>OY757315.1:117908570-118508570 GCA_963583905.1 Stenurella melanura
GGAGACTGTCTGTGACACACCCACTTCAGACGTTTTTAGCTATACCGTTCACCGGTCGGGAATGGATCGAAATGGATCGTTTTGGTAACTTTTTTTTGATGTTGATATTTAGATCTTCCTTATGATTAAGGATATATTGTGGCTCAATATACTCACTCACTGTTGTGCTTTGTGTTTCATGGTTGCTCAACGAAAACAAAACTAAAAGGATGTGTTATCTTATCAGTTCTTTGAACTAAAAACAACCGGCTTTAGAAAACATTTTGTTCTGTAAATAAAAACAATGAGACGTTAGCTTCTATCATATATAAGCTATTGAGTATGTCCAAAATTAAGGAGTAAAAAGGATCAATTGCGTTAAGAGTTTTTATTGCTTAATATGTTAGTTTAATACCTAAAAACGATAAAATCACAAAGTGCTACTAAATTTCGTTGTGCGTTTTTGAGAGCCATCCGAAGAAGCCCCTTTTTTAGTTTTTTCAAAATAACTCGAAAACAATGCAAAGGAGATAGATTTATCCAGGAATACTTTTTTGTAGAAAATTAAATTTTTCATCCAGGTACGTTGGTGAAAAATCTTTTTCCTATTTTTAGTATTAAAAATAATTAAAGATCAAATTTAAAAATTTACGAAAATTCACTTTTTTTTTTCTTTTTCCTGTAATTCGTCCATAACTATATTTTATGGCATCGTAGGTATACCGGGTGGCCACGAGTCAATGTACGCCCCCAATATTTTGGTTGTTTTGTATTTAAAAATTTGGTTATTGGTACAAATAAATTAGACAATAATAGGCTACTTTTAGACTAACAGGAATGAAAATATCACTTCCGGTTGAACCGGAAGTACATAAACTTGTTTCTCTTAAATGGAATGACTATATTTTGATGGTTTCTCATTAAGCATACATTTCTAAGTGCAACAGTTTTTTCAGATGTAAAAAATTCCAAAAAATAAGTGAGATACGAATAATTTTTTTATATTTGCAAAATGGTCGCGTCAGATGAATGTGATGTAAGAAAATTACTAAGCAAGCTATGGAAATTATGAGTAAGGTTGTAGACTTGTCGGTAAAGCAAACTATAATTATTTCGCCATTAATCATTTCTTAACGATATCCTTCGTAATAATAGAAGTATTTTTAAAGAGTAAACACAAATTAAACAAGAAATAATTTTAATAGGTATAACGTTACAACCATGAATAAATTACCAAGAATAACAAAACTATTTAAAACCTAAATTATAATAAACCATTATAAAAATTGTTCAAACTGTTCACCGTTATGATTAATACACAGAGTAGCGCAACTTATCGTTGCACGTTTAACATTCTGTAATTGTTGAGGTGTTATTTGTGCAATTTCGTGTCGAATTCTTTCTTCCAGATCTTGCCTTATGGTTGGAGCAGTCATGTAGACTCTATTTTTCAAATGCGCCCAAAATAAAAAAATCGAGTGGGGTTAAGTCAGGCGACCTTGCAGGCCATCTGACTGGACCAATCCAACGATCTGGAAATAATTGATTTAAGTAATCCCTAACGATAATAGCATTGTGTGTCGAGCCCCGTCTTGTTGGAAGTAAACCTCGTCAATATTGGTATTGGGAATTTGATTAATCTGTGGAACTATCATATTTTGGAGAAATTCTAGATATTTTGGTCCAGTTAGAGTTTCGTTAAAAATTATTGGACCTATGATATGGTCACCCAGTACGCCTAACCAAACATTGAAGCCAAACCGCTCCTGAAATCGCCCCTGTCTCATAATGTGAGGATTATCAATTGCCCAATATCGAGTGTTGTTTCACGATTAAATAACCCAAGGTTTGCAAATCTCGATTCATCAGTGAACAAAATGTTTTTGATAAAATTCTCATTTCTTAATTGGCGTAACTGTAACCAATTACAAAAGATTATTCTTGGTTGATAATTATTCTCATACAAAAATGGATGCAATTGATATTTATAAGAACGATAACCGTGTTTCTCTAAAAATTTTTTGGCTGATTTTTTGGAAACTGGTAATTCATGTTCAATTTGTCTTATCGAAATGGTTGGATCAACATGCACTAAAGCTAATACATTAATTTCCGTTTCTTCATCCACAATAAATCTTTCTTCAATTTCTACATTAGGTTCAGTTCTAAATTGTTGCTTCGGGCGAAATAGTTTCTCGGAGGTTGTCTTCTTTCTGGATATCTCCGTCCATACAGACTTTGTGCTCTAGTTGCATTACGTCGAGTCTCTCCGTAAATAATGATCATGTCAACTTTTTCATCTCTTGAATAATTTTCAGCCATTTTATATTAATTTTCTTATTTATAACAACTTAATACACTTGCTTCAGAAAATTTGTGAGTAAGTCAAGATTAATTCAATTGTTGCGAATGTCTGTCATTTTCATGGCTATCTGCAATTTTTGATTTAAATGTAGATAGGTACCTTATTAAAATGATTTGTTGGCGATTACTTTTTAAAAATACTTCTATTATTACGAAGGATATCGTTAAAAATTATTAATGGCGAAAAATATGATAATTTATGAATCATTATTTCTGATTAATAAAAGAAATAGCACAGTTCCATTAAAAGAAATTCCATAGGACCCCTACGGAAATGAAAATGAAATTCCGTTTTTTTTTTTTTAAACTAAAAATACACTGGTACCCATTAGTAATTCAAACAACTATTTTCTTCTTTACAGACAAGTCTACTACCTTAATAATCATGTTCATAGCCTACTTAGTAATTTTCTTACATCGCATTCATCTGACGCGGCCATTTTGAATTAAAAAATTGTTTGTATCTCACTTATTTTTTGGAATTTTTTACATCTGAAAAAACTGTTGCACTTAGAAATTTATGCTTAATGAGAAACCATCAAAAAACTCATCCATTTAAGAAAAAGTGGAAGTGATATTTTCATTCCTGTTAGTCTAAAAGTAGCTTATTATTGTCTAATTTATGTGTACCAAAAACCAAATTTTTAAATACAAAAACAACCAAAATATTGGGGGCGTACATAGACTCGTGACCACCCGGTATACCCAAAACGAAAATTAAGAGTTGGGTATTCATTCATAATTGTTGGGTATTCATTAAATAAACACGCTGTTGATTTGAAAGTTATTTTAAAATATGCTGCTTTTGACATATTTTTAAGTTTAAAACGGTCGAGGAGATATTGACCGTTCACGTACTAATCACTCGCCCTGTATGTTATTATGGAGCAGGAAAGCGACTTAAAACGACAGTTAAAGATTTCTTTTTTTGCGGCAAATAACAAGGTTGACGACACGAAACCCTCGGTGTGCGATTCTAACTCGCACTTGTCCGGCATTTTTTGGGGGTGGAATGGTTTCACATATGTTTACATTGCATCGTTATTTATACGTAAAAGTCGTGTCACTTTCTCGCCGTCTCCGATTTCTGTTTATAACCCTATTATTTTTGTTTCAGACCAAAATGAACCAATCTGTAACACTAACAGAAGACAGCATTACACAGCTCAAATGCGGCTGGTGCAAAGGCGTGCTATCCGTCCCTCCCATCTGCCTATCCAGAGACAAATTCACCTGCGGCCGGTGCAACTCCAACGGCGTCAGAATACACATATACGAAGAACTAGCCAAGTCCATGATATTCCCCTGCGTGTACGAAGAGTGCAAAGCAAAACTACCCTGGGGCAAGGCGAAACTCCACGAACAGCGCTGCCCGCACAAAACCACGCTCTGCCCCGTGTACACCTGCCCAAAAACGTACGAGCTGCGCAGGATCCTAGCGCATTTCGAGAAGTCCCACAAGCAATACATTCTACCCAACCCGGCTAAAGCCACTAAAATCCTAGAAGACCCCTCGGTGAAGCACTTTCGCTCCGACAACAAGGTCTTCCTCACCACGCACGAGAAAACCGCCTTCCTCATATTCGTTGATAGCGTGTGCGTGTTTGGAAACCAGAACAAGAACCGGATCACGGCGTACGACTACAGCTTCGGGGTGTTCTCCACGAACGTGGAAACAGCGGGTATCTTCAAGTATGAGATAACCCTGGACCAGATATCCGACAAAGGCACCGTCACACTCTTCAAGAAGGACCAACAAGTGGAGGTGTTCGATGAGAACGTGCACTGTCACGACTGTCTGAACGGCAACTGCCTTGTGAAGTACCACAAGAAGTCCAAGGACTTTCTAGGGACCAGATTCTCGAACCTGCAAAGGCACAACCGCATGCGCTTGACTTACACCGTGCATATATACGGAGGCGTCTCGACGCAAGCCCTCCGGCTGCCGGACGGCTCCAAAGACGAAGAGTTGACGTCGAAGTTGGAGTGCCCCATCTGCAAGGAGTACATGTGCGCGCCGATCTACAACTGCGCAAAGGGGCATACGCTCTGCGGGGACTGTAAGCGGCAAATGAAGGAGTGCCCGTTTTGTAGGGCGGAGATCGGCAAGTCCCGGAACTTCATCCTCGAAGACATAGCGGAAACGCTGAAAATCCCGTGCCAGAACGCCGGCAAGGGCTGCAAGTTCGTAGGGTTCGTGAGGAGCACGAAGGAACACGAGAAGTTTTGTACTTTTAATTGAGTTATTTAATAAATTATCTAAGCGAGTTTTGTATCGTTTTGTATCTTCGAAATACCAAAACTGACAAGACTGTTCATTATTATTGTTAATAATCACAATGAAAAAACCGCTGCTTAGGGAATCGCTACTTCCACATTTTTCATCCAAGTCACTTTGAAGGAAAACTTCGTGACTATATTTGCACTCTAGTATATGGACATAATTGGTCATGGATGTTAATAACATTTGAGGAAGATATCATACAAAAATTGAGGCGTTGGTTTTTAGCATATACACCAAAAATGAAGGTTTCTGGACTCATTAGTTTGTTCAATTATTTTCCCCATATCAGGCGTCACTGCAACACACACAGGGCCCGGCCTAAACCACTTTGAGTAGAGGGGTGTCGACGAATGAAATGCCGACTAACCGACTTAGATTGCAAACATTGTTTGGTAAAAAGTAAAAAACGGTGTAGTCCCTTCAAATTAGGAAAAACTAAAGAACTTTTTTCACAGCTATGAGACCTGTAAAAAGTGAAGTATTTGAGTTATATGAACATGATTTTGACTCCCTCGCAGTTCTAAAAAAGGCTAGTTTTTGAGAAATATATACATATATATGAACAAACACGTAAAGACAAAATCTATAGAAAATTTTATGCTAGTATTTGCTCTCACCAAAGTGCATGGTCTTTCCTCAAAATAGAGAAAGACGAAAAAAGAGCTAAAATTCATATATATGTATATATTTCTCAAAAGCCACCTCTTTATAGAACTGTGTGGTATGAAAATCACTTCTATATATTTCGCTTGTTTTCTGTTTTAAACCGTAATATAACGTGAATTAATTATAATATTATGCAATACAGCAATACATTTAATAAACAAACATAATTAAAAAAAAAATTAAGAAATAAGAAATCATATATTCTATTTGACAGAAATGCATCGTTCTTTTAAGGTCGCCCATTCTTCCACTACACATGATAAATATATCTTGTCGGTAATGTTTCTTTCACAAGTTAATATCAATGGTGAACTTAATCGGTCATCGTCCATTGTAAACCAAAGACTACTGAACTTATAAGCAAGCGGAAGAATACAAACATTACATAGTAGTGGCAAATGCGGCAAGATATATTGTAGAAACGGAAAGGTCAGAAGAGTAAGGCAGATCGGCAGATCATCGAAAAGTTTGCTGATAAAGCAGCCAAAGCCGATAAAGGTTAGCTACGCTGTTGGCTGTTCGTTTTTTCGTTCTACTATAGGTATAGGTAGTTTGGTATTTCCTAATCTGTAATAAGATAGTAATGTACTTTTATTAAGTTGGGAATTTATTAAGGAATCATATTGTTAGTCTTCAGATTATTGTTTTATTAATTGTGATTTGTAATTATTAACTATTTTTGGAAGACGTCGATAATTGTGGGAAATTTCGAGATTTGCCGACTGATTATTTAAATAAAGGGGTGTGGCACCCCTCCTCCCCCCCCCCCCTACACTGGGCCCTGAATACACACGTGTATAGTTGCCTTCATTCGTTTAGTGCAGGTAAAAAAATCGGTAAAGGTATTTACACAGAACTTCCCTCGTTATTTGTGCATGGCGGTCACTCTAAAAAATTATTAATTACGAAATGACACTGAAAGTAATAATCGGAATATAGTTATTGCTATTATTACAAAGAAAACCTGATAACTTTTGGTCAAAAAAATATACAGAGTGCTCATCCAACGGCAAAAGTTCAATACCAAATAACATGTGACAAATATGGAAGGCTTGCGCAAATACCTTTACAAATGTCCACCATGACTGAAATATTTCTTGGGATGACCACCCTGTACATTTTTCAATAAATATATAATAGGTGCATATGCCAGATCTTATTGCCATCTGTCACATTTTCAATCTCACATTCACGCAATGGAGTGGAAGTACAGTGGTGGTTAAAAAAATTCGTTTTTATTTTTTAATTTTTCAAAAATGTTGGTACAAAATTTTTTAAATTTTTTTCTTCTGAAATAGGTTTAGAATGTCATGAAACGTAGATTTTTAAATTTGAGCAAACAGGAAAGTTTCCTTCTATTCTATAGTAGTGGTCAAAAAGTTTACAAATTTAAAAATTATATATATATTTTTTAAATAGGTTTAGAATGCCATGAAACGGGAAAATTTTTAATTTGAGCGAATGAAAAAAAATTTCCATCTATTTTAGTGGTAAATTTTTTTTTTAAAATGGTGAAAAAAATTTGCAAATTTTCTTTTTCTGAAATAGGTTTAGAATGTCATGAAACGTGAAAATTTTAAATTTGAGCAAAAAATATTTTTTCCCATCTATTCTAGTGTTAATTTTTTTCCAAAATGGTAAAAAAATGTTGCAAATTTTAAATTTGAACAAAAAAGAATTTTTCGTCTATTCTATAGTAGTGATAAATAGATTAAAAATGTCTTCAAACATTTTTTTAAATTTTTCAAAAACATTTTTAAATTTGAATAGTTTTAGAATGCCATGGAAACGTGGATATTTTAAATCTGAAAAAAGGAAAATAAAATTTCCATCTGTTTTAGTGGTAAGTAATTTTTTTTCAAAAATGGTAAAAAATAAAATCTATTTTTTTTTAAATAGATTTAGAACGCTATGAAACGTGGAAATTTTAAATTTGAAGAAAAAAAAATCCATCTATTTCAGTGGTAAAAATTTTTTCAAAAATGTTGGTAAAAAAAAATGTTCAAAAAAAAATGTTTTTTCAAATACTTTTTTAGAATGCCATGAAACGTGGAAACTTTAAATTTGATCAAAGAAAAAAAGTTTTCATCTATTTTAGTGGTAAAAAATGTTTCAAAAATGTTGGTGAAAATATTTTTCAAAATTTTGTTTTTCTGAAATAGGTTTAGCGTGTCATGAAACGTGGAAATTTTAAAGTTGAGCAAAAAAAAATTTTTTTCACTATTTATTCCGTTTAGACGGTCCGCCCTGTATATTTTCCCGTGAAAGTTTAACCATTTCTTCGCTGACAGTAGGGTCAACTACCTACCAAATTTTGCTGCTCTCCGTCAAGTAGTTTTTTAGTTAATGCACCAACAGACAGACAGATAGACTGGCGGAATTGAAAAACCTATATTTTTGTAATCTACGTGATCTGAAACGTCAGAATCCGAAAAAAATCTCGGACGGTGATTTTTTTCTCGAATACAATACTTCCCTTCGGTATGCGAGGGAAGTAAAAAGCTATAAAAAAACGGACCATAAATTTGGCTCGTTAAGATAATTGATGTCTCACAGAGCCGTACTTAAAATTTTTGTGCACACTATTTGTTGACCATTGATGCATTTTGAGTCTAAATTCGAATTATACTTTTCTTCATATACTTAAGGCACATAAAAAGTATCGGCGCCTTTGACTTTGCGGTAAAGATCAAATACCCCGACGTTTTTTATTTGTTTTAAATATATGAAGAGAACTATACCAGATATTCTCTTGCTGCTCAGTTTTTGTTAAGTAGGTGGTTTTTTCCACGGCTCCGGTTTCTCATTCACTTTCTTTCATATTTTTATAAACATTCAAAACTACTTTTTGGCCATGTTCACATAAATGTTGTCTAGAAACTTTCTCTGTAATTTGTGAGCTGTTTACTAATATCCATACTTTCTTGACATTCTCTACTAGTGCTAGGTAGAGAATCTTCCCAAGGCCTAAACATTTCCACGATATTATTTTACCACAGCCACTGATAAACACAAAACACCCGAATAATTCTCTACCCGCCAAAATATTTATAAAAACACAATTGCATAAAATACGCTAAAACACAAAGGAAAACATCATGTATAATACCTGTTAAAGTATTACCCTTTTAAGCTCTCACAATTGAAATATAATGTAAACACAGAACACAGATCACAAACTATTTTTATTTTATAAAGCACATAGCGGTTAATATGAAATTCCGTGATACACTGACAATATTAAAAGTTCGACTCTGTGTACTCGCTAAAAACCGTTAGCTTGCCGTTAGGTAGTAAATATATTTTCCTTGGGGGCGAGTTGAGTAATATGAACAAAATAAATAAATTAAATGATTGGAACGTGTGTTTTCGTCAATTTGTTATTTTAATCATTCCGGAAAATTTTTTATATAATAATAATGATGTTCTATATATTGAGTTGTACAATATATTTAATATTTAATGTGTTATACAGGCGTTAGCTCGAAAATTGACTTGTCTTGATCTTCCCTCAATACTGTAAGTCAAGTCAAAGCGGCATAGCTTTGAGGTGTTTATGTGTCTTAAATGATTGGGGGCAACTATACCAAATTTCAAGTGAACATCTCAAGTTGAAAGTACACATATACTTCATCAAAAGTCAGTCTGAAACTCATAAAAAAGAGCGACAAAGGAGTACTTCCAACGATGGGCATGAGCTTAGACCCACAATTTTTAATTATCGAATTTCAGAATGACTATAATTGTATTGAAACATATTCTTTATAGGATTTTGCAAAAAGCAGAAAAAGTAATTATCTATAACTAAAAGAAAAACTTTGTGTAAGAATATTAATGAAATCTTTGCATTCTTTCGATAACCTGATTTCTGGTTATGCTAGCAGATTAAAATGAATTTGTCTAATTTCTTATTTGACAATTCTCATTCTAACACTAGCAACCACACAGTCCCCTACGGCCATGCAGATTAAACTAGTATCTACATAACCCCCTACGATTATGAAGATTCAGTTAAAAATGAGAACAAAGGCCTAAAATGAATTTATTTATCTACCTTGTCTTAAAAAAATTTTCATTCTAATGGATTACATTTTCATGAAATCTATCATTCTCTTTCTTGGAAATGCTTGAAACGTTTTTCGCCCTTATTCTGGAGCTCATCAGAAAGACATAAAGCCACTCATGAAGATGTTTCATGCAAAACCAAGACAATTTCTATGAATATGGACCACAAATAAGGAGTCTTTTGAGACGAAACATTCATTCAGACCATGAAGAGCCCGGAAAAAAAAGCTTGGACGAGTTTCAAGGATGTTTGCGAAAAGTTTCTTGGGAACAACAAACACCCCGACTACAGCAAAAAAAGTTAGGGATATGGTGAAAAACTTTCAGAATCAGAAATGCTTGATGAATCTAAAACTCCATTTCCTTGATTCACAAATCGACCAGTTCCCGAAAAATCTTGGTGATTACAGCGAGGAACACGGTGAACGTTTTCACCAGAATTTTAGGGAAATGAAAGACAGATATCAAAGTCTGTGAGATGAGTACATGATGGCGGAGTATTGCTGGAATCTGAAACGAGACATTCCCCCAAGAACGAAGAGAAAACGGGCAAGATAAAAGGCAAAGATATCACTAATAAAGGAAATACCTGGACTAGTTAAGGCTCGGAAGAGTTCCAATATCATTTGTCCCATAAATCAGTGAGGAATCGAATCGAAAATATTCTGGAGGGTAAACAAACGAATACCAAACGGTTCTGGAAATTTGGGTCACACAGTGTATTCACTAACCGAAAAAAACTGGACCTCCATTCTGGAATTGGCTCCCTTGTCCATTTCGGTTCCCTTCCCCTATAGTTTATGGTTTGAACATTCAGTTCACACGTTCTCACCCCTTCTGGGTGACATACATATATGACGGTATATAAAAACATCAAGATTGGATGTCCGGGCGTGGCAGCAATGCCTACCGTACGCTGGCAAATCAATCAATCGAAGATACGACAAATCCTCACTAGTATGTCCTATATCCGACTGAACACTGGATTTATCGTTAACTACTTAAGGCACACGATTCCGGTATGTGCAGCCACTAACCAAGAGAAACGCACTGGCTTTCACTTTGGGCGGGGAGTTCCAAATGAGCGGCGAATACGGATAAACTAAAAACGACTTACCTCGTGGCAAGATCGACCCTCGTCCTCAATTCTCTGACATTGCAAGGCACGTCGCACAGTTCCAGGCCGGCAGATGGGAACAATTCCTGTTTTCCAGTCATGGGGGCATAGTCCACTCTCTCCGGGAGCCCCCTCCAGCCCAGGCGGCACACCCTGTTGACCTTGATGGTGACCAGAGCCGGGAAGCTCTGCCGCATGCCGCAGTCGTAGGCGATGACGGACAGGATGTGGTTGTGGGAGCGTTCATAGTCGAGCGGCTCCGTATTCCTAAAACAAGGAATGAGTTACTTTTCGAAAAATACTGCCTTCAATCAAACTGACTTGTACCGTTTAGTAAGAAAGTTTGATATTTTCGGTTTGTAACAATGCCTAATCGATTTATTTATTTCATATTTATGCAGTTCGTGGAGTCTAAAAGTTTTCGCTTTGGTGATCACTATACGAATACTTTTGGAGTACCTCAAGGTTCCAAGTTAGGGCCACGTATGTTTCTATTATTCATTAACGATGGATATTATGTTATCAACTGTTCAAAACCAATGCTTGCTATTGTTTTGGAATTCTATAAAGCGATAAGAATAGCCAACTGCAGAATGCTACAGAAAGGCTTTACAGATCTTTCCCATTGGTATACAGTTAATCATCGACATATTAATGTTAAAAAAAGTCTACGTTATCACTTTTTGTCGAAGAAGATTACACGATAAACTTGGATACGTTTAAATGAAGACATACAAGGATCTTGGAATCTTCCTTGATAACCAATTCACATTCAGAACTCCCATAATAATTTCTATGCCCCCTTCCTTGTAATCCCTGTGATGATCTTACTCACTAGCAGCAGATTCTTACACCTATAGAAACATTTTACAACCTTTCTCTTCCGCTGGGAGTATCTGATAACATGTGGTCGTACTTTTTATTGGGTTGGATTCTACAGCAGTGATAACTTGGCACATCGTTGGTAGGCGGTTTATTGAACGGCAGGTGTTACAATCCTTAGCGTACTTGAATTTAAAGAGGAGGAAAGTGTTTCCTGCAGTCAACCATTCCGGGGCTTCTTTGGGGTGTCGTATGATTTTATTGACAGCATTTGTTAAGCTTTTATGAACAGCATTAATTTGTTTTAACCAGCAGTGGTGTAGCCTGTTTCGTTCAGAGCCTTTCCAGTTTTGCGTCCGCTCCATCCACCCTTAGGTCTGACCATGGTTTGGGACTTTCTGCGCCCTTGTTGTATCCATGGAGCATCCTCACTGTGAATGATTTCGTCCCTACAATACCACGTCAAAACTCCTCATCCTCACATTCAGGTCCACCAAGTTTACTTTATTGGGCTTGTATATTATTTAGTACACTTTTTGAGAAACTTTCAAATGGATACTCATTTTTTATATTCCTTCAGAATTGCTACTTCTTTCCTCTATGATTCTATAGTGTCCCGAGCCGTCTTCTTCCAGTATTATTCTCTTTCTTCCTCCAAATGGGTTTTTCACTTAGTGGGGCCAGCTGGCCAATCATTCAGTTTCTAGAATTACTAACTTTTGCATAGTTGCAAGTGTGTCCTTTTTCTAAAAGATTGACCTTTTTTAGGTTGATCTTCCAGTTGTTTGTCGCTAGTCCAGTTGCTGAGATTACTATTATTATTATGCCTATTTTGATCTAACAATTTCACTGGTAAATCATCAAAAATTACATATTTTTGCTGGGCTACTTTATTTTAGATGAGCACACATACCTAATGACTCCATCCATATCGATGACGAACGGTTGGTCAGAGGTGAGGATTTCATACTTGCAAACGTCTCCAAATTTTGGCGTACAGTCCCTGTCTGTTGCCTCCACCCTCACGATTTCATTGTATATCCTTCCCTCGTCCACTTGCCTCACATAACTAGGCTCTGAGAACGTGGGGGCGTACTCATTAACGTCTGAGACTGTTATATGCACAGTCGCACTGAAAAAGAAAGAGGAAGAATTAATAAAAGAAATAGAAATATACCGAATTACTAAGAAAATTAGAGAATAAAACAAATGACGTAAAAATGATCTATTGGTTATCACAGCACTTAGATCAGTTTTTCACGTGCCACAGCTACAAAATTCCATATTTTCTAGAAATAGCACGCCCTAAGCATTCGGTTTTCACGAAATTCATAAAAGCATCAATATCTAAGAATTTTTTACTCGGTCACGGTCACATTCTGGAGAAGTCCGTCTTCGGACGACGCCGGAGGCAGCCATGTCTGCGTAGCTCGAATAATTCTACTCGGTTAAAACTGTGAAAAATCGTGCGAAATTGTGTTGAATTGAAGCGTGGACAATTCTACATCGATTGATATAAATCAGCATGAGTCGTATAGTTGATGTTTGAGAAAGATATATCGGTTGTTAAATCGTATATAAACAGCTTGAAAAAGGGACACAAACATCTGACAATATAATATAAGCTGTGCACCATAAAGGTATCTTTTCAGTGAAGGGCAACGGGTTGCAACCAGTGCAAGTAGTGTAGGAATCCTACAGAACAGAGATGGAAGCTGTACACGGACGAAAAAATAAGTTCTATTTATTGGTTAATTAATGTCACATGATCCACATATTGGGCTTTTACGAATACAAAAATGTCTCTCAGGGCAAATGACTTGTGGGTCTGTTTGATATACAGAGCATCCCAAATGTTCTCCTAGATATCTTTTTTATTTTTTGTAGATTTTACTTTTTATTTTGCTTTACTTTGGCGGATAGATATACAGGGTGTACCAAATATTGTCGGGCTCATCCTTGCCTTTCCACTGTAAGTGGCTATTTACCTATGGAACGGTTAATAAATGAAAGCGGGCAAGAGCAGGTGCAACTGCTAAATTCAGAAACAGAAGAAATAGATGACTCAGAAGAAGAATAAATAAGATGATGATAAATGGAAACTTAAAAGAAGCATCTCACAAACACCTACACTTCTCTCTCTCGCTGCTGGCAACAAACATGTCCCATATCTAGTCCAGCGTATGCAGCCAACCCAACGGTATATAAAAACATCTAGATTGGATATCCGGAAGTGGCAGCAATGCCTACCTTACGCTGAAAAATCAATCAATCAATCGACATTCTGGTCAGTTGTGAGCTGGCCTATCGGCCCTCCACGAGATGGCGTTGAGTTTTGGGACACCCTGTATTAATTTCAGTTTGTTAACCCCTTTAATAATGAAGTGGGGGTGACAGATGTCATAAAAAACGTGAAATTTCTCATATCTACACTAAATTCCAACTTTCTGGAGTCTTCACCAGCCTATTTTTATAACTCTCGTAGGAGTAGCAATTTCCAAATAATTTAAGATTTTAAAAACCCCTCCTGATGCGTGCTGCCACTGTCTTAACTCATATATTACAAATTACATAAGTTTGTGGTTAGACTGCAACTGGTCGGTAATTTCTATTAAAACTTTTCAGAAACAACAAGCTGGTAGCGAGGAACATAAAAATACACTTGAAAAATGGCTACAAATGAAAGTTTCTTCCGCAACTGCGAAGCCGCAACTCTCAGCGCTGAAAGTGTTTTATGGCTTATAGTTTTACCGCCACAATTAACTGGGAACGAGGTGAATCAACGCGGAAAAGGGAATGAATGTTTTTCTGCAGCCGTTAAATCCCTTTATGAAACATGTTGCGTACACGGTGGAACGTTTTTGATGGAATGGACGGGTCGCTCGGTTGGTAAAACTAACATTATGACTCATGAATGTGATACAACTTTAGCAGGGAGCAGTTCATTTTTATTCGCGTCATTTTGTCGTATTACTTCTAAAATTGAATGTCAGAAAGGCATTTAGAAAAAATAGTACCTTTTATTTTTTTGCGGGAATGTTTGGTTTCATTTTTGTCCAATAATTGGCCATAGTACAAGCAAATTAACAATTTAGGGCAACAAAAATTAATAAAAGAATCATCTGTGGGATTTAAGTGGGTAATAACCTGGAGAATGAGACGATGCATTCTTTGCACTTCCAAGTTCCGGGAAAAATTTTAAAAAATTTGAAAAAACTCTTCGATTTTCTGTTTTTTTGCTCTAGTGGCCAAAATAATGAAAATAGAGAAAGGAGTTTCCAACAAAAGTTGTAGCTCGTCTTTTTCTCTACAAAAAGGTCTTTACAAATGTTTGTCTTACTTAAGCCGTTTAGAAGATAAATCGAGTAGTACTTTTTGAATTTGTCTACATTATTCATATACGTTCAGAAAATGCACAATTATACAGTAAAACATATACAACTTATTTGTTTCTTAACATTCTTCAATGAAATTCTCACGAAATATAGATTAAAGTGCGTGGAATCGAATCCATGCAGTGAAAAAGCACCCATTGTTACGGGAGAAATAGTGGGGATGCATAAAACTCAAAGATGTGAATAAATCAACTGTATAAAGTTTACTAAGCCATCTTCTAACACTTTTTTCTCTATGATATAAATTTGTATGAATTTCGTGATTAGTTCCACATTAAAGCTGAGACTTTTCTCTACATTTTACGTTGCTTTCATTTTTTGTTAGCGGCTCTGAATAGTAATAATTATCGATCGATATGTCCGGTCGTACGAAACTCCCAGAGAATTCTCATTTTCCGCGCATTTTGGAGCGGCTCAACACTATGAGTGGAAAACTGGATTTATCTCCTAAACGGCATAAGTAAGACAAAAATTGATAAAGACCTATTTTGTAGAGAAAGGATGAGCTACAAATTTTGTTGAAAACTTTTTTCTGTATTTTCATTATTTTAGCCTTTAGAGCAAAAAAAAACGTAAATCAAACAGTTTTTCCAAATATTTTTGAATTTTCCCGGAACTTGGAAGTGCAAAGAATGCATCATTCTATTCTACAGGTTATTAACTACATAAATCCCAGAGATGATTCTTTTATTAATTTTTGCGAGGTTTTTACAACATTTTGCCTTAATTGCCTGTACTAATAGGTATAATAACATATGGCAGAAGTTGATTTTATCGTGAGTTGCATTCAATGGAATTAAATTCATGTAGCAATGGGTGTCCAAAAAATCCACTTAGCTCCCGGACTATTATAATATAATAAGATATTTTCAAACATAAACAATCTAATATTAAACACTTTAGGGCGTAAAATTAACACTCACTTGTACCTTATACAGAGTTACGTTTGAAATATTGAGCTGTTAAGACACATCAAACGTTTGTACATTGTACGGCTCCCTCTCCACATCGCAATTTATACGGTAAGCCTTATCGTTATCCGGTGCGCTTCCAGATTTTAATCGGGTCATTTGCAATTTGCATGGCAATCACGCCCACCTCGCACGCCTTTGCCTTTTATGGCTGCTAAAGGGCTCGAAATACGGAACCATTTTGCCCAAACTGAGTAAAAAATGAGTCACAGCTTGTGACAGAAATAATGAATCGAGAAGGAAAGGAAATGCTTACTTAAATTTTAATTTCAATGTTCTTTTTTCTCTCCTGGAATTCTTAATTTCAATTTAATATAATCAACACTTTGATCGGATCTTGATTCTTTATTATTCTTCTTAAATAACAATTTATCAAAATAATCCAAGCTGCTTCAAATGCACGTGTAGTATAGAGTCGGGTACAATTTAAACTGACTTGTGTCATGGCCGCTAAAACGTCTGAACTAAGATTTTATTTGATGCATAAGAAATGCCAGTAGTTCTCAAACAGTTCTCAGCAATGATGTCCCTAAATAATTTTTAAAAAATAGGAAAGATATCATAAAATTTTATTTAGATTATTAATTTATTAACTTCATAATTTTAATAAAATTCTGATTATACAAAGTCCACAAAGTTGGCTACATATGGGAAAAAAATTGTATTTTTGACATTTCTAAAAAACTCTATTGGGGGTTCGTATATGCATGTCCAACAACAAACACTTACATTTTAACACATGTCATGTGATCACCGGTTTGGCAGGACTGTAAAAAATAGTTGACCGTGGTACCAAAAAGTGGGTCAAATTGTTAAGATATCGAAAAACTTTATGAAGAAAAAGTGCATATAGAACACAACAAGGACCCCATATATCAATTTTGGAGCAGATATGAGGAAAATAAAAAATGCAAATTGTACCTCCGCCCTCAGGAAGGTCTTATTGGTCGAGGAGTGTGAGATCCTATCGGCTGAGGGGTCTAAGCTCTTTCTATTGGTCGAGGAGTGTGAAATCCTATTGGTTGTGAGGTACAGGCTCTTTTTACTTCCCTCGCATACCGAAGGGAAGTATTGTATTCGAGAAAAAATCACCCTCCGAGATTTTTTCGGATTCTGACGTTTCAGAACACGTAGATTCCGAAAATATAGGTTTTTCAATTCCGTCAGTCAGTCTGTCTGTCTGTCGGTCTGTCTGTCTGTCTGTCTGTCTGTTGGTGCATTAACTAAAAAACTACTTGACGGAGAGCAGTCAAATTTGGTAGGTAGTTAACCCTACTGTGAGCGAAGAACTGGTAGAATTTTCACTGAAAAATATACAGGGTGGACCGTCTAAACGGAATAAATAGTGAAAAAAATTTATTTTTGCTCAAATTTAAAATTTCCACGTTTCATGACGCGCTAAACCTATTTCAGGAAAAAAAAATTTTTTTCAATCATTTTTGAAAAAAATTTTACCACTAAAAAAAATTTTTTTCTTTGTTCAAATTTAAAATTTCCACGTTTCATGGCATTCTAAACCTATTTAAAAGAAAAAAAAAATGTGAAAATTTTTTACCAACATTTTTCAAAAAATTTTTACCACCAAAATAGATGAATTTTTTTTCTCAAAATTTAAAATTTCCACGTTTCATAGCGTTCTAAATCTATTTAAAGAAAAATAAAAAACAATTTAAAAATTTTTGAAAAAATTTTACCACAGATGGAATTTTTTTTCAGATTTAAAATTTCCACGTTTCCATGGCATTCCAAATTTATTAAAACAAATTTAAAAATGTTTTAGAAAAATTTAAAAAAAATGAAAACATGTTTATGTAATCTATTTATCACCATTATAGAATAGACGAAATATTTTTACTTCCCTCGCATACCGAAGGGAAGTATTGTATTCGAGAAAAAATCACCCTCCGAGATTTTTACGGATTCTGACGTTTCAGAACACGTAGATTCTGAAAATATAGGTTTTTCAATTCCGTCAGTCTGTCTGTCTGTCTGTTGGTGCATTTACTAAAAAACTACTTGACGGAGAGCAGTCAAATTTGGTAGGTAGTTGACGCTACTGTCAGCGCAGACATGGTAGAATTTTCACTGAAAAATATACAGGGTGGACCGTCTAAACGGAATAAATAGTGAAAAAAATTTTTTTTTGCTCAAATTTAAAATTTCCACGTTTCATGACGCGCTAAACCTATTTCAGGAAAAAAAATTTTTTGAAAATTTTTTTCAATTTTTGAAAAAATTTTTACCACTAAAAAAAAAATTTTTATTTGTTCAAATTTAAAATTTCCACGTTTCATGGCATTCTAAACCTATTTAAAAGAAAAAAAAAATTGAAAATTTTTTACCAACATTTTTGAAAAAATTTTTACCACCAAAATAGATGAATTTTTTTTTTCTCAAAATTTAAAATTTCCACGTTTCATAGCGTTCTAAATCTATTTAAAGAAAAATTTTAAAAAAATTAAAAAATTTTGAAAAAATTTTACCACAAATAGATGGAACTTTTTTTTTTCGATTTAAAATTTCCACGTTTCCATGGCATTCCAAATTTATTAAAACAAATTTAAAAGTGTTTTAGAAAAATTTTAAAAAAATGAAAACATGTTTTAGTAATCTATTTATCACCATTATAGAACAGACGAAATATTTTTTTGCTCAAATTTAAAATTTCCACGTTTCATAACATTTTAAACCTATTTCGGAAAAAAAATTTGCAACATATTTTCACCAATTTGGAAAAAAATTTAACACTAGAATAGACAGAAAACATTTTTGAAAATTTGTTCTATATTTTAATCATCACTATACTTCCACTCCATTACATGAATGTGGGATTGAAAATGTGAGAGATGGCAATAATATTTGGCATATCCTATTATATGCTTTTATTGAATAATGGCATCACAAGAAATAATTGAGTCATGGTGGACATTTATAAAGGTATTTGCGCAAGCCTTTCATATTTGGCACCTGTTATTTAGTATATTGAACTTTTGCTGTTGGATGAACACTCTGTATATTTTTTTGACCAAAAGTTATCAGGTTTTCTTTGTAATAATACCAATAATTATATTCCGATTATTATTCCCAATGTCATTTCGTAATTAATAATTTTTTTGAGTGACTGTCATGCACAAATAACGAGGGAAGTTCTGTGTAAATAACTTTACCGATTTTTTTTGCTCAAATTTAAAATTTCCACGTTTCATAACATTCTAAACCTATTTCGGAAAAAAAAATTGGAACATATTTTCACCAATTTGGAAAAAAATTTAACACTAGAATAGACAGAAAACATTTTTGAAAATTTGTTCTATATTCTAATCACCACTATGCTTCCACTCCATTACGTGAATGTGGGATTGAGAATGTGAGAGATGGCAATAATATTTGGCATATCCTATTATATACTTTATTGAATAATGGCATCCCAAGAAATAATTGAGTCACGGTGGACATTTATAAAGGTATTTGCGCAAGCCTTCCATATTTGGCACCTGTTATATTGAACTTTTGCTGTTGGATGAACACTCTGTATATTTTTTTGACCAAAAGTTATCAGGTTTTCTTTGTAATAATACCAATAATTATATTCCGATTATTATTCCCAATAACGAGGGAAGTTCTGTGTAAATAACTTTACCGATTTTTTATTGGGCGAGAGGTCTAGGCTTAATGGCGGATGGCGAATCAGATAGAGGTCCAGAGAATCACGTGGTCTAGGCTCTTCCTATTGGTCGAGGACAACAATGGCGGATGGCGTTTAGGCTCTTGCTATTAGTCGAGGGGTTTATAGTATGGAGGTCTGACAAATCAGAATACAGCATGGCGAATAACGTATCAGGTTGTAGCAGGGTGGATGGCGAATCAGATGGTGGCCTGGTTTTGGACTTTTCCTATTGGTTGAGAACGGCAATGGTAGATGGCGTATCGGATTACAGAAATGATGGCGTAGTCGGCATTTACAGTGAAAAAATGTATTCGCGGGAAAGACTGTATCATAATGATATAGGTGATTAATTTTTCTGTTAATACTTCAGGGTAGAATATATATGTTTCCTGTTTAAAAATAAATCTATAAGCACAGTGTTTTAAAAGATATCGGCGATTAATTTTTTCCACCAGTATACCAGGTTAAATCTTTAAGTGAAATTCCATTTTTAGATGTAAGATTTAACAGTCTATGGGAGTTTTTATGTTAGTATTGCTTTGCTTCTGGATATATTTTTGGTAGTATACAATGGATATGTTTATTATTTATCTATTAATTTCAAATATTTTATACAGGATGTATATATGAGTGGAGTTCGTTTGTTAGACCTCCATATCCTAAACCCCTCTACCAACACCACCACCAGATTCGCGGTCAAAAATATGCAAAATAAACCTCCATAAGAAATAACATACGATTTTTTCCCCAAACGCCTATAGCTACACTACTCATATGGCTAAATTTTCACTGCGGTTTTCGAAACCGCGTAACTACGATGTCGGATGGCTTAACGTTTCCCTTTATTAAATGTTGACGTAAATGCCAAAAATTGCCACAGTATACCTAGGAAAAAGGGGGTTTTGTCAAAGCAATGTTTCACAATTTCGGCGACGTCAGCGTCGCCTAATTAAAGGAGTAAATGAGTATTAGTATAAAACATAAAAGTCAAACACTGGAATCTAATGTTCACATTCGGTCAGAGTGGAATGCAATAACATTTTAAAATGAAATAAAATTCACCTTATCACGTTGTGTACATTTGTTATGGACACGATAAATGGCAGTTTATGCTATTAATCCTTAACTTTGTTATGTATGATTTAACATTATATAAAATGGTTTATTTTATTGGGAGAAATGTTTTATGTTGCGAGCAGCTAATTGAGTTTTTATTACTGCCCTCGCATACCGAAGGGAAGTATTGTATTCGAGAAAAAATCACCCTCCGAGATTTTTTTGGATTTTCACGTAATTACGAAAATACAGTTTTTCAATTCCGTCTGTCTGTCTGTTGGTGCATTAACTAAAAAACTACTTGACGGAGAACAGTCAAATTTGGTAGGTAGCTGACGCTACTGCCAGCAAAGAAATGGTTAAACTTTGAATAGATGGTAAAAAATTATTTTCTTTGCTCAAATTTAAAATTTCCACGTTTCATGGCATTCTAGATCTAAAAAATTTGTTATCTTTTTTTACCACCACTGCAGAATAGATGGAAAAATTCGAGGAAAAATTATTTTTTCTCTAATTTATAATTCATTCATGACATTCTACGCCTATTTCAATAAAAAATTTAATTAAAAAAAAAAATACCACTAGAATACAGGGTGATTCACGTAGGCCATTCATTAGAAGTTTTTCAACTTGCAGTTGGATTAGAAACTTGAAATTTGGTATGCAGCCATAATCGATCATGCCCGTTCTATCTAAAATATTTTCAGTCCTCCAACTATACAGGGTGTGCCAAAAATTGGTACAAACTTTCTTATTTTAAATGGAAACCTATATTTTTCTTTACACGATTCGATTGGTCTTCTAATTCTGAGTTTAGACAACCTAAGTTATGTTAACTTACCTATTACAATTTTTGACATATATGTCCAATTTTTTGAAAAAAATTGCCGCTGTAGTAGTTTACGAACAAATTTGTATCTCGCAAACCTTTCAAAATTATGAAACCAAATTTGTGAAGCAGTTAGCTGGAAGTCCAGGATAACTTTTGATGTCCCATCGGTGGTCCCATTTTGCAGTCGATTTTCAAATGTCGCAATCAAAAATTGTCAAAAAGTCAATTTTTTCAAATGGCACCTATTATTTTTTTTCACACCATTCGAAAGAAAATTGAATTTTAGGGTGAGTTACTTAAGCATTCCCTATACCTAACTTCACCCCATTTCGAGTTATTCAATAAAAATCAAGAAATACCTTATCTTGCCGAGAGAGTCTTTACTTCATCAAGTATGCCATGGAAACAAAAGACAGTTGTATAATAATTTTTAAAGAAAAATATGGATTCTTAGTTGATTACACACAACACCAACAAATTATTATTAACAAACAAGAACAATGTTGACGATATTCTGTCAGTGAAAACGGTGCACACATTAAGCATTTGTATTGAAATAATGATTTTGTTAATCTCTTTATTTGTTGTTATTTTGTTGTTATTATTTATTATTGCAATACGATTTTTGAATAAAAATTAAAATGAAATGATTGTTTCCAAAGCCTTACTACCCTTGAGAAAAAAAAACAATATTTTTTTCAAAAAATGCCAATAACTCAAAAACGACTGTAGATAGATATACACAATGTTAATAAAAGTGGCCCTAAAATTCAATTTTGCATTGATTTCTGGCGTCAGAAATGGTAGGCGCAAAGATGTGCTACGCAATCTGTTGAAAGTAGAATAATAGAATATTTGAACAAGAATATGGTGGTCAGATTGAACATTTACGTCAGAATTTCGTCAACATTGTTCTTGTTTGTTAATAATAATTTGTTGGTGTTGTGTGTAATTAAATAAGAATCCATATTTTTCTTTAAAAATTATTACAACTGTCTTTTGTTTCCATGGCATACGTGATGAAGTAAGGAATCTCTCGGCAAGATAAAGTATTTCTTGATTTTTATTGAATAACTCGATATGGGGTGAAGTTAGGTATAGGGAATGCTTAAGTAACTCACCCTAAAATTCAATTTTCTTTCGAATGGTGTGAAAAAATAGTAGGTGCCATTTGAAAAAATTGACTTTTTGACAATTTTTGATTGCGACATTTGAAAATGGGACCACCCATGGGACATCAAAAGTTAGCCTGGACTTCTAGTTAACTGCTTCACACATTTGGTTTAATAATTTTGAAAGGTTTGCGAGATACAAATTTGTTCGTAAACTACTACAGCGGCAATTTTTTTCAAAAAATTGGACATATGTCAAAAATTGTAATAGATAAGTTAATATAACTTAGGTTCTCTAAACTCAAAATTAGAAGACCAATCGAACCATGTAAAGAAAAATATAGGTTTCCATTTAAAATTAGAAAGTTGGTACCAATTTTTGGCACACCCTGTATAGTTGGAGGACTGAAAATATTTTAGATAGAACGGGCATGATCGATTATGGCTGCAAACCAAATTTCAAGTTTCTAATCCAACTGCAAGTTGAAAAACTTCTAATGAATGGCCTACGTGAATCACCCTGTATATGAAAAAAAAATTGTTTGCTCAAATTTAAAATTCCCACGTTTTATAACATTCTAAACTTATTTCAAATAAAAAATAAACATTTTTTTTAACCACTACTATACTTTCACTCTATTACGCGAATATGGAACTGAAAATGTGACAGATGGCAATCTTATTTGGCATATGCACCATTTGCCTTATAGTTTTACTGAAAAATGTACAGGGTGGTCATCCCAAGAAATAATTCAACCACGGTGGACATTTGTAAAGATATTTGCGCAAGCCTTCCATATTTAGCACTAATTGGCACCTGTTATTTAGTATTGAATTTTTGCTGTCGGATAACTACTCTGTATATTTTTTTGACCAAAAGTTATCAGGTTTTCTTTGTAATAATAGTGATAACTATATTCCGATTATCATTCTCAATGTCATTTCGTAATTAATAATTTTTTAGAGTGACCGCCATGCACAAATAACGAGGAAAGTTCTGCGTAAATACCTGTACCGATTTTAAATTATGAAAATATACAAAATAAACACGCCGCATATTTTAAACTGAACAGAAAAGTATGTGTTTGATTCAAAATTGTCTCTTAATCTGCTAGATATGTATTAGGTACATGATTTTGTAAGAATCATTACCTTTAGGTTAAATTCGCCAAAAATACACTGTAGCTGGCAATCATGAATATTTCTCCACTTCGTCGTTTTCTGATCGTTTCAGAGCGTTTGCAATACAGGGTGTTGCATCATGAGAGGGACATAGCTTAATAGGAGGTAGAGAACATCAGTGGTAACCGGAACCTCCCATAGAAATGTCTCATTGGGCCTTCACTACGAAATTACAGGGTGTTAAATAATTTTTGGCCAAACTTGTTTTTTGTCATAACTTTGCCAGGAAATGAAATAACGGATTCATATTTGGTACGGATAATGTACAAACGAGCCCCAAGAGGTACATGTCTAAAAAAAATATATCCAGGTCCGGACTCACTATAATTTATGTTTCTTCTTTGCATCAATAAAACATCACCCTGTATATATTTTTTTGAAATTTGGATACGATATTCGAAAAGAGCAAGAAAAAACAAACAAAATGGCCTATTTCATTTTTTTGTTACACCTTCGTGGTTATTTAAATACGTTGTTAAATGTGCAAGAAAATGGATTACAGAACCCTATTAAATAAGAGGTACGTGAAATAAATAGTTTTATAACTAAAATTTGCAAAAATTCTATTGAGCCTAGGTGGTCTGGGTGAATCCTAATTCCGGCACGTTTTAAAGGTCCATTTTGGTAAAAAACTGTGGTCCTAATAAGTAATCGGGTATGAAATAACAAAATTTTTAATCAATCACAGTAGGCTTGTTCAAAGTGACAGATAATAAAAAGAAATCTCCTAAACAGTTGAATAATTGTTTGTTAGTAATTTAATGTGTCAATAATCCGCATTTAGTTAGTGAAAACTTGTGAAAATATTTTAACTATGCCAGTAAAATTTACAAACGGGGAATATGCTGACATAATATTCATCTATGGTTTCTGTAATGGAAATGGTAGGTCGGCGGAAAGAGAATATCGGCTGCGTTTTCCTGGTCGTCGATGCCCTAATCATAAAACCTTTAGTACGGTGTTCCAGTATGCAAGACAACACGGAAAGTTTCCTACTTCTGCAGTTGTGGAGCGTGTTTTACAACAAGGTGTGCAGGAACAAAACAATATTATAAACGTAGTTCAAGAAAACCCAAATATGAGCACTAGACGAATCAGTTTGGCAACTGGTATTCCTCATTGGCGAGTATGGAGAACCCTAAAAAGAGAACGTTACCATCCATATCATATCCAGCAGGTACAGCGTCTTCAACAAGGCGACGATATCCCCCGCCTGGCATTTTGTCGTTGGTTGTCTAATCATCGCCCAGTCATTTACAGAACCTTATTTACGGATGAGGCACAATTTACAAGGGATGGAGTAAACAATTCACGAAATAATCATAAATGGGCACAGGAAAACCCACATGCGGTACGCCAACGCCGTTCGCAACACAGGTTTTCTGTAAATGTTTGGGTCGGACTTGTGAATAGGCATTTGATAGGGCCACATTTCTTTGAAGAAAGATTGAATGGTGAAATTTACTTTGATTTTCTTCAAAACATTTTACCGAATATGTTAGAAAATATCGGTATAAGAGGCATGTTGTTTCAGCATGATGGGGCCCCACCACATTTTAACCTTCAAGTAAGAGAACACTTAAACAATGTGTATCCTAATAGATGGATTGGACGCGGGGGTCCACATGAATGGCCACCAAGATCTCCTGATTGTAACCCTTGTGATTACTTTTTATGGGGCCACTTAAAAAACGAGGTTTATAGCATTGAAATTGAAAGTAGACAACATTTAATCCAGCGCATCGTTACAACCTGAGACGAAATACGGAATAATCCAGAAATGATACGTCGAGCAATTGGTGACCTTTCTAAACGCGCAAGAAAATGCACAGAATTTGGGGGAGGACATTTTGAAAATTTACTTTAGTGTCAATTACGTTTTATTTTTAAACACATTTAGTTATTGTTTTGTTATTTATTGTTAATTGAATGGAAAATATTTTATTTATTTAGATTTTAGTTTGTTCTCTTCCAATTTTTAGTTAGTAACTGGTTGCTTAGGCCTAAATGGTTTAAATTATCTGTCACTTTTATTCTTTGAAGAAGCCTACTGTGATTGATTACAAATTTTGTTATTTCATACCCGATTACTTATTAGGACCACAGTTTTTTACCAAAATGAACCTTTAAAACGTGCCGGAATTAGGATTCACCCAGACCACCTAGGCTCAATAGAATTTTTGCAAATTTTAGTTATAAAACTATTTATTTCACGTGCCTCTCATTTAATAGGGTTCTGTAATCCATTTTCTTGCACATTTAACAACGTATTTAAATAACCACGAAGGTGTAACAAAAAAATGAAATAGGCCATTTTGTTTGTTTTTTCTTGCTCTTTTCGAATATCGTATCGAAATTTCAAAAAAATATATACAGGGTGATGTTTTATAGATGCAAAGAAGAAACATAAATTATAGTGAGTCCGGACCTGGATATATTTTTTTATACATGTACCTCTTGGGGCTCGTTTGTACATTAGCCGTACCAAATATGAATCCGTTATTTCATTTCCTGTCAAAGTTATGACAAAAAACAGGTTTGGCCAAAAATTATTTAACACCCTGTAATTTCGTAGTGAAGGCCCAATGAGACATTTCTATGGGAGGTTCCGGTTACCACTGATTATGTATTAGTTGTAGCAAGAGAAGGCATACTTCTTTTGTAAATGTAAGAGGCAATCGTTTCATGTGGAAAATCGTAGTTGGAAGTACAAAATTGTGTATGGCAAGGACCCCCCGCCTCCTCGCTCTTCGAAATTGCATGTGAAACGCACCGAGATAAAATTCCCGAGCCTTGATTTTAACTGAAAAGTTGACACGTTATTAAAAAAAAGCCATTTAAACTTTAACGTGAACGCTTTAATGTGTTTATTTTAATTATCTCGCTTGTTTATTTAATTTTTTATCAAGTTCCGCAATTTATACACAAAGGATGACATAATATTATTATAAAATTATTGTTGTGAATCGGGTACTTTCACATTGATTAAACGTTATCGTAGCGACACTTCCCGGCTGTTTGCTATGCAAACATGTGACGATCACCATATGCTTGTATAATAGACACTCCAGAAAAACCAGAGTGTTAATCTATATATAAATCATCAAAATGCCACCATGTCTACAATAATAAATAGTGTTGCGGCCCATAGTGACGCACATGTACTACACGGTAGCAAGATTATTTTTAACAAACACAAACTTAAGAACAGGAATTTTTTTTCATCGATGGACTTATACTCCATTTTCTATAGCTTTTGATATGATTTCAAAAACTTTGCGGGGATAGAGCTGCCCCTTTGTCCCAGAAATCCCTAATTAGGCCAGGAAAATGAAGGTTTGGATGTATACCAGATGGGGCATGCAAGTTAACAAACGTGATTGAAAACTTCAAAATAAAGAATTTTCAGGAAAAATGTTTCAGATAAAAGTTACAACATTTGAAAAGTGGTATCTAATGGCTATATTCTTTAAAGTTTAGTGGAGAACTTAAGAGTGGGTATGCCGTCTAAAAATCAGAAATAAACAAGTCTAAAACGCCGCACCGTCCCCGACAGATTATAATTAGACCACTGCAATTACGAAATTTGTACAAGCGAAAAATGGAAGAAAACATATCAATCTAGGTTTGTATCGTTTTAATATTTTGAAAAAATTTGGTATTAATTAATAAGATTTGTTTTAATTAGCAGTAAATTGCGAGATTTTATGATTTTTTTTTTAATATTTAGAATCAAAATATGAGAAAAAGGACTCGATACAAACCTTCATTCATGTTTTCTGTGTATCGTACCATTTTTGTTTTTCCAAAAAACATAACACTTTTTGCAAAAACGTGTATAGCACGGAACCGTGCAAACGCACATTTTGCAACAAATGTCACACTCATACGAGCTCCCTCTGGATTTATTATAGTTTAAGCTCCGCCCTTCACTTAGAATTATTTTGTGAATGAGAAAATATAACGAGGGAACGAAATAAGAAATTAAACCAAACCATTTCTAATAACACGGGACGCCCAATAAAATACCAAATTCCATTAATTTACTATTATACTTAACAGGTACTCTACTCTTTGATTATAGTTAGTACAAGCACCGAATTATAACAATATTGCAACTAGTTATATGTAGTCACCCATGCACTAACAATGATGTTTAATAGAGCACTAGCAGTGACGTCACAGTATTGCCAGCTGTCAGTTGCCTGGGTGGTAAATTCAGAAATTTGACATTCGAGTTGGGGTCAATTTTCGTTCAATATAAATTAAAGTGGAGGATCTCTTAACATCAGATAGATGTAGTGATGTTTATAAATATATATTTTTTAAATCTACTGTGAGAGAAAATTTTATATATACTTTATTAGTGTTGTTTTTACCCCAGTGTAAAGTTTGGTGTCAAGAACGTTGACATCTTTGTGAACCCATAAATTAGTGAAAATAAAGGCTATATTGGATTTTTTACATTTTTTGTACATATATAATATCAAGACATATTTTAGTAAATGTTTAATTAATATACGCTCAGTTACAGCTAGGCAGTGACATAGGTTAGGTAGTATTATTACACTAGGTTAAAAGTTATCAAAATACTCATTGATTTATGCCAATATATCAATCATATATTAATAGTTTTATAAACCTATTGTAAAATCTACGTTTTTTGACGATTTAAAATATTTCCCTTAAACTTTTTATTGATTTATATCTTACTTTTGTTAGGCTCAAAAGTTTGTAACGAGTTTAAGTGTTTATCACATTAATAACAACAATCAGAGGTTTGTATTATGAAATGCAGGAGTAATAGTGAATCTAATAAAAAGATAGGACTGTGAGATCATTTCAGTTTCCATTTAATTTAAATTGCGAGCAAATATGCAACATAATACGCTCCGAATACTTTATATAGCTATATACCTAGTTTGGTATCTGTTCTGATTCTTACAATTATAATTACAGAGGTTCAAAATATTGATATTGTACACAAATAAAATACCCGTGAAGGTAAGTGAGCTAAAACACAACAGAATTTAAAAAATAACACTTTTAACAGCATCGTCTACCATCATTGAATGTTTCAAATTATACATATTATACATAATTACAAGGGTAAGTATGAATAATAATAGTCTTATAGTTTAGATATAAATTGTATTTACAAGAAGGGTCACAATGGTTCATTAATTCAATGCTATATTATATTTTTGAAAAATCATCCAACGATATAGTTTCAATCTCTCACTTAATCATATAGGTTGGCTCCATTAATACATTTCAGCTTAGAAATGTAATGAGGGGACTCCTAAAATGTAGAATATAAATAAAATTATAATAAATTCACTGAAATTCACTTACCATATCGAAAATTAATAACTTTTGACAGGTACGCAAGATAACACGCCGGTTGAAAAACACAAATAAAACACTAAATTAAAGAAAGTCAGATCAATAAATCGCGAAATGTATAATAGACGAAAAACACCCAAAATTGACGTGACACGAAAAAAACGTTTAAAAAAGCACTACAAATTATTTAAAAACTCGAATTAATCAGAAAGCACACAAATGCCAAACTAGGTTATTACCACCCAGGCAACTTTGGCGGCCATGTTGTGACGTCAGCTGCTACTGCTCTATTGTATTTCAATTCTTCTTTTTAAAATGGTGGTATGCTGGTATATTTGAAAACATTTATTGGGCAATACAATTGATATTAATTTTTAAAGATGTCTTCTTGTCGTCAACACATGAATATAAAATTATAAGGGGCAATGCGACTTGCAATGAAAGGAATTAGAAACGCAAAAGTAAAGCGCACATTTTTCCCATTTTCTCATCAAGTCACACGCATCAGTTTGTTGCGTTAATAGACCAAGCGCCAGAGACGACAACAGACCTAATTGCGTCAAACTGAGGTAAAAGGCCGCTAGATACCTTGATTCTGAATAAGTACCTACAGCCAAAAGAATTTTGAAAAAACAGGATTTTTCGTAATAACTTTTATTTCTTGGAAAAACAGAAACAAATGTTTGGGATAAAAACTGTGTGCAGTAAAGTTATCTATCGATCTGTCAAAATAATGAAATCTAGGCTCAAAATTTAAAAAGAAACAGAGAAACGAACTTACTCCTTTAAACCCGAAAATATTTTCCAGAAAAAAGCAACTTCCGTGAAAATTTAACAAATCAGAGCTAAAAGTATTGTCAGAAGGTCATGTGGATCCATTTTGAAAATATTTTCTTTTTGCGATCGCGCACCGATGTAGACGTTCTAAGACTCAAGTTGAAGGTCTTTATCTCTGATTTCAAAATTTGTAGAGAAAACATTTCTGAATACAAATTTTAGCCAAAAAAGCTATGGCCATAAATAATAAATATGTTCCTCTCGGATGTCTCTTTCTAAGGAATGGCCATCTTAACAACCACCTCAAATTAAAATCATAAAGCAATGATAAAATTACAATATTTGCTTGACAAATAAATACAGTCAATCATAAACCAGTAAAGACCAATATATACCTTAGTATTAATGGGTAAGTTCTTGAAGGTCTCTTTAACACCTTTTTTAAGACAAAACTATCTTTAAGTGGATTTGGCATTTAATAAGTCTGACATAAATTAGTGGCTTATAAAACATTGATAAAACCTAAGTAAATCTAAAAAGCATTTAAATTGTTATTTGGGACTTTTCTTCGTGGCGATTCGTAGTTGACGATTCGGGTATAGACGTACCGCAGAACGCTCCCAAAGCAAACGCGAAAAGAACCGGTTAAAACTGGTTAAACTCGACGAAATTTAAGTAGTTTTTGAAATTATTATTGGAAAACTACTGGTAAAGTGCTTTATTTTGATAATAATACTCTGCTTAAAGAAGTTTGCTTTCTTCAAATGAACTTTGTTCTTTTATTATGACACCTCAGTTTACGCAGGATTTTCTGACCCACAGACCACTTAAATGTTATTGTCATATGGATTTCACCGTGTAGGTAATTGATTGTTGAAACATTTTAAGTTCAAACAAACAGGGGTACAAAGTTGAATTTAGTTCTCCACGAATATTCAAATTATTATATTTTTAAACTGTCGTAACTATATGTTTTCAAACGGAACACTCTGTATATTTTGACTTAAAAAGTTTCAGTAATCAATCACCTACACGTTGGAATCCATATGACAACTTCAAAAATTCATAAAAAATAGCAATTAACAAATTTTTAGTCTGGCGGGCGAAACATGATTTTTACATTTTCTTACTTTTTATTGGGTATTTTGCCACTGAAAAATATTTAAAAATTTTAATGAAAAAACCTCTGCGCCAAACGGATCAGACAGAGGTTGGTTCTTGATACTTGACTGTTTCAAAAAGTCTCACACCTAAAAATATATAAACCAGAACAATGTTATAAACTAAAAACTCAAAATCAAAGCTATAGGAAGTTAACGTTTCGGAAGAGAATCTACTTCCGTTCTCAAAACTTTTTTGGCCGTCAACCATGACAGTTCTTTGTTTATGTATTTCCATAGTCACGTGAGACATTAAATTATATTTATCTTATTTTTACTTACTTCGTCTCTAAGGATGGGCAACCAACTAGTACAAAAATCTATTGAATAATTAGAAACGCATTTATCCTCGTTTAATAAAATAATCGCGGATTCTTTAAGGTTTCTTTTAGTTCCGTTGCTCTCTTTTTCCAAAATCTTCGCCGAGTCCCATTTAATTCTATGATTATTATCCCATGCGTGTTCACAAATTTTGGATTTTTCAAATTCTCCCCTTCTAGCGTAATTTCTATGTTCACCAAGCCTTACGTTGAAAGGTCTAGATGATTCACCTACGTAATGTTTTCCGCACTCACACGGAACACTATAAATACAATTTTTTGAGTTTTGAACAATATTTGGAAGTTTGGTTTGAGTGCGGAAAACATTACGTAGGTGAATCATCTAGACCTTTCAACGTAAGGCTTGGTGAACATAGAAATTACGCTAGAAGGGGAGAATTTGAAAAATCCATAATTTGTGAACACGCATGGGATAATAATCATAGAATTAAATGGGACTCGGCGAAGATTTTGGAAAAAGAGAGCAACGGAACTAAAAGAAAACTTAAAGAATCCGCGATTATTTTATTAAACGAGGATAGATGCGTTTCTAATTATTCAATAGATTTTTGTACTAGTTGGTTGCCCATCCTTAGAGACGAAGTAAGTAAAAATAAGATAAATATAATTTAATGTCTCACGTGACTATGGAAATACATAAACAAAGAACTGTCATGGTTGACGGCCAAAAAAGTTTTGAGAACGGAAGTAGATTCTCTTCCGAAACGTTAACTTCCTATAGCTTTGATTTTGAGTTTTTAGTTTATAACATTGTTCTAGTTTATATATTTTTAGGTGTGAGACTTTTTGAAACAGTCAAGTATCAAGAACCAACCTCTGTCTGATCCGTTTGGCGCAGAGGTTTTTTCATTAAAATTTTTAAATATTTTTCAGTGGCAAAATACCCAATAAAAAGTAAGAAAATCTGAATATGCCACAAATAAACAATTACAGACAATATGATTTTTACATGTTCTGCAACCATTTTCACCCTTTAAATTTGAGATGTTCGATGGGGTACCTCTTCTGTCATGGGAACTCGATCTTTTAACACTTGATAAGCACGTGTATTATGATATCTGTCGATTAAAAACTGTGCAAAACAAAGGGGCGAGCCATATCCATTGCACCTAATACACAGCCCCATAGGTGAGGGTGTGATAAATGAGGGCACAGTAAAATCCGAATGAATACCACACTGATAAATGCTTTTAATCGTGATTTCGAAGCTGTAAATTCAATGTACCCGGACACCATTATTTCGAATAATCACTACCAAGCGGCATAAATGCAATAAAGATAAAAATTATAACGTTTATTACCTCGCGTTTTAGTTAACTGACCTCTCTGTTTGTGTGATTCAGTTTCGTTTATTTCATTAGTTTGCCAGACACTCACTATATATTATAAAGTTAGAAGCGGTATTTTATTTAAATGCAGTCATCAAATATTTTACGTAGACATGGTGCATCTTTTTTTCCGGAAAATTATCAATTTTAAAAAGAACATCCTCTACAATAACAACTAATTTTTTCATTTATTATTTCTTTATTTTTATATTAATACTTAGTGTATTATTTAACGAGTGATAATGTAAGTAATAACTTACGCAGATGGAGTGTGCAGTTTGTAAATCATCAAGTGTGTTATTACCAGTATCGCAAGTTGAATACTATAGTCCATGAAAACATTGCAAAAAAATGGGATAAACTTGAAAGGTGCTGTAACAAGGACGAGACATGGGTACCCCTCGTCTACGAGGGTGCTGAATACGATGGTGATATTTTTAGCCCCTCGAGGTCACGCCGAAGTGTAAATTCGACACTCGCGAGGTTTTCATAAATTATTTTTTCTGGGAAACCATCGATGAAAAATAAATGTCTATAATGGGACATAATGTCCGGAAATTATAATTCTGGTTACCGACCATCCCGGGACTACAGGATCATGACTAACTAAATACGTTAGCAAACGTTGTATATTGCGTCGGCCATTTAAAACGCAGACAACGAAGTATAAAGTTGATAAACTTACTATTACACTATTATACATTTTTCTAATGAATTATTTGAGGGAACCTCTTTTCTTAAGTTTATTCTTGAATTTGACACTTATTTATTTATGAAACGATAATGGTTGCAATTAGCCATAGGGCAGTACTTACAAAAAAATTTTCGTTTTTCATTTCTACACCACATCCTTGAAAAATACACATGGCGTGAAAAAATTGAGAAAATTCAATTTAAAAAGTTTTTAATTGAAAAATTATTTTTGGCCACCATCTACAGTTTTAGCAAATAAAAATGATTCAAAAACATTATGTCTCGTAATTGGTATTCACATAGTTTTAGTATTATCAGTAATATTTTGGTAATATTGGTAATATTAGTAATATTTTGGTAATATAAGTAATATCGGTAATATTTTAGTAATATCAGTAATATTTCAGTATTGTCAGTAATAGTTGATAATATTTGGTAATATTCAGTATTATTCAATAATATTTTGATAGTACATAGCAATATGTATTCAAATTTATGTGTTTATAAAGATTTGCATCATGATTTTAACGGAGGTAAGATATTCGCAATCTACTTTCCACGCATCTCAGTCCATAGATGAGAAATAAGAGCAGAATCAGAAGTACTATAGGTGCATTCGGTGCAATTGCACTAGCCGCGCCACTTTTTGGGGCACGGAAAAATTCATGAATGAACAAATTTCAAGAATGTAGACGGTTTTCAACATGTATAAATTGCATGGTCTCACTGGACGTACTGTCATATTCAATTAATTTTGGAACTATTAAAGTAGGCATGTGGAAGAATAATATATTCTATAACAAGTTATGGAATGGCCCAAATTCCACACGAGAGAAAAGTGTGTAGTCCGAACCGAAGGCTCGGACTACGGTTCGCGAGTGTGGAATATTCCATTCCAAACGTGGTGTCGACTATACTTTCTCTAACAATATTTTACAAATTATACAAAAGACTACAAAACGTCAAATGCCAAGTTAGAAATAAATATCTTGTGTTCGACGTAATCATATCAACCAAACCACTAAATGTTGTAACATATTTTGATACCTAAATATTAAAACATGTTATTCCGTTGCGAACGGCAGCCGATTTTTGTTGGAGAGCATAGGCCGTGGGTTAGGATTGTGTGTGGACACTCAAAAGGGCGCCACCGGCTGTATGTTACGTAATGTGATTTAAATAATTTTGCCAGCACGGAACAAAATTAAGTTACTAGCAACCAGGCGATGGAATTCTCAAAATATCTCTATGATCCCAAAACTCTTACTTTACTCTATAAAGTTTCAAAATTTAAACAAATATCAGGTGTACCAGTGCAAATAATAAGAACACGTAGACATTAGACATTTATTACACACACGTGAGATATACAACAATAAAAAACAAATAGTTTCCCAATTGTCCCCTGAACTTAATCTACATATGCAAAAGAAATTCAAAATTGCATGAATGACCCCCTCTAAAATTACTTCAGTGATTTGACCTCTTTTTATAGAAATGCAACTACGGCTTTAATGATACCAACTATGAGTTTTAGATTTGCAACAGCGAGTTAAGGTTTACAATGGATTAAAATCACTATCATCACTAAAATAGTATGTAACTAATATGATTCTATGAGCCAATTTTCACAATGCTCGCTATGTGCACTAGAATGTTAAAGAATGTTCTAAAATAATTATGTTCTACTAAAAGTACTTCATATGTGACATAATAGAAGGTAAATTAGTATCACGTGGTACCATGCGCTACTTACAGTAAAAAATCTTAAGATACTTCATCGTGCTCAGTATGTAGTTGCAAAATCGTTGTGCAATTTACTCTAATATTTCAACAAAAAAATCACTGAATGAAACTATATCAATTTCTATAAAATTATGTAACTAAAATGTAACAATAAAACCTGATTGGAGCCTTGGCGTTTCCTCTGACGACTACAGCGTGACCTATCACCACTTCCTAAGATGTTCTCGACGTTGCTTACGACTACGACTCTGCGTCACTCCTGAATCTCTGCCTAAATCTCTTGGAGACTGCTGCGAACAACTTTCCAACCCAAACTTCTCAAAATGTCAGCAGAACCCACGTAAACCAAACATCTGAGTAATAGACTTCCTCCTATTACTCCTCTAAATGCTGGGCCCCCTTACATAACCAAAATGGCAGCACCATTCATTCTGAACATAAACCTCTCCAGACATAACTTATTTTCAAAGGGCCAGTCCCTCCAAACATATGCTTATACCAAACATAAGCCTCTCCAAAACACTCTCATATAGAGAGTATGGTATAACCTGACGAAACACGTGGCGATCGGATTACGACAAGCAACAGAATTCCTTCCTGGAACTTACAAAATGCTTCTGGCAGGACGGTAAAGAAACACTGGGTACATCAAATCAAATCCCTTTTCAGTGTCAGCGATGTAAAACCCAAATTCTTCACTACAAAACCGGGACCGCCGCCATTCCGCTAATCTCGTCGCTGTCGAAGTGGCTGTCTCAAAGACCAATCCACTGAATCCACGACGGAAATCCGCTTGACAGTTCTCCGCGTTGCCAACTTGAACATCTAGAGAACACTTTCTCTAGCCAATAAAAATGCGCCAACAAAAAGGGCTTGTAATTTAAAGACTGAATTACACCATTGTGTCCCAACAACAAGAACATGTGAGTAACACCTCTGACTCAAAAATAATACATAAAAGAAAACACGCTTTCTTTCCTTGTTGAGAATTTCAGATATGCGACCCGCTATGCCCCTTTGAAGTACGAGTGGTTGCCTATCAAACAATGAACTAATGGGCTAATCTACTGTATTCAAACTGAAATTATTAATGTAGATTTTTCAAATGCTACAATGTGACTTGACGGCTTCTGATTTGTCGAAAGCCGTGCGGTATTATACATACATATACCATACTAGGGTGTTGGAATGATACTTGTTTCGACACAATTTTTAGTTGTGGAATTTGTAGTTTCTGAAATAATGTTAGAGAAGTATCTCCATAGTGGAATAGAGACGAACAAGCTGCTTTACTGTGAAAGTACAATCAGAAATTTGAGTAGAGCATGAGGCACGTTTCGATTTTAAATGGAAATGACACTAAAAAAGACGCTAGGCTATATTAGTAGTTGGTTAATATATAAAAAAAGGGGAAAAATTATAAATGAGAGCGGATACAGTTAAAAGGGAGTTAGTGATATATTCAATCGGAAGTTATTTTAAAATTATCGCTTTAATACACACATCTTAGTGAATTAGTCTTATCTGTGTTTCTATAAAAACAGCTACAAGAAACGGTGGCGATTGTATAAGGTGTGTGTGTACTTACTGCGTCGTCGGTTCGGAACATAACCGCGTGGTTTACTATTAGGCACACGGATGGGAATTGGCATTCAAATATGCTTTAATGAAAATGATTACCACTGGTCTGACCAAACGCCGACCGTGGCAAAATTTGTAATTATTTTTAATATTGCAGATAGCCCTCTCACGGGCGGATTCGTTATAGTTTCTGTATAAAGTAGAATTCTGTTCCGCGGTTTAACCTAAGGAATCTATAATAATAATTTACAATACCTAGTTTTCGACCGTAAGTGGAACAAGTAACGAGGCACAATTATTTATTTAAATTGCATTTTTGGCATCGGGCAGAAGACACTTCGTTACAAAATGGCATCTATCTACATCGAGATCTACAATATGCTTCTACAAAAATTGAAAAGAAAATGTGTTTCACTCCACCCTATTGTAAAGTATGATAAAATACATGAATACTTAATTTTTATATACGAAAAACATTTTATTTTTCAATTAATACATTTCTTCGAATACCTAAAGTATATATTTTCTATGTTTGATATTTTTGTTTTGTTTATTCCTTATTTGTAGTTTATTGAGAGTTTTATTGCTGTTTTCAAATTATTTTGAAATATCTACTCGTATAATAAATATATTAGAAACAGTTATTTTTTTCCTTGTTTTTATGTAGCATCCCACATTTTAAAACAATTATTTACCTTAATTCAATTTTGCAAATTGTATTTATAAGTAGTCTCGTAAGTAATATTCAATTCATATAAGTACAGTTTATTGAAATTAATCAATCAGAGTTTAAAATTCGGTATCGAGGTCAGTCTTTTTATGTGTTCTTTGCAAATCATGCAGTAATATTTCGGCATTGTCGGTAATAGGCCGGTATTGGTGGTAATATTACGGTATTGTTGGTAATATCTCGGTAGTATTGGTAATATGAGTATGAGTATTGTCGGTAATATTTTGGTATTGTTGGTAATATCCGGTCGGTAATATTTCAGTATTGTTGGTAATATTTCGGTATTGTCGGTAATATATTGGTAAGATAATACCAACAGTAATATGGTGTACAGAATTTCAGACAGTGAGCCACCCCTCGGTGAATAACTTCATATTATTGCCATTTGCGCAACATTAAAAAATAAGAGCGCTTGCACAGGGAGAAGTCACTTCAATCAACTAAGGGTTGAACCCATGCCAATTCACACGAAACTCTCAGCTACGAGCCGGGCAATAAACAACAATAATTCTTAAGAGCCCTATAACTGTTACATTTTCAGTAAGGATTAATGGCTCATTAATTTACTCGGTTTATGACTCGTTTAACTCATTAAATTGCTGCAGACTTGGTCAAGTTACAATGCTTTGAGAAGCACATTTTTAGCTCGACTTTAATTGTGTTTCGTTGCTTTAGTATCGTTTTTATGTCTGTTTGTGACGTACAAAGCATCCCATGGGATTGGTCTTTTGAAACACGTTACAAAGTTCAGATTGTGATACATTTTTTTTGTTGAGATTTTCACTGGGATTTTAGTCCAGTAAATGGAGCGCTAAAATGACTTAAATCTCTAACTCGAGTGCTAGTGGATGGGTTTTGATGAAACCTCGTGCAATGTGTCTGTAATGACGTTAATAAATAAGCTAAAAAAAGATTAGAATAGAAAATGATCGGGAGGGGTAGAACACCCCCTTTTGTCACGGGTAACTTGTAGAATTAGGTCAAAAGTTAAAAAAAAACAATATATTTACCTTTTTTAACCCAAAACAAGATGTTTTTACTAAACTTGGAGGAGGGGAATGGTGACAGTTGAGAAAAGAAATCTGAAAAAAACAGGTGAATGTATTGTTACGTGTTTTCCACCCTTTAGGAAACACCCTGTATGAATCCGTGGGTTTCAAAATTATTTCAACAAGAGATAAACACTAACACTTTATTTAATAATTTACTGACTACACAATACTTCAAAATAACCTTTACACTTTGTTTACTTGATATTTAACCTCACTTTTTCGCTATTAATTTCACTTTTATAAACTTCTTCCTCTGCGCCGGTAATCGCGCCTTACATACTCTGAAATTGCCTCCAGATCTATCAAGAATCTTCTCTCACCACACTCCAGAAAAGTCTATCTCTTTCTACAAGTTTTCAGTCAGTCACTATTAGGCATAGGCGTAACAATCTCCAGTTTCAAGGGGGTGTAATTCATAACAGTATTATCGAAATGCAAAACTTTTTTATTTACAACTTTTCCGGTAAAGTGCGCGAGTTTTTCCGGAAAACATGAAAAACTACCCCTTTCTTTGAAATTATAGCGCTTTAAAAAGATGTAATTCAAAAATTTGAAAAAATTCAGACGTATGCATTGAGGTCCTCTAAACATTTTTGTCTTTTGGAATTTTCTTGTAACTTGCTAAGTTTCCGACTACAAGCAGTTTTTCACGATAAATTAATCAATAATAATAATTACCTCCACATCCACGTAGCGGATCCACACCCACGTAGTGGATTGGAAGTATAGTAATCGCAAAAAAATTTTCAATTTTTTTTTTCTTGAAATAGGTTTAGAATGTCATGAAACGTCGAGATTTTAAATTTGAGTGAAAAAATTTCTGTCTGTCTGTAACTTTTTTGTCCGCACGTTTTTTCCGGAACGGTTTAAGATATTGACTTGAAATTTTGTACACGTATATATTATAACGAGGTCTGGAACTGGATTGTATTCTGAGGATATCCGGTGAAGAGTTGGGGGTTAAATAGGGGTAAATGGGGAAAAATACGTAAAGCAAGCTGGTAAACTACAGAAACTTGAAATTCGGTGTATGTACTAGAAGCCAAAGTTTCAGATCATTTATTTCATTATTAAAAGGGTTGATAAAATAAAATTGAGATATTTATTTGAAATTTGGTACACGTATGAATTATAACGACATCTGGAACTAGATTATATTTTGAGATGATTCCGTTGAAGGGTTCGGGGTTATTTAGGAGTAAATAGGAGTAAGTAAGTAAAGCAAGCTGGTATGAGTACAGAAAATTGAAATTCGGTGTATGTACTAGAAGCCAAGGCCTCAGATTTTTTAATAATATATTTAAACCCCCCACCACCCTTACTTCATTATTAAAGGGGTTGATAAAATAATATTGAGATATTCACATGAAATTTGGTACGCATATGTATTATAACGACATCTGGAACTAGATTATATTTTGAGATGATTTCGTTGAAGGGTTGGGGGTTTAATATAAAAAGGTAAAAGTACAGAAATTTGGGATTTGGTAAATATACTAGAAGCGAAGGTCTCAGGTATTTTTAGTAGTATTTTCCATCCCCCCACCACCCCCACTCCCTTATTAAAAGAGTTGATAAAATTAAATTTAGATTTTCACTTGAAATTTGGTACATGTATGTATTATAACTATATCTGAAACTAGATTATATTTTGACTTGATTGCGTTGAAGGAGTGGGGGCAAGTAGAGGTAAATAGGGAAAAATAAGTAAAGCAAGCTGGTAAGAGTACAGTAACTTGAAATTCGGTGTATGTCCTAGAAGCCAAGGCCTCAAATTTTTTAATAATATTTTTCAACCCTTCCACTATCCTTACTCCATTATTAACGGGGTTGATAAAATAAAATTGAGATATTCACTTGTATTTTGGTAGACGTATGTATTATAACGACATCTGGAACTAGATTATATTTTGGGATGATTCCGTTGAAGGGTTGGGCTTATTAGGAATAAATAGGGGAAAATAAGTAAATCAAGTTGGTAAGAGTACAGAAATTTGGGATTTGGTGTATATACTTGAAACCAAGGCCTCAGATTTCTTTCTAATATTTTTCAAACTCCACCACCTCCGCTCCATTATTAATGGGATTGATAATACAACATTGAGATATTCACTTGAAAGTTAGTACACGTATGTATTGTCGTGACATCTGATTGAGATGACTCCGTTGAAATGGTGGAAGGTGGTAGGTTGTGAATAGGGGAATGTAAGTAGGGTAAACTAGAAACTTCATTTTTAACGTATATGGTAGAAACCAACTCCTCAAACTTTTTTGACATCTGCCCCAAATATTATTAAAATTCTATGACCAATAATTTCCACATACTAGAGTGCAAATATAGTCAAGATATTTCCTTTAAAGTGACTTCAATGAAAAATCTGGATGTGGAAGTAGTGATTCCTTAGGCAGCGGTTTTTTTGCACGTTTTCAATTAAAAAATACATGAAAATTCGAAAAATGAGCGTGATATATACATAAGTATATTAATATAAAAAAAATACGAAACCTATATAAGTTCAATATTATTTTTAAATTGAAAATGTGCAAAAAATGTAATAGTAGTATTTATCGTGAAAAATTGCCTGTAACTTCGAAAATTAACAAGTTACAAGAAAATTCCAAGAGACAAAAATGTTTAGAAGGCCTCAATGCACACGTTTGAACTTTTTCAAATGTTTAAATCACTAAAATTTCAAAGAGTTTTTTACGTTTTTCCGGAAGAACTCGGTGAAAATGCACTTTACGGAAAAGTTGCAAATAAAGAAAAGTCTGATATTTCAATGATACTGTTGCGTGTTTTCCACCTTTTAGGAAACACCCTGTATTAATCCGTGGGTTCTAAATAATTTCAACAAGAGATAAACACCACTAACACTTTATTTAAAAATTTACTGACTATACAATACTTTAAATTCAAAATAACCTTTACACTTTGTTTACTTGATATTTAACCTCACTTTTCACTTTTCAACTTGTTCACTTTTATAAACTGTATTCTTAATAAAACTTCCCTCTCTGCGCCGGTAATCGCGCCTTATATACTCTGAAATTACCTCTAGATTAAACCAGAATCTTCTCCAACCACACTCCAGAAAAGTCCATGGCACCTTCTACAAGCTTCCAGTCACTATTAGTAGGCATAGGCGTATCATCTCCAGTTCCAAGGGGGTGTAATTCATAACATACATTCACCTGAATTTTTTCAGATTTTTACTTCCCTCGCATACCGAAGGGAAGTATTGTATTCGAGAAAAAATCACCCTCCGAGATTTTTTCGGATTATGACGTTTCAGAACACGTAGATTACGAAAATATAGGTTTTTCAATTCCGTCTGTCTGTCTGTCTGTTGGTGCATTTACTAAAAAACTACTTGAAGGATAGCAGTCAAATTTGGTAGATAGTTGACGCTACTGTTAGCGAAGACATGGTAGAAATTTCACTGGAAAATATACAGGGTGGACCGTCTAAACGGAATAAATAGTGAAAAAAATTTTTTTTTGCTCAAATTTAAAATTTCCACGTTTCATGACGCGCTAAACCTATTTCAGAAAAAAAAAAATTTTGAAAATTTTTTTTGCAACATTTTTGAAAAAAAATTTACCAAGATGAAAAAAATTTTTTTTTGCTCAAATTTAAAATTTCCACGTTTCATGACGCGCTAAACCTATTTCAGAAAAAAAAAATTTTTGAAAATTTTTTTTGCAACATTTTTGAAAAAAATTTTACCAAGATGAAAAAAATTTTTTTTTGCTCAAATTTAAAATTTCCACGTTTCATTACGCGCTAAACCTATTTCAGAAAAAAAATATATTTGAAAATTTTTTTCACCAACATTTTTGAAAAAATTTTTACCACTAAAATATGAGAATTTTTTTCTTTCTTCAAATTTAAAATTTTCACGTTTCATGGCATTCTAAATGTATTGCAAAAAAAAATTTTTTTTTGAAATTTTTTTTACCATTTTTTTAAAAATTTTTACCACCAAAACAGGTGGAATTTTTTTTGTTCAAATTTAAAATTTCCACATTTCCATGGCATTCTAAACGTATTAAAACAAATTTAAAAGTTTTTCCGAAAAATTTTCTTGGAAAAATTTATGTATTCATCACTAAGTAGGTACTTACTATAGAATAGAAGAAAATATTTTGTTTGCTCAAATTTAAAATTTCCACGCTTCATGACATTCCGAACCTATTTCAGAAGAAAAAAATTTGAAAATTTTTTAACCAAGATTTTGGAAAAATTTCAAAAAAATTTTTTTTTGTTCAAATTTAAAATTTCAACGTTTCCATAGCATTCTGAACCTATTCAAACACATTAAAAAAAAAAGATAAAATCTATTTCACTGCTTATTATAGAATAGATGAAAAATTTTTTTGCTTAAATTTAAAATTTCCACGTTTCATGACATTCCGAACCCATGTCGGAAGAAAGAATTGCATCATTTTTTTACCATTTTGGAAAAAAAATTACCATTAGAATAGACGAAAAAATTTGTTTTTGCTGAAATTTAATGCTATGGAAACATTGAAATTTTAAATTTGAACAAAGAAAGAAAAATAACATTTTTTGAAATTTTTCCAAAATGTCTTAAAACATTTTCAAAATTTTTTCTTGTGAAATAGGTTTAGAATGTTATGAAACGTGTATATTTTAAATTTGAGCAAAAAAAGTTTTTCGTCTGTTCTGTAGTAGATACATAAATGGATTAAAAATGTTTCCAATTTTTTTTTTATTTTTCAAAAACATTTTTAAAATTTCCACGTTTCATGATATTCCAAACCAAATTCGGAAAAAAAACTGCAACAATTTGTTACCAGTTTGGAAAAAAATTTAACACTAGAATGCTCAAATTTAAATGACATTCTAAACCTAGGTATTTCAGAAAAAAACATTTTTCAAAAAGTTTTTACCACTAAAATAGATCGATTTTTTTTTATTTGCTCAAATTTAAAATTTTCACGTTTCATAGCATTCTAAACCTATTTTAAAAAATACATAATTTTTAATTTTTAAACTTTTTTTAGCACTACTATAGAATAGAAGGAAACTTTCATTTTTGCTCAAATTTAAAATTTCTACGTTTGGCATTTTAAACCATTTTCAGAAGAAAACATTTTGAAAATTATTTTACCAACATCTTTTGAAAACTTTTTAAAAAAATGAAATTTTTTAACCACCACTATACTTCCACTCCATTACGTGAATGTTGGATTGAAAATGTGACAGATGGCAATAATATCTGGCATATGCACCTATTATACTTTTATTGAAAAATGTACAGGGTGGTCATCCCAAGAAATAATTCAGTCATGGTGGACATTTGTAAAGGTATTTGCGCAAGCCTGCCATATGTGGCACCTGCTATTTAGTATTGAATTTTTGCTGTTGGATGAGCAATCTGTATATTTTTTTGACCAAAACTTATCAAGTTTTCTTTGTAATAATAGCAATAACTCTATTCCGATTATTATTCTCAATGTCATTTCGTAATTATTAATTTTTTAGAGTGACTGCCATGCACAAATAACGAGGGAAGTTCTGTGTAAATACCTTTACCGATTTTATTCTTAACTTTTACACTTCCCTTTCCCAACTTTTAGGAATTTTTGAGTTACCATATCTCGAAAAATACGCATTTCTAGGAAAAATTCACAAAAGTAAAAACATCTTATTTTGGGCAGAAAAGGGTAAATAAACTGTTTTTTTTTTATTCTTGGCCTAATTCTACAAATTACGGATCCCCTGACAAAAGGGGTGTTTTCTACCCCTGCGATCATTTCCCCGTCTAATCCTTTTTACAACTTTTTTATTAACGTCATTACAAACACACTGCACAAGGTTTCATTTCATCAACATTCATTCACTAGCACTCAAATTAGAGGTGAAATCCCTCGTTGACTGCACTATTTAGTACCTATATTTAATCCTGTGATTAAATGGGACTAGACGAAGATTTTGGAAAAAGAGAGCAACGGAACAAAAATAAAACTTAAAGAATCGGCGACTATTTTGTTAAACGAGGATAGATGCGTTTCGAATTATTCAACAGATTTTTGTATTAGTTGGTTGCCCATCCTTAGAGACGAAGTAAGTAAAAATAAGATAAATATAATTTAATGTCTCACGTGACTATGGAAATACATAAACAAAGAACTGTCATGGTTGACGGCCAAAAAAATTTTGAGAACGGAAGTTGATTCTCTTCCGAAACGTTAACTACCTATAGCTTTCATTTTCAGTTTTTAGTTTATTACATTGTTCTATTTTATATATTTTTAGGTGTGAGACTTTTTGGAACAGTCAAGTGTTCAAGAACCAACCTTTGTCTGATCCGTTTGGCAAAATACCCAATAAAGTAAGAAAATCTGAATATGCCACAAATAGACAAAATTAGTGTAAGTTACAATGCTAGAACACTCAAATTCATAAAATCGATATATAAGCTTTTATAAAAAAGTTGTTTAGTTGCTTTATAGCAGGTATTTGGCAAACAGTGAAGTATCCTTTATAGTACAATGAGCAAAATGCATAATTTTTTTAAACATCACAGATGAATAGATCACTAAAAAACATTATTTTTCCAGTATTTTATTTTTGTTTTATGTTCTAAGTAAAGGTTAAAAAAATTATTTACTGCAGCTGTCAATTTAACTGCGTTTAAATCGAGAAGTTTCCGCGCTACTTGTGTGTGACGTCATCGGGCACATCGCACCGACGGAAAACGTATTGTGATTGCGAATGTGTACACATTAGGTTTGTTCATTTGTGTTGATTTAAAGCAGTTTCAGGCAGTTAAATAAAGACAGTGCTATCACAAATAATGTGAGTGTGAGAGAGATGACGCGTTTCAAAGTTGCTATAAATCAACACAAATGAACAAACTGATTATTTATGTTGTGTTATGGAAAATACAAAATACAAAATATTGTATTGTGCCCAAATGTACAAATACTACAATAAAAACTCCAGAAAAGTAATTTTTTAATGTGCCTAAACGCGATAAAGTTAGGAAGAAATGGTGCAGAGCTGTGAGACGAGACGACCGAAATGCAGAATTATCGTCATCCTCAAGATTATATTGCTGCCAGGATTATTTTGATGTAAATTTACCCATTAAAACTAATTATTTTGTCCACGACTATTAAATAATGTACTCATTATGTACGTGTTTCCTCAATGATAATGCTATCCATTATTCCCTACAGTGAACAATGATTTCATTATTCACTGATTGCAGTGAATAATGAGGACAGTCAGTTGTTTATAAGAAATGACATTTATGACTTTTTAATAAAAATTCAAAATGTCAAAATTGCAGCAACCAAAATACAAGTGTTGTCTCTTTAAAGTTTCTAGGAAGCACTCAAATGGTACATGCCGAAAAGGTACTTTAATGAACACTCAAAAACTATATGAGTAATTTGTTTTCAAATCATCATCTATTAGCAACACGCGGCAATCCCCAACATTGTTTTTGAAACGATTTAGCTGTGCATACAAACTGTATTATTTTATTAGTAAGCCATGACAATGTGTCAAAGCGTAATTCTGATTTGAAACGTCAAAATTTATGCCATTTCAACGCCAACGTTATTTACAATAATTTTACACATTAGGTACTCAAAAAGAGTGATAAAATTAAATAAATGGATACTGACAGTGAAAACGAGATTTCTTTGACACCGCCAGAGATAAAGGAAACTGCAGAAATCTCCTCATTAAACTTGTTGCCCGAAATATTGAGAAAATGATATATTATGACATATGAATCTTTCTTAAATAGGAGAAATGAAATAACGATGAATTAAATAAATATTAAATATTTAATAGTCGTGGACAAAGCATAGTATTCTACTCGCATATAATGGCTATTATTCACTCTGGTGATTTACGACACTCGCCTGCGGCTCGTGTCTTAAACTTCACCATCGTGAATAATAGCCATCATTATATGCTCGTTGAATAATATACTATTATAATAATATTATGAAAATATGTACCTAACCCTAATATTATTGTGATAATTTGTTTACATATCATGGTGAATTTGGTCACTTTCCTATTTATAGGAATACAAAAGTTTAATAACTTCTGTTAATAGGAACCTTGAATTAAAATGTATAAATGTATAAGAACGGTGGGAATAATGTAACTTCTCGACGTTCTACATATTATCCAGTTATATATTTATATATACCTATGTACGTCAACAGTTATTTTTACTATTAATGTACCTACCTACCTAAAAGTACGTACTTAGTAAGTGAGGGGATTCCTGTACTTATATAAAAAAGTAAAGCATTCTAAGATGAAAAATATTAATTAATATAACATTAAAACATAGCCTTGTTTACCTATTTTGAGGTTAGGTACATAAATAATTTGTTATATTTAACTACAGTGAAAGGATAAAAATGGGCACAATTGAATTATTGTTTAGAATAATGAATGACACATACCTTGTTGCTTTAGTACCTCCAATTTCTGCACTAATAAAATCAGTATTAGTAGCAAAAAAGTTTGTCATCATAAACACATCAACAACAGGCAAATTGTCACTCTGGACCCGTAAAAACCCACTGTCCGTCATTTTTACCACTTAATAATTAAAATATATAAATAAATGAATGATTTCTTTTATGAAAATATCAATACACATTTACAAAACACAAAACAATTTACGATTTAGCCCCTTGGCAGATAGACGACCATTAGACATTATGCCGAATGACGTCAGACCAATGGCGTAGTGTTTTCAGTCACGTGGATATGTTCCCATAAAATTTTGAATTTCAAAGTCGTTTATTTAGGCTACACATTTTTTTATACCTTTTCTTCATTACTTTGTCAACTTATATAACATATATATATAACGAAAAAATAATAAATTATTGCATTTCTAAAATTCATGCATGTTGCTCATTAAATGAAGCTTATTAAAACTGTTATACAGCGATGGTACTATATTTTCACAAGGCCTGCGGAAATGTTTATATAATTATTTTGTAATGGTTCCAATAGGCATTACAAAATATCAACAGCGACTGAAATATTTTATAGCTGCTGTGAAAACGCTATGAAAGTAGATCTGAGAGTAATGTTATTTTACTGAATGTGTTACGTCAGATGCATTTCTACAACTTTTATAAATGATCAAATTGCTAGTTACGCTTTAAGAATTATATTTCAACATCAGATACATTTTTTAATATAGATAGAATTAGGAAAAATAGTCATTTGGTCTAAAAGTATTACAGGTCAAAGATCAAGGATCGGATTTTCCACCTTTCAAAGCTCAGCGACCTAAGAAATTGATTGTTCCGCTTATTGAATAGCACAGTCGGCGATTAAGCCCATATGTACGCGCATGGCACGCACCACACACGCCGCTGTGCCTCGGATTTTGGATATAATTAAATTTTCGTTTACTAAATAAGCGAAGCATTCGAGTCTATTAATCATCCGCTTTGTCATAACGATATTGTTTATCCGAATTTATAGACCCATAATTAGAAATTACTCCATTTAAATTAATATTAGTACTTGCACCGGGGGGAATATCAATTTGCATTTGAATGCGTGTGATATTAACTATTCCATTTGCAGCCGCTGAAACGAATCGTATCTGGTTAAACGCCAGTGGAACGAGTTATTATATTGTTTTATTTCGTGTTGTACTGGGAGATGAAGGGGAAAAAATGATCACGGGCACACAGAGTTGCCAAAAACATGTTTAATTCGGTTAAAACAGTTTATTTCTGTTTTTAAACTGATTAAGAAAGCAACACGTTTTGACTGATTTTATTGATTGATTTGCCACCGTAAGGTGCGCATTGCTGCCGGTTCCGGCATCCAGTCGGGATGTCTTATACAGGTTTCATGTCATTAAAAAAACACTGATGGTAGGGAACGACAAGACAAACAAAAAAGCTTATATAATATGGGATCTAAAGCTCATAGTTTTGGAGAGAAAAAAATAAACAAAAATTTCCAAAATACTTATTAACAGTTAAGTTATTAACACTTTGAGAACTGCTGGCATATTGGGGTAGGTTTTATTGCCTCGCGTCTTGTCGCACATGATACTCTGACATTCGTGCAAATAAGTATGGTTAGTCTAAGAGACGGGGGTCATCGAAAAGCATACCGACAAAGCAATTCAAAGCGACCGACAGAGGACACTGTCATGTTTTTTTCTTCTTCGAGGTCAAATTATCTTATTATATTATTACGCGTGCTATACTCTCCCTTGTAATATTCTCCAGTAATAATTTCAGTTTGTGTCCTTACTTGGTAAACAAAGTACACACGACGCGACCTACCCGTTCCTTGGTTTTGTCTGTTGCTTTTGTTCTTTTTGAATTTTGTGCCACTTATGCTAAGATTTATTTTACTGACTTATCGTTTAAGTCGTTAGTACTTGGTTACGTAAGACCCCAGCAAACATTTTTGTCAAAATTAGCTCCAATTCGACTTGGGACAAGACAAATTTACTTACCAAAGTAATTATAACGTAAAATTGACTGGAAAAATAGACCTCCGATAAAAATTGACCAATTAGTCTTAATTTAGATTTAAGTTTACGTAAATAATACCAATTAATCTACCTCATACACAATTTTCTTTGAAGGTAAATTTAACGGAAACAGCAAGTGGAAAACTACTAAAAATATCTACCAAAATTGACGTCAAGGGTAAATTTCCAATAAGGTCGCAATAGGTAATATAATTAGGTAGTATTTACCTTTTTAGCGACTAAAAATATTTCTAATAGTCGAATATCTTTCTAGGTAGATTTTGTTGGAAATCCTACGTAATATATACCTAAATAGTAACTTATTTGGTCACTTTTATTACTCTTCTTTGAAGTAATATTAGGTAGACAACATCGGTAAATTCTACCTAGATTTTCTACCTAATTTCACCAATTAAGTCAATTACCCTTAAACTGACCTTAAAGTTACTCTAAAAAAATACATTTTAAACCTCTTTGTCGCAGTAACCTGGCAAATCGACCTCAAAGTAAACTTCACTATAAAATAGTAATTCAGAAGCTAACCCCCGTCTAACCTGTTTGTAGAATTCATATTATTTAGGTTATTTGAACCATTAGGTACTTAGGTGGTATAGTTATTATCTAAAAATTATTTCAGTCATTAAAGGAGGCCATTAACGTAGCATGGTTGGATAATTCGTGGTGCCAATGTACAAATGAAGTATGCCAAAGGTAAAAAAACACCGCTTAAGGAATCACTACTTCCGCATCCAGATTTCCCATCCAAGTCTTTTTAAAGGAGAACATCTTGACTATATTTGCACTCTAGTATGTGGAAATAATTGCCTATAGAATTTCAATAAAAGGGTATTGTTGAATGCCAGCCGAGCTTCCAGAACTTTCAGGCGCTGTCGAATACCAAGGCGGTATCATATGGCTCCATTATGACAACTCACTCGTCAACACAATACATTAGTCAAGTTAAAATTTACACATAATAAGTAGAATTTACCAATAGGTAGTATATTCAAAATAAGGTAATATAAATAGGTTATATTTACCTACAAGTAATTATTTGATATAACAACAGAGTTAATAATACTTTCAATAGGTAAAGTTAACCAAAATGTCGTAAATTTTCGTGTAACTTGACCTGTGATAATTTCCACCTATAAAATACGTAGTTTGTCATGGTAATTTTAACTTGGAGGTCTAATTAGCACAAGACGCCATATTTTCTCAGCGCAGTTGAAGTATGATTCCAAATTGTAGTTTGTAAAATGAGTGTATATGGAAACAAACTGACGAAAAGTTTAAGAAAATACATAATTATACCTGTAAACTAATATTTAACAAGTATAGTATACTTTCGGCTCAAAATATTACAATAATTTTTTTATTTGGTAACATAAATTTTCTTATAGATGAATATTTTTGAGGCGCATTAGTATTTTATGGAGTACAGCTGCTATTATTCACAGAAAAATTTTCGGCGCATTGATTTCAATAAGCGAGAACTGCAAATACTTTCCTCATAAATTGTATTTATTTTAGTTACCGGCATTCATCTTGTATTGTTATTGTGAGTTAGGTATCTCTTCAGTTTTGCAAGACAACCATATGTCGACTACTTATAGAGAAAAATACCAAATAAGTGTAAAAATCTTACTTTTTTCCACTTGGTGTCATTTTTAAATTTCACATATGTCCGTAAATTCTACCTAAAACTAGTCAACTTGATGTCAAATTGACGTTGATTTCAAGTAAAATTTACCTAAACAGGTATTAGTAACCAAATGTACTGTGCGACTACAAGTAAGATTTATATGTAATTTTACCTGTTTTAGTTGATATAACTTAATTTCGACGTCGTCTTATTCTCCACTTATATCGATTCCACGTAGCATCAACGTAAATTTTACCAAAATATGGTTAATTCTAATTTTGCGAATAAATTTATTATACATAAATTAGGTAGTCTTGACGTCAAATAACACTTAAATGTTTGCTGGGACACTTCTCGTTCGTGCTTTTTGTGTTACTTTTTGGACTTTGGACCAAGTTTTTCTTTTTGTTTTCTTTATTGATAACGTTAATTCACTGTTTAGTGTGGTGTTTTAAAATGCAGATTTTAGACATTATGGGAGATTACACTTATCCAGAGCTGGCAGATATGCACTTGGTGTATGGAGAAAGTGGTGGAAATGCAGCTGGTGCGGAAGAGCTTTATCGTTTAAGGTTCCCTAATCGACGTCATCCTTGTGCTCGTACATTTGTTAGAAACAGGTCGTCTCAATAGACATGGAGGAAAACGAGGTCCACAACGCAAAGAAAGGGTAATTGATGCAGAAGTTCAAATTTTGGAACTTGTAGAAGAGGATTCAACTTTAAGCACCCGCGATATCGCGAACCGCGTGGGAGTATCCCATTTTGTGGTATGGGCGACATTGAGAGATATGAACTTACATCCCTATCACTATCAACTTGTCTAAGCACTAGAACCTCAAGATTTTGCAGAGCGAATGCAATTTTGTAGGTGGATTTTAGGAAAATGCGCGGCAAATGAGGATTTTTTGAACGTTCTGTGTTTCTCCGATGAGTCGTGTTTTACCAGAAATGGAGTGTTTAATTTTGAAAATATGCAATATTGGCAGACGAAAATCCACGTGTAATAAGAAGGGCGCATTTTCAACGAGGATTCGGCGTTAATTTGTGGACAGGAATTTGCGGTAATGAAACAATTGGACCTATACAATTACCGCTAGAGTAAATGGTGATGTATACTTAAATTTTTGCAACATTGCCAAATTTGCTGGAAGATATACCCCTGACTACGCGCAGAAGAATGTGGTATTTGCACGATGGCGCGCCAATCCATTTCAGTCTGGCTGTTCGAAATTTTTTAAACAGAAGGTTTCCTCGATGATGGATTGAACGTGGCGGGCCAGTACCATAGCCTGCTAGATCGCCCGACTTAAATCCGATGGACTTTTATTTTTGGGGGCATTTTAAACATCTGGTTTACCGCGATCCAATTGACACTTTAGAACGATTGCAACAACGTATTTTAATGTGCATAGAAACCATAAAAAATGATCCCAATTTACCAAATGTGTTGAATGGAGTGCGTATGTCCTTAGTTCGACGTGCCAAAATGTGTATATGTGGAGATAGAGGTCATTTCGAATAATTTTTGTGAAAATTTTAAAAGAATTGTTCAGTTATTGGGTGTTACCTATTGGGCAATATTATTATTATTCAAAAAGGTCACAACTTTTCAGTTGGTTGCACTCACGCTAGGAAAATAATTCACTTTATCCTATTGTGAAGAATTTTCGGACCAGATGGCAGGTCTATAATTTAGTTGCTTTACTGATGTGTTGGGGTAACTGATATTTTTCCAAGTAACTTGGAAGCCTAGTCGAGACTACCCCTTCCACTGAGATGACTAGTGGGATTATATTGATATTTTTTAGTTTCCATTTATATTTAAGTTCGACGGCCAGGTTTTGGCATTTATCAATCTTTCGATATTCGGTTGTTATTAAATTAGTAGTGAGAGTCAAAATGACATTATTCTTATTATTAACAACAATTTTGTTTAAAATTTAGTTCTTAATCGAATGGCATATGTTCCAAAGCTTCCTTGATCGAAAAATATTGTTTAAACTACAGCACCATCTCTGGTGATAATGTTATAATAGTAAACTGTACTTCATGAAGTAGACATTAACAATAGTGTTAGCAGTTTACCCTGTAGAAGCCCGGGGGCTCCCCCGGATCGTCCAAGTGAGGGAGGCTGGTTGATAAAATAAACAATAACGGACTTGCTTGTCTAGGCACCAAGATTATTCAATTTTTTTGTGCTCTAGCCTGGCGACATACTCATCAGATTTTAATTATTTTTGTTAATTAATAGTGTTTGAATAATTCCAATTTTGGCAATTATTAATAAATGTGCCATTAATATTGAAATTAGTAAGTTTCATAACGTGGTGAAATCGAATTTAATTAATTGTTGTGAGAGATCCAACCTCCCAGCCGCTATATTTGTAATACTAGAAATCTATTACTGTTTATCGAAAAATATGTTTTTAGTGGAGTAAATCTGTCAGAAAAAAGGGGGTGAAAAACAAGTGCCTTTTTTCAAACAATTTTTTTTCCATCTTATAGAGGACGATTTTCCCCACTTCTATGACACTTTCACATCCGAGATCTAGGTGGTGCGTGGGGAGGGGAGCTGTTAAACATATGGAAAATCGGTTTTTCTAAGTTTGCTTGCGACCGGGGAGACGGGCAAAATAATGTTTCAGATCAAAAAGAAAGGTCTCCCCGAGGCGCGTAAACTGGCTTTTGCTTTTTTAAAATCGGCCAATTAGGGCCGAAGACATGGCCGTTTGAAAGGATTGAGTTTCAGGGTAGGAAAAGGGATCGGACCAGAGGTATGAGCGGTGTTTAAGAGATGAGGGATAGGGTTAGGATGGAAATGTTTCTGTTGTGGGTGGTTATAGGAAGATGTCGAGGCCGCGGGGGGAGCTCTCTAGGGCAATTAGGGAAGAAGAGGGAGGGCGGAACGTGCAAAAAGGGAAAACGTCTATATATCCGGTTCTAATAGGGCGATTTTAAAAAATCAAACCGGGATTTCTACCTTTTTTGAACAGCTATAATGTTGGATAGGTAAGAAATAATTTTCGCCGAAAATGTAAAAATGGGGGGCAAAAGAACAATTTTTTTTTCAAAACGATTTTTTTATGAAAGAGGTGAGTGGCGGGGATAAACTGCTCCTAAAAGACGGGGATTCTCATCCCCTTTAAAATGAAAAAAGAATTTTTCGAATTCCTTTGCTACGACAGACAGGGCGACAACTTGAATCTTAAGCCCTACAGAAGGGTAAAGGAAAGCTTCTGCCAGTACTCATTTTAAAGAGAACAAATCTCCCTTTTTATTAAAAAAAATCAATTCGATCGGACAGTAACTTGCGCTACGCGCGCGAGTTACACTTATAAATTTATTTCTTTTGAATCAGCAGCTGCAGCGGCGGGAGAGTAGGCGTGGCCTCTACCCTCTCTTTCGCCGCTCTCACTTACAGACACACACAAAGGGAAATCGAAGTTCAGAAAGGCAAGTCCGACATTTTCCCCTAATAAAAAAAATCGTTTCGAAAAAAAAAATACATTTTTTCTTTTGCCCCCCATTTTTACATTTTCGGCGAAAATTATTTCCTACCTATCTAGCATTATAGCTGATCAAAAAAGGAAAAAACCCAATTTTGGTTTTTTAAAATCGCCCTATTAGAACCGGAGATATGGCCGTTTTCCCTTTTTGCACATTCCCCCCTCCCTCTCCTTCCCTAATTGTTCTAGAGAGCTCCCCCCGCGGCCTTGACTTCTTCCTATAACCACCCACAGGAGAAAAAAATTACCATCCTAATCCCATTCCTTATCTCTTAAACGCCCCTCATACCTCCTGTCCGATCCCTTTTCCTACTTTGAAACTCAATCCTTTCAAACGGCCATATCTCCGGCCCTAATTGGCCGATTTTAAAAAACCAAAAATCAGTTTACACGCCTTTCTTTTTTATCCGAAACATTTTTTTGTCCATCTCCCCGATCGCGCGAAAATTGAGAAAAACCAATTTTCCATATGTTTAACAGCCCCCCCATCCCCACCTAGATCTCGGATGTGAGTGTCAGGGAAGTGGAGGAAGTCGTCTTCTATAAGATGGGGAAAATTTCTTTTTGAAAAAAGGCACTTGTTTTTCAAATGCCACATCTACTTCACTATTTACTTTCCGAGATATCAGCTGAGGGAATGTTAACTGAAACACCCTGTACACTAAATTTTCTCCGATAGTAGTAAATGCTAGAAAGGCGCCCACTTGTAATGGTCTACGGATAGCGCATTTACCCGGTTAATACACTAGACGAGAGGTAATTGCCTAGAATAGATCGTGATTCTCCGCGAGTTTTCATTGCCACGGGAACCTTGTAATTACATAAATTCACCTAATTACTCGACTTTTGTACCATAAATTAGGTCGATTAAACGCAGTTCCGTCTTAATTGGGTTATACATTTTCTTTCGTCACGCATTGACGTGCTGGCATTACCATGAAATCTTTTTAAAAAAACGTTCGATTGTTTTCAATTGGCACGGCGAATATTGGTCGTTAGTACACTTGCCGCCGATTTAATCAGCAAACTCGTTACGTCCGCCAAGTTTTCAATTGTTTCGGGTTGCAATGCCAACTGAATCGGGAGGGCTGTCAGAGTTATAGCCTGGACGAACGATCTTCTAGATCGAGCTCCCATGACAAGGAAGGTACCCCATCGAACACATCAAATTTAAAAGGTGAAAATGGTTGCAAAACATGTAAAAATCATGTTACGCCCGCCAGGCTATTAAAAATTTGTTAATTGTTATTTTTTCTGGATGTTTCAATTTATAGTACAGGCAATGAAGGCAAACTTTTGTCAAAACCTTGCAATAATTAATAAAAGGATCATATCCGGGATTTAAGTAGGTAATAACATGTAGAATGAAGTGATGTAATCTTTGCACTTTCAAGTTCCGGGAAAATTCAAAACAATTTTGAAAAACTTTTTGATTTTCGGTTTTTTTACTCTAGCGACTAAAATAATCTACACCCATTACGCCCATACACCCATTACACCCTCTACACCCATTACACCCTCTACACCCATTACGCGGCTTCGGTAAACCAAAATGTTAATGACACCATCTTGACAGGCTACAATGAAACCCTCGGTCTCCGACTTTAGCCTAGCTGACCTTAGGAAGGCGAATGTCAGCCTTGTCGATAAACCCAGTGTGTCTAAGTTCTTGTAGAACACCCCGCGCATGGGTTTATCGACATGCTGCCTAGACAGTAGTTCCTGTTCGGCAGCTTTTATCTGGGCCTTCAGGCGAGGTGGCTGAAGTTCGGTGACTGACTCTGGGTCAGCACCGCGCCGGCTTTCCCGCCTGTCGTCGAATACGAGACCAATTTCATCTGCGGCCCTCTTTGCCGCCTTAAACAATCCTGCTCCCACCCCTGCATCTTCGTGATCTCTCACTAATGGCAGGAGCAGGTCTGAGCTCCTAAGAACATTATATGCCATGCTCAGTGCTACTACTCTGCCATGCATACATTCCAGCCCCAAGAGCCCTCCCCCCCGATTTCGTGGGAGGTACACACGAGGGACGGATCTAGGATGAATGCTCCTATGGATATTCATCATCTTGCGGGTACCTCTGTCCAATTGGCGCAGCTCATCTACAGTCCATTTGACTACTCCGAAGGAGTAGAGCAAAACAGGAACGACAAGCATATTAGTGGCAGTCACCTTGTTTTTCCCCGAAAGTTCGGATGACCAAATCTTTCGGAGTAGACATCTGTACTTTCCGCGGAGAGATTCTTTAACTTGCTGCACATCCTGGATGTGATGTTGTTGCACACCCAGATACGATTAGGTCTCTCCAGCATCCAGATGTCTTAGTATGCTTCCGTCTGCGAGCTGCGCGTCTTCAGCAGTCCCCGCATCGTCCTCTCTTGAGATGGGCGACCGCGCACTTGTCCAACCCGAACTCCATGCCTATGGCCCGCGTGTACTCGTCGACGACCCTTAGAGCATTCTGAAGTTCACGCTCTCCGGAGGCATACAGTTTGAGGTCATCCATATAAAATAGATGGGTGGTCCACAATAGTACCCGCCAGTTGGCGGAGTTCAACAGACAACGGCAGCAGTGAGATGAAGAAGAGGAGGAGACTCAGAGAATCTCCCTGGAAGACTCCTCTCCTGAATGCCACCTGCTCTGTCGTAACCTGCTGTGCACCGGATGTTATGGTGGAGCGGGTCCTCCAGAGTGGCAGCAGTTGTTCCATGCATTGTCTGTAATTGGTTTTTTGTGGCATATTCATATATTCTTACTTTTTATTGGGTATTTTGCCACTGAAAAATATTTAAAAATTTTAATGAAAAAACCTCTGCTCCAAACGGATCAGACAGAGGTTGGTTCTTGAGTACTTGACTGTTTCAAAAAGTCTCACACCTAAAAATATATAAACTAGAACAATGTTATAAACTAAAAACTGAAAATCATGCATCTCACTAGTGGTTCTGCTATCGCAAGACATTAGAACAAATGCAAAAATAAATGCCTTACGATAGTTAATCCAGGTCATAGATAGATTCCGCTTGTATTGCACAGAATGCTGCGTAATACAGCAGTCTATCAGCAGGCTGTCTTTGCAACCAGCCATGCCCTTCTTAGCGCCATGCTGCTCGTAAATCTGTTGGAAGACCGGATCAACCTGCCGTAGTGTCCTAGCATACAAGATACGTGTGAATATCTGGTAGCAGAGGTTCAGACAGGTGGTTGTCCTATAATTCCTTGGATCGGACAAATCTCCCTTCGTGGGAATTAGCACGGTACGTCCCTCGACAAACCAGTGCGGAATATGCTGTCTCTCGTTCAACCACGGGTTGAAAACTCGAGCCAGACGCCGGTGGGTGGAAGGAAATTTTGATTATTATTATTATTATTATCATTAAGTTTCCATCTATCATCATCTCCTTATTTATTCTTCTTCTAAGTTTCTTCTGAATCTAGCAGTATGCACCTTCCTCCTGCCTACCTGAGTCCATATATGGTTTCATGTTTCCCAGAAATCTGCGTTTTCGTTTCAACGTACTGCGTTAGTGCGTCCAATTCGTTTGTCTTCATTAGCTCGCCGCAAGGTCGCCTCTATTTATTAATCGTTCCACAGGTAAATATCGGTTTACGGTGGATGTGCAAGGAAGAGCCCTGACTCGCGGTAGAAAAAGCTTTTTACAGCGCGTTATGAGAAGGAAGCCAGAGAGAATATTTTGTACACCCTGTATATTAATTTTTTCCTCTAATAATTAGTTTCAACTGCCGCTTTAATTAGATTTTGAGTTGGTAAATTAAGTTAATGCATTAAGTTAATAAATGAAATTAATATAGCTTTTGTAATCGCCTGGTTTGTGATTTATGGCTTATTCTCCATTTTTAGCCGAAAATTCATACTCAGGGATGCACACATTTCCATCTTCTTACAACGGCGACGAAATGTTACACATTATTCTACGTGTAGGCTTTTTGTTTCTTTTTTAAACAATTTAGTTTATTTGTGGATACAGTCAAAGTAACACCTATTTGTACAACATCAGATAAGCATTTCAATCTGTGTACAAACCGGAATGCTCGTTACAGCCACAGATAAACTGGTATTCTCAGAAGCTTTTTAAAATATTTTATATGCACCGCGTGATTTATCAGGCCTAAGCCGAGTGGTATTTTTAAAAGGTGAAACACATCTCCAATTAGTCAGAACACAGCGAGAGAGAGTCGAATGTTTATTTTTAAATCCGTTAAATGGGTCGAAATATCTCGTTCCCCCAGCGTTGTTATTATGTTGTCATTCTTTTTTGTTTTGTGCCTTGTATTTTTACGTAACGCGTGGCACTATTAATAATAAAACTTAATATTTGGTTAGGTTCAATTAAATTCATTTTCTTCTTCGAGATTCACTAAAATCTATGCTACATTACTTCAACTGTTGTTAAGGAAAAGAAATAAATGAAAGCCAAAACCTTCTCTCACCGAATAAAAATGGGTGGCCACCTGGTAAACTGAACGCAATATTTGGCATTTGACTTTTTGTGTCACTACATTATAAATAACAAGAACAAAACTTTCAGTGTTTTATCTCTGCTACACCGTAAAATTATTTTTAATTTTACATTATAAATACTGCAGTCTCCTAATTCAGTTAATTTCTTAAAGAAACAATTCAAATTGCAGCTTTTTAAAAATATGAAATTCTAATATAGCGGACGTCCAGTTAGTGTTCCCTCAGAAGATTGTGCAAAAACGGCCAACTTTACAAAAAAACTTTCTTAACAAAACTTTCAACGTTTCATCTCTAATACACCGTAAAATTATTTAATTATACAATTATACAAGGTGTCATAAAACGAGTTACACAAGAAATTATTATATTGTCTAAATGTTATTTGTGGCATTATCTTAATTTTTTCTTTCTTCAATTCTTTGGGAGTTCCTGCCACATGTATGTTTTCTTTTTAAGCGGTGCTCGAGGAATCTACAAAATATCACAATTAATTGTTACTGGTAAATAATCTCTACGCTTGTGACTTTTACGTCAAAGGATCAGTTAGAGGTTTCTTTTTTTAAATAAACAACACAAATAAGTATAAAAACTTGAAATTAAATATTTCGCGGACGTTTCGGAAATATGATGTTTCCCTTTTCAAGGCTTTTTTTGAAAAATCTTTTTTGCTGTGTATGATAAATATAGAGCTCTAAGAATGTTTGCTATATTCAATACCTTTCTACTTACTATTTACATAGAAATGTTGATATAGTTAACAGTTTTTTTTTGTTCTTATACAATAAGTTTGTGAAGTTCTTCTTTTAACATTGGCAACCAAGTTGTACATACATCTACGGAACAATTCGACACGCATCTATCCTCATTCAATAATATCGCGGATTCTTTAATTTTTCTTTTTTGCTATATGTCTCTTTTGTTAAAATTTTTGCCGAGTCCCAGTTTACTATGTCCGTTCTTCCAAGCGTGTACGCAGATCTTGCAACTCTGAATTAAATTTTTTCTGATATAATTTTGATGTTCGCCCAATCTTACACTAAAAGTTCTGGATGATTCACCCACGTATTGTTTGTTACACTCACACGGAATACTATAAATGCAGTTTTTTGAATTTTGCTCGAGGTTCTTCGGTTTCGTCTTTGTCAGAATAGATCTTAAAGTGTTGTTTGTTTGAAATACCGTCCTAATATCAAATCTATCACCGATGCGGCGCAACTTTTCGGATAATCCGCATACATAAGGAACGCTGTGTAAAGTTTTTCAGGTTTTTGTCGTACCTGATTGTTATTTTCAGTATTTATGAAGGTTTTATCGACAAAACCCCAAGGGTATTGGTTATTTATGAGAACTTCCTTTATAAACCGCTTCTCATTGTTTAGTATATCATCATTAGAAGAAATAATGTTGGCCCTATCATACAAACATTTTACAATACCCCTCTTAACGTGCATCGACTGATTTGAGTTGAAATTTAAATATCTGTTGGTATGTGTTGGTTTTCTATAAACGCTTGTTTCAATTGTACAAGTCACTCTTAATTAAAACATCTAAAAATGGTAAATCATTTCTAGTTTCCTTTTCTAAAGTGATAGAAGGTTCTTTATTATATAAATGTTCCAAAAAACTATCTGGCCATGAGGCCAGATTGCAAACATTTCATCATTAAGAGGGGTGTTGTAAACTGTTTGTATGATAGGGCCAAAATACATATCTTCTAATGATGAAATACTAAACAATGAGAAGCGGTTTATAAAGGAAGTTCTTATAAATAACCAATATCCTGGGGGTTTTGTCGATAAAACCTTCATAAATATTGAAAATAACAATCAGGTACGACAAAAACCTGAAAAACGTTACACAGCGTTAATTCCTTATGTATGTGGATTATCCGAAAAGTTGCGCCGCATCGGTGATAGATTTGATATTAGGACGGTATTTCAAACAAACAACACTTTAAGATCTATTCTGACAAAGACGAAACCGAAGAACCACGAGTAAAATTCAAAAAACTGCATTTATAGTATTCCGTCTGAGTGCAACAAACAATACGTGGGTAAGTCATCCAGACCTTTTAGTGTAAGATTGGGCGAACATCAAAATTATATCAGAAAAAATGAAATTCAGAGGTCCAAGATCTGCAAACACGCTTGGGAGACCGGACATAGTGGGACTCGGCAAAAATTTTAACAAAAGAGGCAGATAGCAAAAAAAGAAAAATTAAAGAATCCGCGATAATATTATTGAATGAGGATAGATGCGTGTCGAATTGGTCCGTAGATGTCTATACAACTTGGTTGCCAATGTTAAAAGAAGAATTTCACAAACTTAACATTGTATAAAAACTAAAAAAACTGTTAACTATACCAACAGTTCTATGTAAATAGTAAGTATCTATGGATATTGAATATAACAAACATTCTTAGAGCTGTGTATTTATCATACACAGCAAAAAAGATTTTTCAAAAAAAGCCTTGAAAATGGAAACAGATTTCCGAAACGTCGGCGAAATATTCAATTTCAAGTTTTTATACTTATTTGTGTTGTTTATTTAAAAAACGAAACCTCTAACTGATCCTTTGACGTAAAAGTCACAGGCGTAGAAGTTATTTACCAGTAACATACTGGTTAATTGCGATATTTTGTAGATTCCCTGAGCACCGCTTAAAAAAGAAAACGCATGTGGCAGGAAGTCCCAGAAAATTGAAGAAAGAAAAAAGAAATGATTAATAATTATGATTATGATTTTCTTAAATGGAACCAACGAAATACAAGGTGTATTTCTTTGGCTCCAAGGATCCTGTATTACACCCTAAAATATTTTGCCAATCGAATGCAGCGTTGCCAAGTTAAGATTTTTTTCCTGATTTTTTTGGCAATTTACAAACATTTTTCGACTGCCATATCTCCGCGATTTATTAGTTGTTTGTGTATCCCAAAATACAGATATTTTTAATATTACTTTCGATCAGCTGACGAGATTTCGCAAATATAATTTACATCTCTAAATTGATATCTTCCATTGCTTTTATATTTACGTATTATTAGTATTTTTTTCCTCTTTACTTATGTATTGTTGGTATTTTTTTCATTTAATTATGCAGTATTAATTATTGCCATACTAGTTATTGTTAGTTTAGGTTCAAATGTTAAAAAATTAACATATAAACTGTTCAACTATCATTAATTTTTAAATATTATAATTTAATATTATTATCAATATTGTACTTTTTGGGTTTTAACCGGTTATGTACTCGAATAGTAAATAAATAAATATTTATTATTTATGCTTATAGAGTGAACACTAACGTGTCTTTAGATAGATGACGCAAAAAACAGTTTTTTTGCCTTTGACCTTCTGTAACACTTTTATCAGGGGTCACATCAATGCGAACTTTAGAAGGATGAAACAAGGGCCCATGCGAAAATTCAGCTTGATAGGAATTTTCTGCAGAAAAATGTTAACATCTCTAGACTATTTCGTCTCCGAAGAAAAACGCTTTTAATGTCTGCAAGTTTTGGGTCGAGTGCGGTATTAAGAGCAGTTTGCTCATCGTGAAATCTCCACTCCCAGACACATCACGAATTCTAATTGCGGCTTCACTAGCTCGAATCGCAAATCCGAGCCTTTCATGAAAATGAAACCGATGAAAGTGTTATGTGACGCGACGAAATTATTTATATGTAAGATAACGGTTGGAGTAGTCGCAGCCCCAGGTAATAAAAATAGATGTAATGGTACCTATGTTGAATACAGGGTGATTCACGTAGGCCATTCATTAGAAGTTTTTCAACTTGCAGTTGGATTAGAAACTTGAAATTTGGTATGCAGCCATAATCGATCATGCCCGTTCTATCTAAAATATTTTTAGTCCTCCAACTATACAGGGTGTGCCAAAACCAACTTTCTTATTTTAAATGGAAACCTATATTTTTCTTTACATGGTTCGATTGGTCTTCTAATTCTGAGTTTCGAGAACCTACGTTAGGTTAACTTATCTATTACAATTTTTGACATATGTCCAATTTTTTTAAAAAAATTGCCGCTGTAGTAGTTTACGAACAAATTTGCATCTCGCAAACCTTTCAAAATTATGAAACCAAATTTGTGAAGCAGTTAGCTGGAAGTGCAGGCTAACTTTTGATGGCCCATCGGTGGTCCCATTTTGTACCATATGGGCGCAGTCGATTTTCAAATGTCGCAATCAAAAATTGTCAAAGTCAATTTTTTCAAATGGCACCTACTATTTTTTTTTCACACCATTCGAAAGAAAATTGAATTTTAGGGTGAGTTACTTAAGCATTCCCTATACCTAACTTCACCCCATATCGAGTTATTCAATAAAAATCAAGAAATACCTTATCTTGCCGAGAGATTCCTTACTTCATCAAGTATGCCATGGAAACAAAAGACAGTTGTAATAATTTTTAAAGAAAAATATGGATTCTTATTTAATTACACACAACACCAACAAATTATTATTAACGAACAAGAACAATGTTGACGAAATTCTGACGTAAATGTTCAATGTGACCACCATATTTTTGTTCAAATATTCTATTATTCTACTTTCAACAGATTGCGTAGCACATCTTTGCGCCTACCATTTCTGACGCCAGAAATCAATGCAAAATTGAATTTTAGGGCCACTTTTATTCACATTGTGTATGTCTATCTACAGTCGTTTTTGAGTTATTGGCATTTTTTGAAAAAAACATTGTTTTTTTTTTCTCAAGGGTAGTAGTCTTTGGAAACAATCATTTCATTTTAATTTTTATTCTAAAATCGTATTGCAATAATAAATAATAACAACAAATAAACAGATTAACAAAATAATTATTTCAATACAAATGCTCAATGTGTGCACCGTTTTCACTGACAGAATTTCGTCAACATTGTTCTTGTTCGTTAATAATAATTTGTTGGTGTTGTGTGTAATTAAATAAGAATCCATATTTTTCTTTAAAAATTATTACAACTGTCTTTTGTTGCCATGGCATACTTGATGAAGTAAGGAGTCTCTCGGCAAGATAAGGTATTTCTTGATTTTTATTGAGTAACTCGATATGGGGTGAAGTTAGGTATAGGGAATGCTTAAGGAACTCACCCTATAATTCAATTTTCTTTCGAATGGTGTGAAAAAAAATAGTAGGTGCCATTTGAAAAAATTGACTTTTTGTCAATTTTTGATTGCGACATTTGAAAATCGACTGCGCCCATATGGTACAAAATGGGACCACCGATGGGACATCAAAAGTTAGCCTGCACTTCCAGCTAACTGCTTCACAAATTTGGTTTCATAATTTTGAAAGGTTTGCGAGATACAAATTTGTTCGTAAACTACTACAGCGGCAATTTTTTTCAAAAAATTGGACATATGTCAAAAATTGTAATAGATAAGTTAACATAACTTAGGTTCTCTAAACTCAGAATTAGAAGACCAATCGAACCATGTAAAGAAAGATATAGGTTTCCATTTAAAATAAGAAAGTTGGTATCAATTTTTGGCACACCCTGTATAGTTGGAGGACTGAAAATATTTTAGATAGAACGGGCATGATCGATTACGGATGCATACCAAATTTCAAGTTTCTAACCCAACTGCAAGTTGAAAAACTTCTAATGAATGGCCTACGTGAATCACCCTGTATATAAAACTATGAGCACGCTTTTTATTTATGGATAGTAGTATAAAGTTGAGACACAATGCATTTTTGAATCGATAAAAATCTTCCGATCATGCCAGTCTTCAGTTTGTAAAATCGTTATATAATTCATTTAGAATTTAGTTTTTGAAAAAATGCACGAACCGAGATTTTTGCCCAAAGTGGAAGGGCGTACATGGGTAGAGTCTAAAACCAAAAAGTCGGGACTGTACCTGCTGAGTGCTGGCTTTCGGTCGCCACCCTGGAAAACGCAAATGTTGTATCTCCGTTCCTGTTCGTTTTCTCGGGAAAATTATGAGAACGTTGTTGAGAACGAGAAAGTTGTGGAAAATCATTTTATCCTGCATTTTACTTCCCTCGCATACCGAAGGGAAGTATTGCATTCGAGAAAAAATCACCCTCCGAGATTTTTTCGGATTTTGACGTTTCAGATCACGTAGATTACGAAAATATAGGTTTTTCAATGTATTAACTAAAAAACTACTTGACGGAGAGCAGTCAAATTTGGTAGGTAGTTGACGCTACTGTCAGCGAAGAAATGGTTAAACTTTCACTGCAAAATATACAGGGTGGACCTACTAAAGAGAATAAATAATGGACAAAATTTTTTTTGCTCAAATTTAAAATTTCCACGTTTTATGACATTCTACACCTATTTCAGAAAGGAAAAAATTTGAACATTTTTGAAAAATGTTTTACCACTAAAATAGATTAAAAAAATGTATTTTTCTTTGTTCAAATTTAAAATTTTCCAAGTTTCATGGCATTCTAAACCTATTTAAAAAAAATGAAAATTGTTTAAAAAATATTTTTAATCTTACCTATTCTATCACTGCTATAGAATAGATGAAACAAATTTTTTGCTCATATTTAAAATTTCCGCGTTTCATGACATTCTTAACCTATTTCGGAAATAAAAATTTGGAACATTTTTTACCATTTTGGGCAAAAAAATTACCGCTAGAATAGACGGAAAAAATTTTTTTTGCTCAAATTTAAAATTTCCACGTTTCATGGGATTCTAAACCTTTTTTTTTTTTATTTTGAAATTTTTTTTACCAATATTTTCAAAAAAAATTTACCGCTAAAGCAGATGGAAAAAAATCTTTTCTTTGTTCAAATTTAGAATTTCCACGTTTCCTGGCATTCTAAACCCATTTTAAAAAAATGTTGAAATTTTTTTTACCAATATTTTAAAAAAAAATTTACCATTAAAGCAGACGGAAAAATTTGTTCTTTGTTCAAATTTAAAATTTCCACGTTTCATGGCGTTAACCTATTTCGAAAGAAACAAATTTGGAAATTTTTTTACCATTTTGGAAACATATTTTACCACTAGAATAGGTGGAAAAAATGTTTTTATACTCAATTTTAAAATTTTTCATTTTTCGTAGCATTCTAAACCTATTTAAAAAAAATATTTTGAAATTTTTTTTACCAACATTTTTGGAAATTATTTTACCACTAGAATAGATGGACAAAAAAATGTTTGCTCAAATTTAAAATTTCCACGTTCATGTTATTCTAAATCGATAAAAAAAATGAAATTTTTATTGAAAAAATGTGTAATGTTCTTTTACTACTACTATAGAATAGAAGGAAACACTATTTTTTGCTCAAACTTAAAATTTCCACCTCTTATGATATTCTAAGCCTATTTCAGAAAAAAATTTTGAAAATTTTTTTACCAACATTTTAAAAAAAATTCAAAAATAATGAAATTTTTTAACCACTGCTTGCTTCCACTCCACTACGCGAATGTGGAATTGAAAATGTGACAGATGGCAATAATATTTGGCATATGCAACTATTATACTTTTATTGAAAAATGTACAGAAATAATTCAGCCATGGTGGAGGTATTTGCGCAAGCCTTCCATATTAGGCACCTGTTAGTATTGAATTTTTGCTGTTGGATGAGCACTCTATTTTTTTTACCAAAAGTTATCAGGTTTTCTTTGTAATAATAGTGACAACTACATTCCGATTATTATTATTCGCAATGTCATTTTCTAATTAATAATTTTTTAGAGTAACCACCATGCACAAATAAAGAGGGAAGTTCTGTGTAAATACCTTTACCGATTTTTTATTTTAACTTTCTTTTTGTAGGATTATTATTGTAAAAGTAACAGCTGTTTGAAAACAAAATGTTTTTCTCTTATCAATTTTTCAACAACCAAATTAAACTACCTGGTGTAAAACTCTAAATAACAATTATAGAAGACGTAATTACTTTTATTTTAAATTCTCAACGAAGTTTCTGTGACTAGCAGTTCTAGTTATAAAGCCGCAAACTCCTACGCATAATTAAGGTCTCACATGCCAAACCGCTGCGCGCATTGTCCCTCCGTTGCATTTCTTGTTGGTGCGCGTTCGACATTCCTGTGATAAAACAATAGCAACTGCTGAGATTGTGACTGTGACATTTCAATTCGCTCGAGAAAATCTTCCATTCTATTCTATTTCTTGTTAAACTATCTGTTTTATTACCTCTTATATGGATACTTCTGAGGTAGTTCCCACGAACATCAAAACACTTGAACACTTTCATTCGACGCGTGCGGCACCAATCGTGTTGGTATCATCGAGATGACTAAAACTGCTCGTTTTAATCATCTCCCGATGATCCCAACATGACTGGCGCAACACAAGTCGAGTGCAGTGTTCAATAAGTGTCTTGATGTTCGTGGAAACTACTTCAGAGATATGCAATGTATATTCATAAAATATGCGATTGTGTTTCATATCCACTGAATGTACACTGCATATGTTTATGAACATTCACTGGATATGAAATAGATATGGAAGTCGGCGACACACTTATATGCTAGGAACATTAATTCCACCATGAGATGTACATTAGATATACTTTCTTCATCTTATGGATATACATATTCATAGATCGAATATACATGTATGTGTACATTGCATATCATTTTGTTATGTGACTTTTTATTTACATTTTCACCTTTTAAATTTGAGGTATTCGGTAGGGTACCTCTTTTGTCATAGAAGCTCGGTCTATGTCACGAGCGAAAATGCTTTTGTACTTATCACCCACGGCCGTTTTTAATTTTGATCTGGCAACGAACGACCAAGTCAAGAAAAAAATTACTATTAGAAACTGGTAGTAAAATTAGATGTTTGGCAAATGGACTAGTGATAGAATAGAAGAAAATTAGTTGATCTGAACGTATTTTGGGTGTATCACATGAAATTACCCACATAGCACGCGATATGAAATGAACATTCAAAACTCATTGTCTACATTCAAACGATATTCAGAACTTCTTTTACATATAGCCGTAATATACGTTTCGCGACGTACTTATATCAATATAGGAAAGATATTGCCAGTACGTTGTACGATATTCCTATATATACCTACAATATACATGAAATAATGTTGATTCTGCGGTATACAGAGAATATTGTACGAATCTTCTCAAAAATTTGCTGATGTGTCAAATATTATATAGATATACAATAGGCAATATTTATGCTACGTACTTAATTCAATCTCTTTACAATTTACAAATGGAATATTTTTACAACATGATATTTTTGTATACTGTAGATATATACAAAAAGCTATATTAATTTTGAAATCTTTAACAAATATCACATAAACATTTAATGGATAATATATGTGTACCATCATATATACCCTGATAATGTACCAGTCGAACATTTCTGCAACATGAAATTCATGTTTGTATTTTTAATATTCAAAACATTACATTCAAAAGTTGAACATGTAGTTTGTATTATTGAAAGCACACAACCGCAATATTTGCAATGATCTAAATACTTTATTATTTGCTATTAATTTACAATATAGTTTTAACAGGACACTAACGACATGACGCCATCCGCCATTACATATTCTACAATGATCGATAATCTTATATGTATATATCTATCTCATAAAATAAGTTATGCAACCCAATAAACAGTTTCTTAATACGGAAAATGCCTAACCTAAACAATGTCAAAATAAGATTAAACATAAACAACACACCCCCCATTTTGACATAATTTAAAATATTAAACTGAAACTTAACACTTCTTATTTCCTATTTTCCCATTCACTTGTCTAATCCAATGTTCCTAAACCAATATTTTCCTTACATTTCTTCAAGACTACGTTTGTCACTGCTTTTGTCAAAAAATCAGCTGTGTTTTCCTTACTTTCAACGTATCTCAAATTTATTTTATGTCTGTCAATTTCATCTCTTATAAAGAAGTATTTCCTCTGAATATGTTTTGTCGTTGAATGATACGTACTATTGCTCGATAATTTTATTGCTGCTTGATTATCTGCATATATTATTAAGTCACCAAGCCTTTTTTCCTCTTTGAGGTCAACAAAAACCTTTTTCATCCATATTAGTTCCTTAATTGTCTCTGTTAATGCCATAAATTCACTTTCACAGGTGCTTAGTGCGACAACTTCTTGTTTTTTACATTGCCAACTAATCGCTCCTTTTGCTAATTTGCATATGTAGCCTGAAAATCCTTTTCCGTCCAAATTATTGTTCCAACTAGCATCGCTGTACAATTCTAACGTTGTTCCATCCTTCTTGTAAGTTATACCTTCTGTCATGGTTCTTTTTAGATAACGTAATACATGTTTTGCTTGAATCCAGTTTTCTCTTGTGTACTTGTTATTAAATTGACTTAAATATGTAGTAACGTAAGCAATATCAGGTCTAGTTCCTTGTGAGAGATAAATTAAACTCCCTATCAATTCTTGGTATGGGATATTCTCCATTACTACTTCTTTAATATTTTCCGTCACCTTTTTGTTTTCTGGTTGCATTGGAATACTTGACTCTTTACACTCATTCATGTTAAAACGCTGCAAAATTCTTTTTATGTACATTTCTTGTTTCAAATGTAAAATTCCTTCACTTTTATTTCGTTTTATTTCCCAGCCGAGTAAATACTTTGCTTCTCCAATGAATTTTATATCAAACTTTTCATTAAGACTGTTCATTTTCTTGAATGCAATTTCTGTCGAATTTGTAGCCCACAAAATATCATCGACATACAGGCATATAATCATATAAACGTGATTTTTATCATAAAGGAACACGCATGGTGAAGAATCTATCATTTTAAATTCTAGCTTCTCTAATTCTTTCTTGATAGTTTCATACCAAATTCTTGCGCTTTGCTTTAAACCATAAAGTCCCTTTTTAAGTTTGCATATTTTCTCACTTCTGTTTTCTTTTAGTCCTAAGGGTATTTCCATATATATTTCTTCTTGTAATGTGCCGTTTAAATAGGCCGTAGTCACATCCATCTGATAAAGTTCAAGGTCACGTTCTGTAGCTATAACAGAAACCATTCGTAATGTACTTAAACGTATCACAGGTGCAAAGACTTCATCGTAGCTCTCTCCCTTCACTTGATTAAAGCCTCGAGCCACTAGTCTAGCTTTAAATTTGTTTATTGTACCGTCTGCATTTTCTTTTATTTTAAAAACCCATTTTGAGTCTATAATTGGCTTATTTCTTGGTTTGTCTACTATGTCCCATGTTGTATTCAAGCGGTGTGACATTAACTCTTCATTTATTGCTTTCTTCCACTCATCTTTGTTGCTTGAATGCATGGCTTCTTCGTAATCTTTCGGTACATGGATATTGTCAGTCATTAAATTGATTTTATTTCTACTGCGAGATTGTATTCTTTCAGATCGCCTGAAAATTTCAACTTCTAGGTTAGGTGTGGTTTGTTGATAATCAGGGTCATCTCCAGTAGTGTTTTTTGCTCCGTCGTCCAATTCAGATTCGCTTGAGTCATAACTAACCTCACTTTCCACTTCAATTTGATTATTTTCATTTTCTTGTAAGTCTTCTCTCTCAATCACTACGTTTTCAATTATTTGTTCCTCTTCGTCTTGCTCGTCTATTTCGTATTGTCCTTCTACTAAGTCATTTTCATCAGGACTATATTTGATTTCAATATATTTATAGTTTTCATTTTTGTTTTTTAATATTTCGCTTCCCTTTTTATCTTCTATAATTTGTGCATCTCGCACTGTTATAATTGTGTCTCTCTCTTTACAAAATACTCTGTAATGCTTTGTTAAGTGATTGTAACCTACGAATATAGCTTCTTTTGAAACAGGGTCTAATTTTCTTTTGTTTTGTTTATTTACTAGGTAATAGGTTAAGCTTCCAAAAACTTTAAGGTGCTTAACATTAGGTTTCTTTCCAGTAAACTTTTCTTCCGGGGTCATACCAACCTTTCTTGCAAATGTTCTGTTTTTAAGGTAAACGGCATAATATGCAGCCTCTGCCCAAAAATTTATAGGCAACTTCGCATCGTTTAACATACATCTCACCATCTGAATAACTGTTCGGTTATTGCGCTCCGCTATACCATTTTCTTGTGGTGTATATGGTGCGGTTTCTTCGTGAATTATTCCGTGTTCTTGCAAAAATTCTTTAAACGCTCGATTCGTAAATTCACCACCGTTATCACTTCTAATTCGTTTTATTTTCTTATTTGTTTGATTTTCAACTTCGTCTTTGAAAATTTTAAACTTTGAAAAAGTTTCATCTTTGTTTTTCAGAAAATATACAAATATTTTTCTAGAGTAATCATCCACTAGCAAATACATATACTTTGATCCAGCTAATGACGGTTCTTGGATTGGCCCGCACAGGTCCATGTGTATTAGTTCTAGAACACCTTTTGTTTTTATTTCACGGTGATTAATAAACGATTCTTTCACTGCTTTACCGATTATACAATTTTCGCACTTTGACATATTTTTGGTTGTGAATTCAAGTCCATCTACTAGATTTTCATTGTTCATTTTATTTAATGTCACTAAATTCTGGTGTCCATACCTTCTATGCCATAGTTCTGCACTTAACTTCACTTCTTCTTGGACTGTTTGATCGGTAGCTCTCTCAACTTCTGCTTCATATAAATTATTAATTCTTCTTCCTGTCATCATTAAAACTCCGTCATTTCTTTTTATTTCACAAATTCCATCCCTGAATTCCACTTTAAATCCTTTTCTTTCAAAAGTACTTATTGAAAACAAGTTCTCTGTGATTTCTGGTATATATAAAACATTTGATATATTAATGTACTGATAAAAGCAGTTTTTTATTTGTTATTTTTACTCGTATCGTTCCAACTCCTTTTACTTTAATGATATTACCATCTGCCATCTTCACTTCCGTGTTTTCAATGTCTTTTATCTCTGTGAATGCAGATTTATTGTACGTCATGTGACTTGTTGCCCCAGAGTCGAGATACCACTTTACAGTGTGCACTTTTTCATTTTCAGTCACATTCATTGCACTTTCATAATTTGTTGCATTTCCCTTAGCAGTGTTTACTTTTTCGCTATCATTTTCTTGTCTTCTGTCTGCTCTGTCACCTTTTTGTTGCTTTCTGTCTGCTCTGTGGTAGCAGTCTTTTGCATAATGTCCCCTTTTGTTACAAACCCAACAAATGACATTAGATACTGGTTTTTGTTTCTTGTGAAACTTTCCACTCTCTTTTGATACACATGCAGCTTCTAGTTTTGTCTCTACCTCTGCGAGTTTTAATTCATCTTCTTCAGCTTTTAAACCACATCGAAATTCCTCCAAAGTTATTTTCTCTAAGCCATTTGCTTTCATTTGTACTCTTATTCCCTTATAAGTAGTTGGTAGTCCATTTAACAATAACCCTATGTATTCCTCATCTGTTATTGGCGATTTGCATTGTTCTAACTGATCTCTTAAATATTGTGCCCTCGCTAAGTATTTTTCTATGTTCTCGGTGTCATTCATTTTTATTTTACTCAGTTCTAGTCTTAAATCTACTCTTCTCGATGCTACTTTTCCTTCATGTATTTGTTGTAGCTTATTCCATATTTCTTTACCTTCGTCTAAGTTTAATACTTGTTGTGCTTGACCTGGTTCTAATGACGATAGTATTATCGAAGCGGCTAATGCACTTTTTTCTTCAAAAGTTTCTATCTCCCTGGCATTTGTATCTGTAGGTACTGGTTTGTTCTCCTCGATTGTGCACCACGCCTTTTTAACTTTTAATAGCAATTTTATTTGATGTTTCCACAACTGGTAGTTTTCGTTATTTAATTTAATAACCGCTGCTGATCCCATAACATCCATTTTTTTTTAAAAGTTTTTTATTTTCACTTCAGCTCGATCACTCACAGGCTCACAGCATGTACCTTCTTGAAAAACTATCTATTGGTATACCTTCACGTATATCGTTTTGATGCTTTTCCTCGTACAGCTCCTTGTGCTTTTACTATTTTTTATTGCGATTGTAGGACTGGGCCCATAACCTGTAGTTTGTATTATTGAAAGCACACAACCGCAATATTTGCAATGATCTAAATACTTTATTATTTGCTATTAATTTACAATATAGTTTTAACAGGACACTAACGACATGACGCCATCCGCCATTACATATTCTACAATGATCGATAATCTTATATGTATATATCTATCTCATAAAATAAGTTATGCAACCCAATAAACAGTTTCTTAATACGGAAAATGCCTAACCTAAACAATGTCAAAATAAGATTAAACATAAACAACAGAACACATGTACACTACAGCTGTATGCAATAAAACCCAAATTGAATTTTAGAATGGGGTGTAAACATTTTGAGCCACGTAAATTATGTAAAGCCACCGACAAAGCAGTTTTAGCAACATTGCAACCGAAACTTGAAACAATATAGCCCTAGTAATATTGCACAGCAATGTTACATTTTGCAAAGGACCAACAAGATTTATGCGGTTTCTGATTGATTTTGACAGCATAATGCTGCATGCATTTGGGCCATATTACATAAAAAAATATGGTAAAGTTAAATATTAATTCTACGGCAGTCTTGTTGAAATATTGCCTTGTGCGGTGTTGGTATAGTACCATTGATTAGTACCTATCTACCTCATAACAAAAACAAATAGATATTTCTCTATCTAGTCTTGGTTTAAGTACATTTATAATCATCCCCTGTGGTGAATGGCATACGTTTTATAAATTTTAAATCGTTGGTTAAAATTGTAGATATGAAATATGATTTAAATTTTGAATCCAGACTTTGGACTTGTGATCGTATATTAAATAATAATGAATAATAAAAATGATAACATATTCATCCCTTTTTCAATTTTCCTACTGTATTTAATTAATTAATAACTATCGGCATTTCTTAAGCAGGTAGTTCGTACTTGAGAAATTATTATTTAATTACATTTTATCGTTATATTTAGATTTCCGTTTTCCATGTCGTTACAATCATCCCCTTGTCGAATTTTTGAAATGCGCGCCACGGTCCTTAGATTAGTGCGCATGCTGTAATTTGCCATCACAGGCCACAAGCCACAAGCTGTCAAATGTCGATTTCAATTTGTTTGTGTTTTGTTTTCCCGTGATTATTAATTATTAGTCCAAGTGTAGGTACCTTAATTATTGTATTGCAGTAAGTATTTTACAATCGTACACAATACAACTACCTACCACATAGTTTTAAGGATGGCCCCCCCTTGTTGTCATTTTCAGATATTTTATATTCAGATACTAAAGTTTAATGTATCCCTTTGTACTTACCTATATTATAATTGTAGCATACTTTATTAGTTGTTATAATAATGACGGCGTTTGTAGGCACCAATTTCTTGAAAAGAAACGGAGGTAGTCTAATTCGGAATGGTAACACTCTTCGAAAAGAAAGTTTGGTGGTCATCATTCAAACGGAACCAATTTGACAAATCATTGAAAACCAGGAGAAATCCCAGATGAAACTTGGACACTTTACGGGGTGTTTAAATCTTATTTTTAAGAAGGTAGGTTCGATCTATTTCAATATTAAGATGCTTTTGTTTATTTAAATCACAACCATTGGTTCTAATTACAACATACGAGTTGTTATATTTATTCGTATTAATTTGCTTTATATCTATTTCAGAGGATTATAAAAAGCTGCAATTAGGTAAATGGAAAAGATCAGGAAGCACATCTGATGTACAGAGTGAACAGAAACAAATCAAGGGACTATATGTACAAAAAGCATATTAGTCCTCCGAAAAGATTATTATTGTCAGATGAACATAGTGATATCGAAGAACGTATTGGAAGCCGGCGACTTCCCAAAGTGAAAGAAATGTTGTCCTTACTAGAAGCTGAAAGAGAATATGTTGTTCTTCTAATAACGCTGGTAGGCATTTAAAATCACAAACACAAATATTTCCGAATTCCAAAAAAATACATATACCTATGTTTTGTTTTATGATAATATCAATTTGTTTAATTTATTTTTGATTATTTTTATTTTTTTCTGTAAGATGTGTTTATATTTATTAATTTCATCAAGGACAGTTTTTAAAGTGAAATACCTATTCAAATATAATTAATTGTTTTTTCTTTTATAGTTGGAACTAGCTCGTGTATCCCCACCTCCTCTACTCAGGAAAAAAATACCTTCTCCCAAAAATTGGAAAAGCCAAAAGAAAGTATTCAGCCAATAGGAGCAATCACAGGTGATGTGTTAAGAACGCCAAGTGGAGTTTCGCAATTATAAGTAGCACCATCGGCAACACCTGGACACTGGTTTTGAAAATGTAAGCCCTCCAGTTTTTACTATTTTTACTTACTGGCAACATATTTTTTATAGTAAAATACGACAGTTTATAAGTAACATTTTTTTTGTTAAAAAAATATCGATCAGTTCATAAGTTGCAAAGCACATTTTTTTTGTTTAAAAAATGTCGATTTAAATTCTTGGCACAATTTTTATTTATTATTGCAATTGCATTTTGTAACAAAAAATAAAAATATATTTAAAGTAACACAACTGTTTTAATTATAACTCTTCCTATTTTATAATTTAAGATACATAATTGTTACGACGATGTAAAGTAGTTAATAGAATAAAGTCATCTTTTGCTCTGAACAATTTAAAACATGATTTGAATTAGATAAAACTTTAAGGCAACATATTATGATTATCAGACTTTCGTAAATAACATGTTAATATGACTATTAAAGCTGAAGTTTTCAGAGTGATAAATGTGTGATTTTAAAATGGTTTCTAACAGATCTTATTATTAACGTAAAATTATTTTTTTTGCATATGATATTCTTGGGCCTTTGTAAAGTATTGTTATGGCAAATGCAGTTTTATTGGTAGGTTTATTTCGAGGTTTATTTAGCATTTGTGTGCTCCATTCAACAAAATTTGATCAATAAAACATGCTCGAGTTTAACTGAAAAGTAATGGTAAAAACAAATTTTCCATGCAGTGTACATTGTGAGAAGCAATAAATATATATTTCGAAATATCTTTACAATATTTTTTCAGCATAGATGCAGATCTACAAGACGTATGTGTACGATATGCTGTGGGATGAGAACAACCATTAGTATACAGGGTGTCCCAGTAAAAAGTCTCAGGTCGGATATCTTCTAAACAAATAGAGACGTTTTAATTCTGTAAAAGCCAGTTTGTAGCACATAAATAGTGCTTCAGTTTTGAATATAAATGAATGGTTTTTGAATATATCAATATGTAGATGGCGCTGGGCTCTAAATAAATCTTATTTCTTTGGGAGAAACTTTAAAATTTGGTTTCTGTGGAAGGGAAATACATTTCTAAGTAGATTTTGTTCTTAAGACAAAAGGCAAATCTAGCCGTTTTTGAGATGTGTCCAAATATTGCCATTTGTTCCTATTGAATAGTTGTAATCTCTGAAAGATTTCTTTAGTCTTTAAAGGGGACAATCTGTATTTCATAAACTATGAAATTTTTATTTATATGAAAGTGCCTTAAATATGCTTTTCTTTTAAAATCACTTAAATAGTGAAATGTTTCGGAAATAATTATTTAACAGGAGCAAATGGCAACGTTTGGATACAAATATCTCAAAAACAGTTGGATTTTTTTTAAAAACAATATTTACTTAGAAATGCATTTCCCTTTACACAAACAACATTTCAAAGTTCCTCCCGTCGAAATATTTCTTGCTCAGTGTCATATATGTATTAAAAATGATTTATATTTAATACTGAAGCACTCTTTATGTACTACAAACTGACTTTTACAGAATTAAAATATCTCTATTCATCTAGAAGATATCCAGCATGTGAGTTTTATTGGGACACCCTGTATAATCTATTTTGAATAAGTATTAAACATTTATTCAATATTCTAATGTTTCCTTGCAATATTGAAAGTATACATGGATAATATTGCCTATATGTAGGGAACACATTTGTGTATATTATAACTATATTGTAAAATAAATGTTTATTTCAGAATATGTTTATAATGTGTCACCAACATGTGTGTGTATATTGCAGAAATATGTATAGTATGTGAAAACCTGTGACAAAACAACCAGTATACAACTTATTTTGAATCAGTATTAAATATTTATTCAATATACCATTGTTGTTTTGCAATATACATTGTATATTGAAAGTATACATGGATAATGTTGCATGTATGTACGGAAAAGGTTTGCGTATATTGTAACTATATTATAGAATGAATGTACATTTCAGAATATGTTTACAACGTGTCAGCAACATACATATGAATATTGCAGGAGTATGTATACAATGTGAAAACCTGTGACAAAACAACCAGTATACAACTTATTTTGAATTAGTTTCAAATATTTATGCAATATACTAATTTTATTTTGGAATATGTATAGTATATCGTAGGAATATGAAAATGCTAATTGGGTATTCCGAGCACTGGGACTAGACAACACAAACAACATGTCACCCTATACGATTTATTTATACTCTGCAGCTCATCAATATTTCACATATTTACTGTTTTATTGTGCAAGAGCTATTGTGCCCAATACAATTACATTTTATTTAAATTGGCTCGAACATATCGTCGCATTTTATGGCTCATAAAAGAGCGCAGTTTAATATTGCCGCTCCCATTTCGCTAACAGTTGAAAATAATAAATAAAAAGTTGGAAGGTTCCATAATCGCAAAATCACGGAACGATAAAAAGAATTCCAAGGAGTAAACTCTGACGATAACCACTGGTGTAGTGGATAGAGCCTTTAAAATGGTCATGAAATTTTTTAGATTAGAAAGATAACAGATAAGCTACAGAAGTTCTAGGTAGGTTAAACTCCCATTCTTATGGATGTTCATTTGCACAATTTTTAATCGAAACACTGGCAACGGTTATTCAAGCTGTACAGTTGTCTTCATTTGTATAGTGCTTAAAAAAAAACATAAAACCAGTCAACAAGATATCAAAGTCGGCGCTGTTACTTGCTGATGAGGTACTACAGAGCCGTACTTCAAATTTGTGCATAACAAAATAACACTAAAAATTTAAAAATCGTGTTTTTGGTAGAAACTTGACGTTTCTGGTAAATTAAAAAATCTTACTCTATTTTGCTTAAAGATAGGAATATCTTATGCACTGGTAGACGTAGTTACTGCCAGCGGCGGTCCGTAAAATTTTCGTTAGCTATAACTTACTAATGGAGCATGGGACAAATGCCAAACTTTAATGGATCACTACCAAGGCCAAATGGAGCCGTTTTGTGGAAAAAAATATTTGATTGGAATTTGTGAATTTTTTTTTCAAAATGCGCAGTGCCTTCATTTTACACTGACATTTAATTTATAAAATTTCAAAATGATCTAACTTTATAAAGAATGAAGATTTTTTAATAAAATGGAAAACCTATTCTTATATTTTCTTCCTTGTTCGAAAAAAAATACACTATAGATATTTTACAAGTAAGTACTTTTCCAGATTCCAATCAAATATTTTTCTATGGTATCCGGTCTGTTAAAATACACCCTTGACTTTAAGCAACCCCAAAGAAAAAAGTCTAAGGGGGTTAAATCCGATGAACGCGGGGGCCACTCAATCGAACCTCGACGACCTATCCACCTTCCAGTAAAAGTGTCATCTAGAAACTGACGCACTGCTATCCCAAAAAGAGGTGGGGCCCCGTCTTGCTGAAACCAGACATTTTCAGAAGGAATATCTTCATTGTTCGGAAACATAACTGCTAAAGCTGGCACTAACTCAACTCGCAAAAACTATAAATATCGTGCGGTTGTTAGATTTTATTAAATAAAAAAGGTCCCAATAAACGATCACTAATCATACCTGCCCACACGTTTGTTTTGCCTCGTCGCTGTGTATGGGCTTCTTGAGTCCAATGAGAATTTTCGCGTGAGCAAAACCTACAGTTATGCTGATATACAGTCCCCTTTAAAGAAAATGTAGCTTCATCAGGAAAAATAACGTTCTTTAAAAAATTTGGATTTTCGTCGCACAAGGTCATCAACTGTTCACAAAACTGTAAGCGCCGATCTGGATCGTCCTCATTCCTCGTGGATTCATTGCACTTTGTATGGATGATATGTTTCTTTTTTCAATAGACGTACAGCAGAAGTTTGACTCACGTTATGATTTAAAGCCAGTTACCTTGTCGAAAGATAGTGGTTTTCCTCACTTTCTAGAAGAATATTTAATTTGGTTTCGTTGCTTGTGGTAGGGCGACCAGATCTAGCCAGAAATCTACTTACAGTGGATCTAGAAATTTGCTTTTCAGGATACTTGGCATTGAAAACATCACATGCTTCCTGATGAGTCTATCACCATATCCAACCATCATCAAAAATTCTACGCGTTCTTTTTCACTTAAACGTGGCATTACATTCACTAGTTTTATACTGTTTCAGAAGTGTCACAAAACTGAGGTTCCACAAGTGCCAGGAATAAAAAATTTATCGATACTCTACACAAAAAGGCCTGTATCTCTCTGTTGTTAAGGTGATTGGTTTTTTTATTATTTTCTTTGTTTTGTTTTTATGTCAAATGTTTTCATGCTAGCTAAAAAAAATGTAGGCAATAAGATTTATCAGTCCATAAGAAAGTGGAACATTACTCGTGAATTTGCGAAAGGTAAGCTATTTTTCTAAAAAATGGCTCAGGTAATATCTTTTTTTTTTATATCGCCAGAAAGCTAAAGAAATATACCACCAAAAACAGTAAACAAAAATGTCTGCTTCCATTAAGAAAAAATTATGATGGCGTCATAACTAAAAAAAACCAATGACGTCATAAATTTTGGTATAATGACAAAATGTAGTATTTACAAAAATAAAATCGACCTGATCGAGGATTTTTTTAAAAAATGACACATACTAAAGATATAAATTTTGTGCATTTCTATACGTTCACACTGTATAAATATGACATCGTACAACAACGTGCTTAGCACGCGGCCCGCATCGGGTAGTGAAAACTATCTGGAACTATTATCCCACTGTCGCTCGCCTAATATCTAATATTAAGAAAGTATCTTTGAAAGCACGTTCAGGAGAAACATTAATTTTCAGGTATACTTTCGGCAGTACGACCCTGCTCTATACGTCACGTCGACTGCGATATCCGAGGTAGAGTCGGGTCAAGTTTAAAAAGACCGTTGTATGAATTAATATTGCACATACGTTTTAACTATCTCTTGCACACAAACTTAAAGCCATAGCCTAAAGACATTGTCAATGTATGTCTACCAAGATTCTTTCCCACTTCTTTTGAGACGGAAATATGAAATGTACACTGAGGAGTGAGAAACATAGTCATAAGCTCAGCGATTCTCAAACTGCGTGATTTAACGACGAATATTATTTATTTCCGTGAACTAACACCACTCTAAATATGAAAAACGTCTTTATATGAAATATTTAAGTTATTTTTAGTGGTAAATAGTGGATATTCAATATTCATCCGTTAAACGAACAATATCAAACCACGAAGTCTTACAATTTTCTATTACGTACATAGTACACGTCTTAGAGCAGAACAAAGTAGCTAGCCTAGCTCAATCGGTAAGATGCTCGATGCAATAAATATAAATGGGGTTGGTGCGGGATCGATCCCCAGCACTTCTACTTTTTTTTTTTTTTAATTTGATTAAGCTCTATTAAAAGTTAATAATTTTCGTTCTATAATTTTTATTTTATTAAACTGCGCCTCGAGTTTTGTTAAAACTTTATTTTGCCGAAAAATGTGTCGTTTTTTATTTTGTCAACTAGAATTTTTATTTATTACCGCTGAAAGAAAAATAATTTATTTTCGTTATTCTCATAGAGATTTCAGATTTTTTTTTGTTATATGAAATATTTCATTTTTACTGACATCGTTTCCCCTACTAATACTACGATCCTATCCTTTCCTGGCAAGAAATGCCTAAACCTTCCCGTGTCTCTTGCTGGACTGTAGCAATATTAGTCTTTGACTTCTTTTTCTGATCACTCATTGTTATTGACTGAATTGGGCAATTCATTTTTTGTTATCAATTTCATTTGTGCCCGAACCTGTATACCTACAGTATCCGTCGTAAAGTTGGCTACATATCGGAAAAATTTGTATTATAGAGATGTCTAAAAAATACTATATTGGGGGTTCGTTTCTTTTTTTACATGCAAATACCTTTATTCAACTAAAATACATACAGTTTTTGTCGAAAGTAATCAAATATTTGTGAAATAGACACAAGAGTTTATGATTTTTCATATAGTAATTAATGGTAAGGGTAAAATTTGCACTTTTTTGTATGTATATATTAGTCGCGTCATTTTGGCATTTTACCTCAAAAAAAGGTACAGGGTCAATTGACTTCATTTTTGTGGCAGAGTTCAGAAAGGCATTTAGAAAAAACAGTACCTTTTATTTTTTAGCGGAAATGCTTGGTTTAAATTTTGGACCAATAATTGGCCAATTTAATTTAATTAATTGAAAAATTTGTTATCATACACAATATGCCATAGAATTAGACGAAAATGGTTGCTCTGGGGTTTTTGAAGTCGCTGATCACCAATCTGAAGTCCGATTTGGGGAATTCAAAATGGCGGACCGGAAATCCGGACATTTTCCATAAGAAATGACAATGGATATCTTGGACTTGAAAATCTGTGCTAGGAGGTTTTCGAGGTTGCTGATTACGAATCTGAGGTCTGATTTGGTAAATTCAAAATGGCGGACCGGAAGTAGAGTTCATTTATCAAGAAAAACTCGTATCTTTTTCGCTTTTCAACTGAAAATGAGTACTCGTGGGTTTCTGAGGTCTCTGATAACGAATCAAAGGCCTAATTTACGAAATACAAAATGTCGGACCGGAATAACACTCTATTTCTCCTGAAAACTCGTATTATTTTCTTTTTTGGGCTGAACGTGGGGGGGGGGACACTCGGAGATTTTCGTTATCGCTGATAACGAATCTGACGTCCAGTTAGGGAGAATTCAAAATGGCGAACCGGAAGTAGTACATTTTTCAGGAAATACTTTTTTATTTTTCATACTTTCAGACCGAAAAAGTAAAAAATACGAGGTTTTCCGAAGAGATTGACTATTCCTCCCGTGTCCGCCATTTTGAATTTCGTAAATTGGACCTCTGATCCGTAATCAGCGACCTTAAAAACCCCTGAGTACTCATTTTCAGCCCAAGAACGAAAAAATATGAAATTTTCCTGATAAATTGACTCTACTTCCGATCCGCCATTTTGAATTTACCAAATCAGGCCTCGCATTCGTAATCAGGGACCCCGAAAACTCCCAAGTACAGATTTTCAAGGCCAAGATATCCATTCTCATTCTTCTTATGGAAGATGGTTCGATTTCCGGTCCGCCATTTTGAATTTCCCAAATTGGACTTCAGATTGGTGATCAGCGACCCCAGAAACCACCGAGTAACCATTTTCGTTTAATTATATGGCATATTGTGTATGATAACAAGTTTTTCAATTAATTTAATTAAATTGGCCAATTATCGGAAAGGAAATGAAACCAAACATTTCCGCCAAAAAATGAAAGGTACTGTTTTTTTAAATGCCTTTCTGAACTCTTTGCAACAAGAATTAAGTCAATTGACCCTGTACCTTTTTTTTGAGGTTTTCAAATTTTTCATACTAAAATGACGCGACTATATGGAGTCCTTGTTGTATTCTATATGCACTTTTTCTTCATAAAATTTTTCGATATCTTAACAATTTGACCCATTTTTCGGTACCACCGTCAACTATTTTTTACAGTCCTGCCAAACCGGTGATCACATGTCATGTGTCAAAATGTAGCCAACTTTATGGACACTGTATAATCAGAATTCCACTAAAATTATGAAGTTACTAAATTAATAATCTTAACATTTTATGACAATATCTTTTACATATTTTTAAAATTATTTAGCGATATCATTGCTGAGAACTGTTTGAGAACTACTGGTATTTCTTATGCTTTAAATAAAATCTTAGTTCAGACGTTTTAGAGGCCATGACACACGTCAGTTTAAATTGTATCCGACTCTATGATTAAGAGTTTCGTGCCTATCTGTTTTGTAGACTACCAGACACACTGAAAGAAAAACAATTAAAAAATCCCATTTTTGCTATGGCCCCTCCCTCATTTAAATGTTTCCTAGATCTGCCCCTGCGAACCACCTAAGAATTAGTATTCAGATAACTCTAATTTCTTTTATTATTTATGATAAATCGACTCAGAACTTCCGATACAAGAAATTATATCCAGCTTTATGGAGTCAAAATGTTAACTTTATAATTTTGAAATACGCGGACGTTGCAATATGAATTTTAATGAACACATAAAATGGAAATATTCAACGATAAATCAAAAGGCCTCCGGTCGTCTCCCTATTGATTTGTGCGACGTGGCTATATAGTACAGGTCCAGCATAGAAAGTACGAAAAACAATACGCCACCTTTGATCGTAACGAGCGGACATCCATTTTATAATTTATCGTTAATTTTGTTTTACCTGATTGATTAGCAGAGCTCGGGAATCTTATCTCGGTAACAGATTTTTATCTTGAAAATTGTAGAAATGGTAGAGCTTTTACCGATTTCATCGGAAGAAATTTCTTTACGTTCCGACTTCATATATGTACTATTCCTACATACATTCAGTGATGCAAAATTTCAAATTTCATTTTGAAAGTTTCAATTTCAATTTGAAATTTCTGAAAGTTTCACCGTACCCTCATAAATTTCTGAAATATCTGAATTTTATGAAAGTTTCAGATTAATCTGAAAATTACCACATTTTTGAAACTTTCATGAAAGTTTCAGCTGCAAAATCTGTATTTCCGTTACATCGAGCGAAATTTGAATTTCGCGCGCCTTTTCAACTTGTTTTCGACCGATGAGGGTTAAAATCTGGTTTAAAACATTTAGTTTAGAGGTTAGGTTAGCTTTTCATTTCTAGGTTCCCAGGCTCTATTATTTTAAATGAAAAAATCAATGACATAATTTCTGAGGTCCACTGCATACATTCATTTTTATATTTGAAAATATGATAATCCAATAGCCACATGCTTCTCGTTTCATTTAAGCTTTGTTGAGCTCAATTTCATTAATTAGTTCAAAAGTTACAACAAATTTAGTGTAGCGCGTCCGAGACCGCGCACGCTTCGCGAGACGTACTTATGTGTCGCCCACGTTCCATTCTCATGCGTTAGACAAAAAAATCTGGAGCCCACATTTTTGATCGTACAAAAAAATTTCATATACGTTTTTGATGTGAAATTTCCCCCTCTATCGCCTAGTGCTATTAGTTTGATACATTTTTTTTTCGAGCTATTCGCTAAAAACCGAATTTTCGCCAATATTTTCGATTTTTTTAGTGGTCGCCGGTACCTTAGAGCTGTAAACTTTTTTTGCCGTATTCTACATCAACAAAACTATGTATTCAGAAATATAACATTTTTCTTTCTTCAAATTTAAAATTTCCACGTTTCATAACGTTCTAAATCTATTTTTAAAAATATTAGAAAATTATTTTACCATTTTTGAAAAAAATTTACCACTAAAATAGATGGAAATTTTTTATTTGCTCAAATTTGAAATTTTCACGTTTCATGGCATTCTAAACCTATTTAAAAGAAATATATAATTTTTAAATGTGTAAACTTTTTTTACCACTACGATAGAAGGATAGAAGGAAACTTTCCTTTTTACTCAAATTTAAAATTTCTACGTTTCATGACAAAAAATTTTTACCAACATATTTGAATTTTTTTTTTTTTAAATGACATTTGTTAACCACCACTATACTTCCACTCCATTATGTGAATGTGGGATTGAAAATGTGACAGATGGCAATAATATCTGGCATATGCACCTATTACACTTTTATTGAAAAATGTACAGGGTGGTCATCCCAAGAAATAATTCAATCATGGTGGACAATTTGTAACGATATTTGCGCAAGCCTTCCATATTTGGCACCTGTTATTTAGTATTGAACATTTGCTGTTGGATGAGCACTCTGTATATTTTTTTGACCAAAAGTTATCAGGTTTTCTTTGTAATAATAGCAATACCTATATTCCGATTATTATTCACAATGTCATTTCGTAATTAATAATTTTTTAGAGTGACCGTCATGCACAAATAACGAGGGAAGTTCTATGTTCTATGTAAATTCCTTTACCGATTTTTTTGCATATTCGCGCTCGGGACATTCCCCTGAATAAGGACCAAAAGTTTGCCGGATGAAAGTCTGGTTCCAATTTGTTTAAACTATTTTTTTTTAACAAATTGCACACGCATCGCTTTTCTTGGCCCGAATGAATTTTTTTTGTTGTTTTGGTCATTTTAAACAAAAAAGATATCTCGTCATGTTTTCGTAACGTTTACCGTTTCAGACTTATGAACAATTTATTGTTTGAAAAAACGCAAAAACAGCCGTTTTCAAGGTTGAAATACACTATTAAAAAATCGGTAAAGGTATTTACACAGAACTTCCCTCTTTATTTGTGTAAGGCGGTCACTCTAAAAAAATATTAATTACGAAATGACATTGAGAATAATAATCGGAATATAGTTATCACTATTATTACAAAGAAAACCTGATAACTTTTGGTCAAAAAAAAATATACAGAGTAGTTAGTGCAATGCAGGTTTTCACGGCCGTTGTCCAATGAAGTAGTTTCAGTCTTTGGAACCCTTCTGAAGAAGTTGACAGCATGATCAGCGAAACGTCAAGTCAAGTTCGACGACCGCGGCAAAACCCGGCAGAAACTACTTCATACAGAGTAATTATCCCACACCAACATTTCAATACTAAATAACAGGTGCCAAATATGGAAGGCTTGCGGAAATATCTTTACAAATGTCCACCATGGTTGAATTACTTCTTGGGATGACTACCCTGTACATTTTTCAGTAAAACTCTAAGGTAAATGGTGCATATGCCAAATATTATTGCCATCTGTCACATTTTCAGTTCCACATTCGCGTAGTGGAGTGGAAGTATAGCGGTGGTTAAAGAATTTTTTTTTTTTTGAAATATGAGTAGAATGTTATGAAACATGGAAATTTGAAATTTTAGCAATGTTCTTTTCATGTACCTATTCTAGCGGTAAAAAAATTTTCAACATTCGTTTTACATTAAATTTTTTATTGAAATAGGTTTAGAATGTCATGAAACTTGAAAATTTTAAATTTGAGCAAAAACAATTTTTTTCCGTCATCTATTTTGTATTTTGTAGTGGGCAAAAAATTGCAATTTTTTTTATTTTCAAAAGTTTTGGAACAGGCTTAGAATGCCATGAAAAGGAAATTTTAAAATTGAGCGAAAAAAAAATGTTTCCATCAATTCTGTAGTAGTGGTAAAAAAAAGAAAAACATGAAACGTGGAAACTTTAAATTTGAGCAAAAAACAAAAATTCCATCTATTCTAGTGGTAAAAAAATGTCTAAAAAATTTTCAACATTTTTTTTTTCTGAAATAGGCTTAGAAGTGGAAATTTTAAATTTGAGTAAAAAAACATGTTTTTCCATCTATTCTAGTGGTAAAAAATTTTTCAAAAATGTTTGTAAAAAAAATTTCTATTTTTTTTTTTTGTGAAATAGGTTTAGAATGTCAGGAAACGTGAAAATTTTAAATTGGGCAAAAACATTTTTTATCTTCATCCATCTATTCCAGTGGTAAAAAATGTCTCAAAAAAGTTGGTAAAATTTTCAAAATTATTTCTTCTGAAATAGGCTTAGAATGTCATGAAACGGGGAAATTATAAATTTGAGCGAAAACAATTTTTCCATTTATTCTATAGTTAGTGGTGGTAAAAAAGATTAGTTTGTTCATATAAGTTTTCATTTTTTTTTTTTAAATAGATTTAGAATGTCACGAAACGTGGAAATTTTAAATTTGAACAAAAAAAAATTTACCATCTATTCTAGTGGTAAATTTTTTTCCAAAATGTTGGTGAAAAATGTTAAATTTTTTTGTGAAATATGTTTAGAATGACATGAAACAATGTTTTTCCATTTATTCTAATGGTAAAAAATTTTCAAAAATGTTTAAAAAAATTTCATTTTTTTTTTTTTTTAAATAGGTTTAGAATGTCACGAAACGTGGGAATTTTAAATTGTGCAAAAAAAAAACTTTTTCATTATTTATTCCCTTTGGATCTTGTATATTTTCCAGTAAAAGTTTAACCATTTCTTCGACAGACAGTAGCGTCAGCTGCCTACCAAATCTGACTAGCTTTTTTTAGTGAATGCACCAACAGACAGGCAGACAGACAGACTGACGGAATTGAAAAACCTATATTTTCGTACATGATTTGAAACGTGAAAATCCGAAAAAAATTCGGAGGATGATCTTTTCTCGAATACAATACTTCCCTTCGGTATGCGAGCCCGGCTAAAGACGTCTATTAATGTTTAAAAATGAATTATTATTTGTTTGCTTATAATTGTATTGAAACATATTCTTTATAGAATTTTGCAAAATTTTGTGTAAAAATATTAATGAAATCTTTGCATTCTTTCGATAACCTGAATTCTGGTTGTGCTAGCAAATTAAAATCCTAAAATGATTTTTTTAAGACAAGGTAGATACATAAATTCATTTTAGGTCTCTGTTCTCATTTTTAACTGAATCTTCATGATCGTAGGGGATTATGTAGATACTAGATGCTAGTTTAATCTGCATGGCCGTAGGGGACTGTGTGGATGCTAGTGTTAGAATGAGAATTGTCAAATAAGAAACTAGACAAATTCATTTTTGGGTTTTAATTTGCTAGCATAACCAGAATTCAGGTTATCGAAAGAATGCAAAGATTTCATTAATATTTTTACACGACGTCTATTAATGTTTTATTATATTGTATCTCTGAAAAACGCTGCCTCGCTAAAGCCCTCGTACTTAATAAACAAAACGGTAAACCGTGACAGCATGATATATTATTAAATTTAAATACTAAATTACCAAGTCGAGTATTAAAATCATTTACCAAAATAGGAATAATCGTGACACAAACCGTAAACAACTGAAAAGAGAAAGTTGGGCGTACGGGTTTGATAAATGGCGCCTGTACAACTTGTACATGTACATATTATGTATAAAGCAGGCTGATTGCTGATTTAGTAGACCAGATTATAATTTACTGTATTTTTTGAAAGGAGATACACGGGAACGGACATTTATACAGAAATTAACTAGAGTAAACATTATACTCTTAGTACGGGAGGTAGCGCTGCATTTTTTCGAGGAATTTTATACAGAATAAATTTCGTTGATTAATATTAAATAATTAGCTAAATGAGTGTCAGTTATCGCACCCGCGGTGGAGCTAAAGGTGACAGCATGTTAAAGTTGTTAAAAAGAAATTATGCTACGAGTATTTTCGTGCCAAAATTTATGGGATGGTTTTTGAGATAATTTTCAACTAAAAAATAATAATCAGCTGTATTGAAGAGGGGAATACACGTTAGTCACGTATATGAACCACATTGAAAATGTTCAAGTATAAAATCATTTTATACCTGATGAACTTTATGTAGCTGAATTTTTAGACTTTTTAAACAATAAAGAAAATCGTCAGCCGTATTTATAACGGGGGTAAGACCGTCAGTCAGCGTCAAAAACACGGCTGCGCTTAGAGCACCTGAACGTTGCATAGTCACTTTGACTGACGATCTTTACACCCACGAACATTAAGCTGACGGAGATTTTTATTTTAGTTAATAATAAAATTACTCTATGTTTCAATTTCAATCAGTGTCATATCAATTTAACATAAGTTATGCCACTTTATGCTGTGAACATCTAGTTTTTAATAGATTTTTCATACTAATCAAGTTCGTGTCGGTTTTAAATTATATTATTATAAGTAGGTCTTCTTATCTAACGGTTGCAAAAACGCGACAAAAAAAAACATTAAAAAGATGCCGACGTTCCGGGTAGTTAGGGAAGGAGGGACAGACTGGTTCTAGTTTTTCCTAAACATTGACAATTAACTTTGAACTTGGTACTCCAACAATTAATTATTCATATCAAATAGAGAAGTGTTAAAAGAAAGAATTGTTGATTTAATACTGTAACGTTTAGTTTTAAAAAGTTTAAATCTTAATTGCACCATTTAGCCAATAACTACCTGTACAAAACGAAGCCGATTCTGTACAGCGATAGCATGTGCCTGTGTGTACACAAGGCCATATATCACACTATGCGACACGGGAGATAGGGGAGACCTGTGTAATACTAGTGTACCATTTTGTTTTATGCTCCGACCATGGTGGCCTTGGGAACTTTTTTAAATGATTTTCTTGTAACAAAGATCTTCTGTGCAAAAGTCTACATATAAGGATCATTTCATCCTAGTTCAAAATCCCCTGGGGACTGAGTTAAATGTTTATATGCGAAAAAATGCTGATAAAATATTGTGGTGTTGATGGACATGGAGGAGAACAAGGTCCACAACGCGAAGAAAGGGTAACTGACGCAGAGAAGAGGATCCAACTTTAGGCATTCGCGATATCGCTAAGGTGTGGGAGTTTCCCATTTTGTGGTATGGAGGACATTGAGAGATGTGAACTTACATCCTTATCACTATCAACGTGTCCAAGCATTAGAACCTCAAGATTTTGCAGAGCTAATGCAATTTCGTAGGTGGATTTTAAGAAAACACGCGGCAAACGAGGATTTTTTAAACGGTCTGTGTTTCTCCGATGAGTAGAGTTTTACCAGAAATGGAGTGTTTAATTTTAAAAATATGCACTATTGGGCAGACGAAAATCCACGTATAATAAGAAGGGTGCATTTTCAACGACGGTTCAGCATTAAAATGTGGGCAGGAATTTGCGGTAATGAAATAATTGGACCTATACAATTACCCGCTAGATTAAATGGTGATGTATACTTAAATTTTTTGCAACAAACATTGTCAAATTTGCTGAAAGATGTACCCTTGGCTACGCGCGGAAGAATGTGGTATATGCACGATGGCGCGCCAGTCCATTTTAATGCAGTTGTTCGAAATTTTTTGAACAGAAAGTTTCCTCGACGATGGATTGGACGTGGCGGACCAGTACCATGGCTTGCTAGATCGCCCGACTTAAATCCGATGGATTTTTATTTTTGGGGATATTTTAAATCTCTGGTTTACCGTCATCCAATTGACACTTTAGAACAATTGTAACAACGTGTTTTAATTTGCATAGAAACCATAAAAAATTATCCAAATTTACCAAATGTGTTGAACGGAGTGCGTATGCCCTTAGTTCGACGTGCCGAAATGTGTATACGTGGAGATGGAGGTCATTTCGAACAATTCTTATGAAAAATTCAAAAGAATTGTTCCATTATTGGGTGTTACCTATTGGGCATGATTATTGTTATTATTATTAATTGCCATATTCTCTCCTTAGAGGGAGGTTCGGTGTACCATCCATCGGCTACTAGCAAGATGGCGGTTTCTATTTTTAATTTATCGGTAGGTTCAGGAATTTATTAATATTATTATTATTATTATTATTGTCATTATTAGTATTCGCTGTCTTGTTTTGATACCTGATTGGGAAAAATTATGCGCTCAATTCGTTAAAAAAATCAGATTTTTCCTAACTTAAAATACACAACTATTTGCTCTTATTGTATCTCGGACGTCTAATTGTTCGTTTTCCAATTTCATAAAATAATTACAATTTTTTTAAGATTTTAATACAATGTTACAAATGTTAATGAACCACTTTTAAATTTTATAAATTCTTATAAACGACAAAAAAAGCTACAATAACTTTGTTCCAAATTAAAAAACACATGTGAACAAATCCTATTTAAACCCCTGCAGCCATGCTATGCTTGCGTTGTGCCGAAAGAGAAGGAATTATTTACATTTTCATAATTAGTGGTATAGAAAGTTCGGTACAAGTAATCCCATCAAAGTGCTGCACTTCTTCCGGCGGGAACACAAGTCGGGTGTTACAGTTTTTCATTATTTCTAATATTCGTTATTATAACATCCATTGACCCTGAAAAACAGTGGTTTTCAAATGTTTCCTACCTTAACATTCAAATTTTAAACCTAGGTCAGTTTTTTTCAAAGTACCCACTCCTAGAGAAAAGTCATAGGTTTTTTGTTTGTCTAATTACACTTTGTATATAACCTTTTACATGAATATAAACCAAAATAACACAAATGTTAAATATTTTATTTAAAAATAAAAAAACAATAAAAATCGCCATTTTAACCACTGTAAAATGTTTAGCAAAAATCTTCGACGTTTCTTTTTTTGCGTTTTCCTCCCTTGTTGCCAAAGAATCGAAAGGCAATCATCGATGTTGCCATCGATGCCATAACATCGAACATCGCCAACGAAACATCGATATTTTTAAAACCTCGATGAACACCGCCCAGCACTACAGCTTTACTGTCACATAGCGCCAAACCCACTGAACGGATTTAGATAAAAGTTTGAATGAGGGTTTCTTTAGCGCTTCAGAAGATCTGAAAAGGTTAAGGCTGAGATCGGATTACGTTTAGTGCCGTTGTGGCATACACTGTAGTGCTCTTTTCGACTTCAAAGATCCACCGAGTGGGGAAGTTCCAGCCGCTTCCAGTAGCTGCTGATTTCTTCCTCAAAAACTATAACTTCCAAACTAGAAATACCTACCATTCTCCATGATGATTACACTTAACTCAAACGTGAAGTTTCTCCCCGTCTGGTATAACAAAGTTTTGAACGCCTTTAGAATTCGTTTAGTTAATTTTACAGATTATCACACAAATGCAGCAAGGAAAGAGCCAAGAATAACACACCTAAGTACATTATAAAAACTCCATCGGTTTTTACTTCGTTTCATCCGTCTGAACGCGAACAAAGGAATCGCAGGAATAGTCTTAAATTGAAGCCATTTACAGATATGAGTCGAGGGTCGCGAGAGACGCTGGAAATCTCGAAAGAAAACAGCTGCAAGAAAGACACTCTCAATAAAGGCGAAACTTTTGCATTATCATAAAGACTGAATATAAATGGATTAAAGCGTATCCAGAAAACGATTATACTTTTTGAACTAAAACAATGAGACACCACAGAAATAAAGATACAAGAATTCAAGAAATTAAAGTATATTTTTAGTAATCATGTGAAAAACTCTTTTTATTTCGCTGATTTAACGTTTCTATTTTAATAATTTCTCATTCTTTAAACCAGTGGCGGCTCGTCAGAGGAGGCAGGGGAGGCTCGAGCCTCCCCTTGGAAGAACCACCATATCTTCAAAAGTAATATCTTAATTTCTACTTAGGTACATCTCAATTTTCAATATTTTTTATTGTTTATAATTCATTAATTAATTTTCAGTGTATATATAAAATTTTGCATTTCCTTTCCACAAACATACCTATAACGTTACAGTCCGGATAGTCTTTTGTATGCATATTTCCCGGTCGGCCGGTCGTTTACTGAATGAAAAATGCGGTTCGCTGGAGGCTAATACGAAATAGCTTCCAACTTTAACGCATTTACTTATAACATGAATGACCTTGAATTACTTTGCGCTGTGTAATATAGCAACACTTCGAATAGCCAAGTAGGAGGCTAGCCTCAGATCTCAGTTCTTTATAGCGCATGTGCAGTTCAGGTCGTTCAGGAGTTCAGGTGATTCACAAAGAAAACGAACTGTCAGTTGCGTTTAGCCGGTAAAGATCAACTTGACGTAAAAATATATAAAACATTTGATGGGCGGGCTACTAATTAGTGCTCTAGGTGAAAATATTCCCAACAACATGTCTTGTTGTCCAGACGTGGTGGATTATTTGTTATTAAATGGATTTCCTACTCTTACTTACGACGAAAAGGTAAGAATTAAAAAAAAATGCCAGGCCTACACCAGCAATGCCTTCGTTAGTTTTTAAAAGTGGTAAACAAAACAGAGGGTTTTGTGATAACATTTATAAAAAAAGTCGAGTGGTTAACGGCATCAACAGTTAGAAACAAATTATATTGTTGGAGATGTTTATTATTTACTAATGATCAATCCTCAATTTGGAGCAGGGCCGGGTTTAATAATTTGCAAAATTTGTCGCGAGGTTTAGAAAGGCACGAAAAATCCCAAGAGCACATTTCATCTTGCATTAAATTCGAAATGTTTGGTAAACAAAATACTGTAAATTTCTTGGATTCTGCACATAAGAGAGAAATAGAAAATTTTAACGAAAAGGTCCGTGAAAATGGGGAAATATTAAAGAGGTTAATAGATGCCGTTATATATTTATCTTCACAAGAAAATTCTTTCCGAGGACACGACGAAAAACGAGAATCGTGCAATAAAGGAAATTTCAAAGAGCTGACCTATGACCCAAAATTAGAGAACTTTTTGAATAACGCCACTATTTTTTCCGAAACGTCTAAATCAATTCAAAATGATCTAATTGAGAGTGTTAGCTCGATTATTAAAGGCAAAATTTATAAAGAACTATATAATTGCGAATTTTTCTCGTGGCAAATTGACGAAACGACGGACGTTACTTGTAAATCTCAACTTTCCGTAATTTTTAGATATGTAATGTACGGAGAAGTTATTGAAAGGTTTGTTGGTTTTCCTGATGTGGGTAGTGGAAGAAACGCGGAGAGTTTATTTAAATTATTAATCGACAAATTTGGTAAATTTGATTTGAAAAATAAATTAATAGCACAAACTTATGACGGCGCTGCAGTTGTCAGGGCATCTTAATGGACTCCAAACAAAAATAAAAGATATTGCTCCTCAAAGCTTACTTCATTCACTGTTACGTAGACCAATTAAATTTAGTTCTGAGTAAAGCATGTAACGGAATTAAAGAAGTTAGAATATTTTTTTCAAATATTACTGGTTTTTCGTCATTTTTTTCAAAATCTACCAAAAGAACTGATGTTTTAAATAGAATTAATATGAAACATAGAATTCCGACAAACGCTTCCACTCGTTGGAATTTTTCATCTAGAGTTGTTTTCACTGTTGTCAGACTTTACGAGCAGCTTACCGATTAAAATCGTTATTGTTGGATAAAAATTTCATATTTTTTCTAAAGGCTTTTAAAATTATTTTTGAGCTAACTGATGTTGTTTTCCAAATTTTACAGAATAAACTAACTGATATAACATATTCTAAAAATAGACTTAATTCACTTATATCTAAATTAAAAGAATTTCACAATACCGAAATACATTTCAATACTTTATACAATATTTTTTTAGAAAATTTTGAAAAAGTAGACGATGACGATGAGCCAGAGCCACAATGTAAAAATAGACAAACATATAACTTTGACAGGGCAGATATACATTACAAACAAATTTTTATAGACATTTTGGACACCATTAGTCCTAATTGAAATGAGATTTTCTGATTTAAATTCTATGCAATGTTTCGATTTAATAAATCCTAATAATTTTACAACGTTTTCTAAATCATTTCCTACTAGTCTAATGGAGAAATTAATGGACCATTATCCTTTTTTTGACCGTATTTCGTTAAGAAATGAACTATGCGTGTTGTATTTTGACCAGCAACTTTTAGCAAATTCAAAATCATCTCAAGAAATGCTTACTTTTATATATAACAACAATTTAAAAAGCTGTCTCCCCAAACTTTTGTCATTAGTGTCAACAATTCCGGCAACCTCAGCTTTTGTAGAACGATCATTTTCAGCACTTAAACGCATAAAAACATTTACTAGAAACAAAATGAGTCAAGACCGCCTCTCAAATGTATCGCTTATTTCAATAGAAAAACGTTTTTTGCCAGAATTGAAGAAACACGATTCATTTTATGATGTAGTAATCAACCATTTTGCTAATTCTGAAAATCACAGGTTACCACTCATTTATAAAAATATTTAGGCTTTAAAGCAGAGATTAATATAGGTAGTTGTTATTTTGGAAAAATAATTTATTTGTTATTTATTTTTTAGGAAATATTTTTTAATTCTCCATAATAGAGAGTTCCGCGGTTATATTTTTTAATATAACTTCTTTCTCAAAACCATTTTAATTTTTATTAAAAGTTATAATTTTACACTCCTGGCAGTGATAATGAATACAATTTTTTGTTTGTAGAAAAACACTTTAATTTTTTTACCAAAACTGTTTTTATTTTTATTAAAAGTTATATAATTTAATTACAAGTGGGATAGTAGGGCTCCTTTGGATACCGATACTCGAGTCGTAGGAACGAAAAAATCATGAGAATGATTTTTTCATCTCATCATATTTTCTATTTCCTTTTCTTCCTATTCTTTTATTAGTTCTATTCTCTCAAGTCGTGAATCGGTATCCTGGCGAACAACTCACGGCAAAAAAATGTAACGCGCCGTTGTACTACCTCAGGGGTGGTGGGGAAATGTACAAATTGTAGTCATATTGCACATCAGTTGTCTTTCAGAACATCAAGCCTCCTCTGCATACAATATCACGAGCCGCCACTGCTTTAAACTAGAGTTTGAATCGAACAAATGTAAAGCTGGCAAAGGCGTCACACAGAGAGCCGTATTATATCTTCATAAGATTTTACTACTGTTTGCAAAAAGTTCAAATAAGTTAGAGTACGAGCAATGGTGCGATTTTCAAAGAGATATGTTCGTAGCAATTAAGAAATAATTCATAAAGAAAATGTCTTTGCAAAATAAAAGTTCAAAAATTTACCGTTAATAGTAGATCGGTAAATACTGGGAGTTCGGATTAGGATGGCGTCGGAGGCAGGCATGTTTGTGTGGCTCCTACGAAATCTCGAATAAACTCAGTTAAAACTGTGAGAAATAGTATGAAATTGTGTTCAATTAAAGCGTGAACAATTGTACATTAATTGATATAAATTAGCATAAGTCTGGCTGTTTCATATCGTTAATATTTGATTAAGATATATTGGTTAAATACAGCATCGCCTAAAAACGTGCATAAACAATTTGAAAATGGGACACAAACATCTGGCAATATAATATAAACTGTGCACCATAAAAAACAAGCTGGTTTCTAAGAAGGGCGAAACAACGAGTGCAAGTAATGTGGAAATCCTACAGAGCAGAGAGGGGAGCTTCCAACATATACACACAGATGAAAAAGATAAGTTCTATTAGCAGTATTAGTTTATTAAATTGTAGTACGACTAAATTTGGTTAATCCACAAATCCTCTTCACAATATGATTAAATGAAGAATCAATATTTTCGCCTTTTATGAGTAAATATTCAAAATAACCCTTTGAGTTTGAACGTGTAAGTCTTTATTTTCAAATTCCGCTTGTATAGGCTCTGTATCAAAATCGTCCGTTTCGTTGTCACTACTATCGAAAGGCCTCCAAAATGCCATTTTAAACAATTAATTGCAAAAAATCACTCAAGCACAGTAATAAAACTAATAATTTGTTCAAATATTCACTAGAATTAAGTAATTTATAACGCTGCCTGGCTGTACTGCACTGCCTTATACAAATCATATGATACAAATAGTTCATACGTATTTTTTGTTTTATATAGTATGACGGTTATCGAAAGAATGCAAAGATTTCATTAATATTTTTATATATAGTTTTTCCCTTAGTTCTCATAGATAGCTTTTCTTTCCACTGTTTGCAAAATCCTATAAAGAATATGTTTCATTACTATAAGCAAACAAATAATAAATAATTCACTTTTAAACATGCATAGCGTATATAGGCTCCAATACTAGTTAGCTAATAGATAGGTGAAGATCTGTTGTTTTTTATCAGTCAATGTCAATTATAATTATTTTATTCATGGATATTGTCTTAGTTTTGCATGGAACATCGTTATGAGTGGCTTTAGGCTTTTCTGATGAGTCCACAATAAGGACGAAAAACGTTTCAAAGGCTAAGCATTTCCAAGAAACTGAATGAGATTTTATGAAAATGTAATTCATTAGAATGAAAAAATGTTTAAAGACAAGGTACGTAAATAAATTAATTTCATGCCTTTGTTCTCATTTTTAACTGAATTTACAGATCGTAGGGATCATGTAGATACTAGTTTAGCCTGCTTAGCCGTAGGGGACTAGGTTGGATGCTAGTGTTAAAATGATAATGGCAAATAAGAATTTTTACTTGTTAGCATAACCAGAAGTCAGGTTATCGAAAGAATGCAAAGATTTCATTAATATTTTTATATATAGTTTTTCCCTTAGTTCTCATAGATAGCTTTTCTTTCCACTGTTTGCAAAATCCTATAAAGAATATGTTTCATTACTATAAGCAAACAAATAATAAATAATTGTAAAATTCTGTGCTCTCTCATTCGATATATTGACAATACCCCGTAACATCCTCTACTTCCATGCTGTTCGTAAATACTATATCAATGTAACGGAATTTTTCAACGTAATTTTTACCTACTTCTAATTGTTGTATCATCATGAAACTTGGCAACTGTGTGTAGCTCCGATGACATTACAATATGGTATAGTCAATATTATAATATGTTCAAAATGACCGCCGCCCCAAGATGACGGATGATCATTTTCTTTACAACCCCCTTGATATGGGTATCAAAGGAAAGGGCTTGACAAGTAGAAAACAAATATGTCATCAAAACTTAAAAATTCAAAATGGCGGCATATCGTCGGATTCGACTGAAAATCGGTATCTGTGGATTATCGAGGTTACAGATTAGAATTATCTGGTCCTAATTTAACAATTCAAAAGGGCCCATAAGTTTTGTATTTTATGGTTTGGTTCATTTGAAAATCGGCATCTGGGGATTTTTCATGTCGCAGATTATATTTAGTCGAAATTCAAGAATTCAAAATGGCGGCTTTAGGATCACGAATAGGTCTTGTTATACAGGGTATTTGGTGCATCGTGTGCCAAATTGAAATGGCCGACAGAAAGGGTTATCTGCTATCCTTTCAGGCCTCTTAACACGTCCCATGCCCTGCGGGATTTTTCATATCGACCTTTTATGTTTTTAATGAAAAAAATCCCAAATTCTACATTTAAATTCAAATTATAAAAAAGTATTAGGCGTAGACTGAGAATTTCATTTTTATTTTGATGTGTATTGTTGAAGGGTTCTTTTAAATCCAAAATTTTTGAGGGAGTTGGAAGATTCCGGTTGCTCTGAGTTTTTTTTTATAGCCATGTAAAGTCTAAGTTTAAATTTAAATTTTACCTATTCCGAAAGTTTGCAAGTGAATAAAAAAACAACTAGATGACTAATGCCAGTAATTTTGGATTTAAAAGAACCCTTCAACAATACACATCAAAATAAAAAAGGAAATTTGCAGTCTACGCCTAATACTTTTTTTTATAATTTGAATTTAAATGTAGAATTTGGGATTTTTTCATTAAAAAGATAAAAGGTCGATATGAAAAATCCCGCAGGCCATGGGAAGTGTTAAGATGCCTGAAAGGATAGCAGATAACCCTTTCTGTCGGCCATTTCAATTTGGCACACGATGCACCAAACACCCTGTATATAGTTAAGAAATTTTATCGAACAAATTGGAATAAAACTAAAAAGAATATAATAAAATGAATAATTAAAAATAAATAAATAAAAAGCATGCTTTTGATAACAAACTGAAACTGTTCAAAACGCCCTAAAAAGAAAATAAAGTTAAGAATAACAATAATTACCTGAAGAAGGAGAAAATTTTACTCATCTGACGCCCCACGCTTTTACGTCTCATTACATAATCATTATTGTCTAAATGTTATTTGTGGCATTATCTTAATTTTTTTTCCTTCTTCAATTCTTTGGGACTTCCTGCCACATGTATGTTTTCTTTTTAAGCGGTGCTAGGAGAGTCTACAAAATATATCACAATTAACCAGTATGTTACTGGTAAAAAACCTCTACGCCTGTGACGTTTACGTCAAAGGATCAGTTAAAGGTTGGTTTTTATAAATTAACAACACAAATAATTATAAAAACTTGAAATTAAATATTTCCCCGACGTTTCGGAAATCTAATCTGTTTCCTTTTTCAAGGCTTTTTTTGAAAAATCTATTTTACTGTGTATGACAAATTCTTAGAGCTGTGTATTTGTCACACAGCAAAAAAGATTTTTCAAAAAAAGCCTTGAAAAAGGAAACGGATTAGATTTCCGACACGTCGGGGAAATATTTAATTTCAAGTTTTTATACTTATTTGTGTTGTTTATTTATAAAACCAACCTTTAACTGATCCTTTGACGTAAACGTCACAGGCGTAGAGGTTTTTTACCAGTAACATACTGGTTAATTGTGATATATTTTGTAGACTCTCCTAGCACCGCTTAAAAAGAAAACATACATGTGGCAGGAAGTCCCAAAGAATTGAAGAAGGAAAAAAATAATCATTGTTATTATTAACTTTATATCTTTCTTTTAGTGCATTTTGAACAGTTTTAGTTTGTTATTAAAAGCATGTTTTTTAATTTCCTCTAATTATTTATTTTTACTTTTTGTGTCTCATTGCACCCGACTAAAAGCCAAATTGAACCAAACTCCACCAGGTTACGAAATTAGTTGCAAAAGTAATTTGAAGTGTGTTGGACAAACAAAATATCCAATTATAACAAGATTCAAGGAACATATAGCACATCTCAAATACTGAATAACTAAAAAATCTAGTGCTGTCCAATATGTAATGTAAGCTAATGATGATTAACGAAACGCTCATCGAGTGTTGGTGCTCGAGTGTTTCGGTGTTTGTAGAAACTATTACATAGGCACATAAATGTTACCCCGAGGGAAATGAACAGCAACGAAATGCATTTAAAAAGGCCTGCTGTGCAACATCGATGTAAACAAGTTCAACGAGAACACTTCATCCACAACACGGCCATCAAATCAAGTCGGCAGATAATTCTCGCAAAGCTAATTTAAAGTATGCAAGTATGGTAATGTAAAGCGCCCATATAAAGCGGATTTTATGACATTATTACATCAACAGCGTGTGCATTTGCGCCGTGCAGTCAAAATAAAACGAGACGTGACCTTAGTACGTGACTTTAAAGCTGGGGATGAGTCACAGTGTTGGATAAATTTATGCCAAAGTGATATATCAGCTGGATGTCGGCCGCATCGCGATTAGACGGTGGATGTTGACTAAAGCGTGACACACTCCACACACTACGTGTCTTCCTCTGGATTCTAATTAAATTAATTACCTACATTGTTTTCGGCTGTCGGAGGCCGATAACTCGCCGATTTTACGGTTGTTTATGCTCCGGGTGCGATGATCGAGAATTAACTTTCGTTTAAGAAGCATTTAATGAAGATTGGTAATGAATGCGACTGGTCACACAGTTTCGTATCGGCTGATTTTAAGACTGTTCGTATACGCTCTTTTATTTACAGTAAAATTATATAACTTGTTCACAAATAACAACATTCGTGCGAGACAAAGCTTCTTACCGTTATCACTGTCACTTTCAGAGCGCAGAGACGATTATTGTGTGCCGCACGCGTCAAATTGGGTAGTCATTAGCATTCACCGTTTACAGATAAACTAAATCAGTATTATTATGTAACAATTCCAACTTTGTCCGGTTACAGTATTTACAAAGTCAATTGGAACAGCACGGAACTAGAAGATCTTAGGTATTGTCAATATATCGCTTCACAATGAATGAGAGAGCACAGAATTTTACAGATTTATATCCACCACTCCTTGTCTACAGTCCACGTGGACTTAATCCGCCTGTCACATAGAAATATACGTGGGATTAGATGCTTGGAGAATTTGATTTGTCCACACCAACCTTGTTCAGAGTTTTTGCATGCCATAATATACAGATTCGGAAAATACAGTTTAGGGTATAGGAATAACGATGTAATTGACCACGCCCCGCTAGTTCCACAAATCGTGAAAGCAGAGGCACGCAATGAATTGAATTTAGTACGACATGAACTAAGGATGGGTGCGGACGTAGGTAATAATTTCTAATACGAAACGAGATAATATCTCTTCGTCAAAAGCGAAGAAGTTATTTGTCACATTCTTGACAAATAATTTCTTCTATTGAAAGCATTTCTGCAGTTTCTTTTTTAGCCGTAAATGCTATGGGAATAAAATAATAATTCTTATTAAAACCGAAATGAAAATAGAACATTAAAATAAAATTAAATAACTCCGAAACTAAAATCAAGTAATAATTATCAAAAAATAAATTATTCTTATTAAATAACAGAACATTAAAATAAAATTAAATAACCCTCAGAAACTAAATTCAACTAATAATTATCAAACAATAAATTATTGAAGTAAAGATTCAAACAAACCACCTTCTTGTGCCAAACAATAGCCAAATCGATTATACAATGAACCTCTCATATCACTGAGTTCATTTGGAGTAATGCTTGCACAAAGTTGGATAAGTTTTTCCAGTAATTCAACTAAATTATTGGCTCGTTCCAACGCATTTTTGTACGCGGTTTCCTTTAAAAATCCCCAGAGAACAAAATCATGAGGTGCTAGATCAGGTGACCTGGAGGGCCATTTTATCATTCCCCTCGCACCTATTAAACGATTGGGAAATGTTCTTTCCAGAAAATTAATAACAGTTAAGGTATTGTGACTTGGGCAGCCGTCTTGTTGAAACCAAATGTCGTCAAAGTTGACAGGAAGATTTTAAACTGCAGGAATTATTTGTTTTTGTAAAAGCTCTAAATATTTATTGCCATTTAAATTGCCATCGATTAGCAGTGGGCCTATAACATGATTCTAAAATTCCCGTCCAAACTTTCAACTTTTGAGGATACTGAGGTCGCACAGCAACACTCAAATGTTTATTTTTCCGAGACCAATATCTTACTACGGATGGATTGTGTTTCCTATGTATGAACTTTAAAACAACTGTACCCATTTCTTTTCAAAATATTTCTTACAGTTCTCTCCTTCATGTCAACTTCATCAGCAATTTGCCTGCTAGAACAAGGTTCACTAGTTTCAACAAGTGCACAGGCATTAGTTTCGCGAATTTCACGTTCTTCGTTCATTTGTTGATGACGGGGTTCGGATTGACAGCAATTCTCAATTTTTTTAATAATGTATGAAATTATCCTAGCTGAGGGGATTGATCTGTCTCGATATGCCACAGTAAATAAATTTATTGTGTCTTCAGTGGAATGGCCCCCGAAGTACCACTTCACAATTTGCACTTTTTTTACAGTTGTATAAACACACGGCATTTTAATAACGAAATTGAGATTAATTTATTTTATTCCCACACGTCCAAACAGCTACGTTATTAAAAGCAGAATGGGTGTGCTGTTCTCAACTCGACGCGGCCAAGCGATGGCGCTATTGTTTTATACCAACGCCCTGCATTGTTCTACGACAAGGCGTGGTTTATCTGCGCAGAAACAAGTTTACGTACCTTAAGCTAAATTTGCTGAATCTGTATATACACCACACAGTTAATATCTTTTGAGTTTGGAAGATTTCTCGACAAGATTCCCTATGCCCTAGATTAAATATTAATCGTAGTATACGTCCTTGAATGACAAATACACGGTTTATTTCTATTGCTCTACCCCATAACATTATATTATATGAAAGGTGCGAGAAAACCAATAATGCAAAGAATGCTTCTCGTGAAGTAGATATTGAGACGCTTTGTTTTAATTTAAGGTGGCCATTCCCTAGAATGAGACATCCGATAGGGAAATATTTATTATTTTAGCCCATAACTTTTTTTTCTTAGTACGTATATTTAAAACAACTATAAGAGTACCTAAGTAGAACCATTACAAGACTATTACTATCAATTTTCATTCAATAATTTCAGTGATTTGTAAAATTTAAGATTTAAAACTACAAAATAGGAAGATTAACATAATTTTTAAATTAAAATCTAGCTATTTTGCAAACCACTGAAATTATTGAGTGAGAATTCATAGTAATAGTCTTGTTATGGTTCTACTTAGGTACTGTTTACTGTTATAGTTTTTTTAAATATACGTACTAAGAAAAAAAAGTTATGGCCAAAAATAGTAATTATTTTCCTATCGGATGTCTCTTTCTCGGGAATGGCCACCTTAAGTAAAGCATAACATGAACTATTATACTGATAGATACGATTAATAAACGTCAAAGTATCAAGAAATGTCATAGACTACTAAGAAAATGTATTGTAAAAAATGAAGTCAATTTTTCATTAAAAAAATTTATTTTTCGTGAAAAATAAAATATTGTATACATCACGAGCGTTATTAGATTACAATGTTATCAGCCAACATGCATCCTTCGGGCCAAAGGCTCTCGAACTTCATCCCCAACCAACATTTATTGTCAAGTTTACGTTAATTCGTCCTACTAATAGGTCAGAATTTCGGTTTGACTAATTTGGTGATAGGCATTTTTACTTAAAAGTAACCACAAGTTTACCAATATGGGGAAAAAAATTAAAGTAAATCTGAAGTAAAAATTAGGCAAGCTAGGACATTTTGTTCAAGATGTCAAAGACATTTAAAGGTAACATAACTCTGTCAGTAATTTTAACGTAATTACTCTTTATTTATTACTTCAATAATAGCTATTTACCCATACCACAAAAACAATTAAGAGAAGGGGAACTAGAACTGCAGGTTGGTTAATAACTACAGAATGACCAACATGACGCCCATGTTTTACGTTATAAGTTATACATGGTTTATCGATGAAAGAAATATACTATTGATAGGGGACACATGAGTGGATTTAATCAAATTATATTTGGAATGGTATCTCTCACCGTGTTTGGAAGAAAATTAATTGCGAATTAAAATTTACTGTAAATATAACTATTGTACTTCTAAAAAAAGTGTGCGCTCTTAAAATAAATACAAATGAAATAAAAATTAAAAATGTAATTTTTTTAAATCTTTTAAAACTGTGGTAATTTTCTAACAATATGTCCAACTGATTTTTGGAAATCAAAATATGATTTATTGAAGTAACTGCAAGTATATTTTGCAAAACAATCAATTTAAATATCAACTTCAAAACAGTGTGCCATTATCTTTCAAAATGGCGAACGAATATTTTTCAAGTTAAATATGGAATCTTTTACATGTTAAACTTGAAAGTCTATAATATAATATATAAACCAATAAAACAAGTTTTCTTAGACCGAAGGCGATATAACCAATATTTTCGATTTTGAGATCCACATTTTCTATTTAAAAAGTATAGACTTTAAAGTAAGTGATAAAATAAGTCAATTTGCTCTACACTGTTGAATATTAGGTCCAATGTATCGGTTTAGTAATTTTCGTGACCTAGTGGTGATTGTTTTATAATGGCGTATTTTAAAATCGTCGCGGTGTTATGAAATACACTATAGTTATCACAAAAATCTGTTGTTTGTTTGATTTCACTTAATTGATTATTGTTTTTAATAAAAGTAGTCCCAGATGCCACAGTTATCACGTAAGATTTTGTATTTGTCACTTGACATTTTCTCTTGAGTGTCTTGTCATTATTATTTCCTCCTATTTTCTTTATAACCCTATAATAATTTGTGGAATATCGGCTTGAATCTATTTTTATTCTCCATATTTTGTTTTTAATGTTTACTGTACAATATAACATGGCGTCACTCTACAACAACCGATACCTAGTGCCTAACTGATGAAGTTTGTGGTTTAGCTCGCCTTTGAAGACTAAACAAGGCCAAAATGCTTATTGGTATATTTTTACTGGTAATTTCAGCTTTGTCTATTGTCGTTATTTCCAACAGGTCAATACCCATGGTAATTTTGACTCTATGGTTACTGAATGACAGATGTTTTCTACAATATTACCTCGCCTTTTTTTGAATTTTGAATGGTTAGAATTAAGTCATTTGCAACCTATTAAATGACTTATTATGTGTATGACTAAGAGGTAATTTTTTTAATCAATTTGTGGTAAATTCTTATCTTGCTGAATGTCTTTAAATAGACCTGTGGACTCTGAAGACAGTTTTTAGGTAAAATTTATGTTAATTTGACTTTCAAAATAACTTAATGTGGCTATGAACTTTGAGGGTATTTTTGAGGTAGGTTTTAGGTAATTTCTAACTCGGCAGAGTTACTTACAAGATCAGTGGATCATGAACACATCTTCTGAGTAAAACACAAGTGCTACAACCGAAGCAGCGAATTTCAGGCTATTATTACTTTATAGTAAGTGATTAAAACGAAATTAAGTAATTCTTGACCTCGTATAATTATTCTGCCTATGCGGTTGGTCTATTTTGCTTGCTTGCTGGTTGGGTCATGTTGCCCTCCGCTAGTTAAAATCTATATAAAGCACTTGGTGCATAAATAACAATTACTTACTTCGCACAGGTATATTAAAAGGCTAGACAGTTAATCACAAGCCTAATTATTATCAGTCCTGACATTAAATCACAAACGGAGCTGTAAACGTGAGACTTAGCGATGCATTATGGTATCCCTCAGAGGGAATCAGTCCCTCGTGAGCCGGCCATCAGCAGAGCCCCAACCAGAAGCAGTACAACGATTTCCTCGTTTTCTTTTAAGTAATCCTACCGAATTCCTTTGTCCCCGAACTGCACAAAACTCGACTGAAAAGATTACAAGGGATATCATTTGTAGCGCGAAGAGAGGGTAAATCTCGACGCGAAACAAAAGAATAAGGTCACCCTTGGTGAGAGGCAGGCACACTTGGATGATGCCTTTTTTACTTAATTCCCAATTTAGCCGCGGCAAGAAGAGAAATCGGTGAGATGCTAATGTTTGTTTGTTTCAAGTTAGCAAACGGTTTCGTTAGTAAAGCGACAGCATGGATGGAATGAAATATCTCTCTTTTAGGGCCAGTTTCAGCAAAAAAAAGTGTACATATTCTTAATTCTAAGCTTCTTAGAATTCTTAGCTTTGAAAACTGATTATGTAATAATCGCTACTTCTTACCTTTGTGCAACAGCAATTCAATATGTTAGTATACAGGATGAGCTATAACCGACGTACAGTGGGATAAAACTGTAGTGTTCCACTCAAATCATACATGTTTGTTATGAAACTATCTATCAATAAATCCCCCTCCAGCCGGATTCTCGATTTTCGTTCCCAATTTTTTATAATTTTCATGTATTTTTACTAAAAAAATACGGGTTTTTCCAATGAAAATCAGTGTCCAAGTCACAAATTTATAAATACCTATTTTCAATGTTTTAATTAATAAATTATATTTTCCATTTTTTTGCTGCCAAATGAACTGTCAAATATAATAACTTCAAAGTGAATTTTCTTAGTCTAATTCACAAGTTCAAAAAGGTGTTAATTCTTGAAATAGCTCCTAAAAATATGAGCGATAGCTCACTGGATTCGGAATGAGTCTAGGAAAATGTATTAAAATGTTTTATTAGCACATAAAAAATTGAAAAAGTTGATTGATTGATTTGCCAGCGTATGGTGGGCATTGCTGCCAATTCCGGGCATCCATGGAGGTTCGTTCCAACACGCAGCCTGGTCGCCCGTCGAATACGCCAAACCGCTTGCCGGAACCAAATCTCGGATGTTTTTTATACCGCCGGACCAGCTGCATACGCCGGGTTGGACATTGGACATGCTTGTTGTCAGCAGCGAAAGCCGCATGACGCATGGGGTGGGAATATAGGATGGGAAGTGTAGGTGTTTGAGAGATGCTTCTTTTAAGTTTCCATGCTTCTAATAAGTTTCCATTTGTCATAATCGGCTGGGGTGTGGTGCAGTTGTTTGCGAGATGCTTCTTTTCAGTTTCCATGCTTCTTTTAAGTTTTCATCTATCGTCATCTCCTTATTTTGCTTCTTCTAAGTTTTCTGCTTCTTGTGTCTCTGAATCTAGCAGCTTTCATTTTTTATTTTATTTTTGTATTTTGTCCCCTTTTTTCCCTTTCTTTTTTTATTTATTAACCGCTCCACAAGTAAATAACCATCTACGGTGGAGTTGCTGGGAAAGGCCCTATCTCGAGGTAATATTATTATTATTATCACCATTATTATTATTTTCTTGCGCGTTATAAGCAAAAAGGTCCGAAGGGATAGTTTGCTCACCCTGTATGTCTTTTCCTTGAAATAATCGGTTTCAATTTTGGACAGTTTTTTCATTTCATCACCTATATACTATGTTTAATATCTTTTCAATTGCCGCTTCTTTGAGACAATCGGTTTCAATTTCCGTCTTCCAAATTAATAATAAAATATTATGTTTTGAATCAATAAATCGAGCTGATAAAAATTAAGATGGGAAAGATCAGATAGAAAGATGGAATAGAATAATATCAATTAAAGATAAAGATAAATAAATTTATAGCTTATCTGTCTTTCTGCAACGTCTTATGATTGCTGTATTATTTTATTTCCTTTCGTTTTCTTTCTTAAGTTGATTTAATTTTGTCCCATTTAAAAACGTTCCACTGTATACAATAACTTTAGGTCACAACACAGCCATATTGCTTTGTAAACATATGTGCCTCATCTTGACACTGACTATGCTATTATTTATTGCCCATGAACCACTTGGGTCGTCTAGGATGTACGTAGGTAGGGACACTGCACTTCACTTGAGCTTGTTTGCTTTATTTGATTTAATATTATTAGAAAATCTTGTAATTATTAATTCCACATGAACAGTGTTTTTCTATTGAGGCGCTTCATTTCAAGCAGAATTTCTTAATCTACTGGTGGCTGAAATTTTTTCGAGTTTAACGGGATTTCTACCACTTTTTTACCGCTTTTTAGAGAGCATCTTAAAAAACACGTCTATTCACGACGACACTTAACTGTGCTCTCCCGCACATAAAAAATTGCAAAAGTTATAAATAAATTAAGATGAAAAAAATGGCATTTAGTTTTTCGCTTATAACTCAAAAACTATAAGAGATAATGGAAATCGGAAGGAAGGTTCTTAAAGAGGAGGAAATCTCCAATAAAAAGTCTCAACTTCCGGAACTCTATCTCCATTATTTATAACTTTAATTTATACGCTGAAAATAGGACTCCGCGCGACCGCTGCAGGATCCGCGCGCCACCTCAAAAGACAAAATATTTTTTTTATACTAGGTATTAAATATCGATAAAAAAAATAGAAAAAAATATGGTGTATTCTTAACACTTCAAAGAATAAGGTCCTGTTGGAAAAAATGTTAAAGTTTATTTTTCAACAAGTTAGGCCATTGTTAACTAACGAAATTTCATGGGACCTCCGTTGTCATTGGAGACAATGACTTACTGTTTTTACATTGAAGAAAAATATTCATTAACGTTAAAAAAAATTCACAAATTACGCAATCCTTGCAATCATCAGGGCATTGGAAATGATAACACCATACATAAAACACAAAGTTTTTCAACTTTTTCCGGAAATAGCACGATCCACTACACCGCTGTATTTCCACCTTAAATGAAAACTGGTAACTTGACCCCCTGTGATATATGCAACCCATATTACATTTGCGTATATCAGCCGTTGCATATGATAGTCTCAGTCGACCGCGACACATTACTTTCAAATAAAGAGATATTATTATTGTCACTCAATTGGTACAACAGACAACCTATATCAATTAGTTGCAATTCTAACACATCATTTATTTGCAAGCAGGCACCTATTTGTAGCACGCTGTATACTTTTGTGTTCTACCGTCAGCATCGCTGTGCAACTTTTAGGTAATCTCCCGACACGGCAGGTAATGTAATTGGCAAGCACAGCAGCCTAATCGATAGTAGCGCGGCCTTTTCGGCAGCCGTGTACAAATTTTTGCTTGAATAATATAAAATCACACATTTTCAGTCTGTGACGTCAGACGCGGATGTTATGTAATAAATTTAAGTAAAGGCAAGTCAAATTTTAATTCGCTACTTATTGATTAATCAGTACACATTAAATTCAATCGCAAAATAAATCATCTGCCAAGGATATCTTCGAACAAAAATAATTTAGTGTCATTGTAAGTGTTGGCCACTTTATTGGCATTTTCTAGCTCGAGCAGTGTATATGTAGATGAGCGTACAAATATCGGATGCGCAGTGGATTCATTAAAAAATAAAACCGATTACAACAAATCTTAATAGTAAGTGAGCCTACTGGTCTTCTCTCTACTGTGCCGCGACACCGCTGTTTTTTGACCTTGATCAAAAACTGGTAACTCTAACCCATATACGAAAACACAAACATTTCCAATGTTAAAAAATTTACGCCATTTGTTTATAAACAAATTGACTAGTTTTATATTTAAATTTTTTTTGTTTTACAATTTTGTTGTCTTAGCCAGCCAAGAAGTGGTTCAATGTTCAATATTACATGTAGTAACAGGTGCAATTGGTCGCTTGCTTCAATCACTTCAAGCCCACGAAAGTACATATACGGGCCTACTATAACGGGTCGCGCTGCAGTAGTCACGGAGAATTCCAAGGCTCTAAGCAGGATTTTCAGTTTCATTTTGTTGTGCATTTATTAAAGAAATTATTAGTTTAATACAGTGACATTCTACTTCGATATTAAAGTAGATTTATACTACAATTAATTTTGCCTCTGAATTGAACTCTAAGTTTATATGTGGAATATTGAAATGCTCTAAGATCTTATTGTAAGAACAACGCATGGTACCATGTGAGGTTAGTATGCCTTTGGCTACGTACACGAAATATTTTAAGGGAACATACCTATCTTAGACCATCATTAACATCCAAGTTTGCACAGTGAATATTGTAATTTATTAGCTCATGAACTTTTGTCAATTTACGTCACACTTTAGTGACAAGTTGTAGGCTTGACGATACCATTTTCTCCAGAGAAAACGAACTCGTAGTAATGTCTTTTCAATTCACTGTTGAAAACTATACCTCGTTGTTGCATAATATACGATTCTGACTTTCTACTTCGATATTAAAGTAAATTATACTGCAATTTTGCCTCTGAATTGAACTCTAAGTTTATATATGGAATATTGAAATGCTTTAAGATCTTATTGTAAGAACAACGCATGGTACCATGTGAGGTTAGTATGCCTTTGGCTATATTGTACACGAAATATTTTAAGGGAACATACCTATCTTAGACCATCATTAACATCTGAGTTTGCACAGTGAATATTGTAAATTATTAGCTCATGAACTTTTGTTCATTTACGTCACACTTTAGTGACAAGTTGTAGGCTTGACGATACCATTTTCCCCAGAGGAAATGAACTCGCAGTTATGTCTTGTTGAAAACTATAACTCGTTGCATAATATATGATTTACGGTTGCGAGAGAACCTCTTAAAAGATATTTTAAATCACTCGAATAGTTTTGTTAGGGCAAACATATAGAATTTTGTTCGTTGCGTATAGATCAAGTTAAGTAGCTTTATTTTTACTTCCCTCGCATACCGAAGGGAAGTATTGTATTCGAGAAAAAATCACCCTCCGAGATTTTTTCGGATTCTGACGTTTCAGAACACGTAGATTACGAAAATATAGGTTTTTCAATTCCGTCAGTCTGTCTGTCTGTTGGTGCATTAACTAAAAAACTACTTGACGGAGAGCAGTCAAATTTGGTAGGTAGTTAACCCTACTGTCAGCGAAGAACTGGTAGAATTTTCACTGAAAAATATACATGGTGGACCGTCTAAACGGAATAAATAGTGAAAAATTTTTTTTTTCTCAAATTTAAAATTTCCACGTTTCATGACGCGCTAAACCTATTTCAGAAAAAAAAAATTTGAAAATGTTTTTCAATCATTTTTGAAAAAATTTTTACAACTAAAAAAAAAATTTTTCTTTGTTCAAATTTAAAATTTCCACGTTTCATGGCATTCTAAACCTATTTAAAAGAAGAAAAAAAAATTGAAAATTTTTTACCAACATTTTTGAAAAAATTTTTACCACCAAAATAGATGATTTTTTTTTCTCAAAATTTAAAATTTCCACGTTTCATAGCGTTCTAAATCTATTTAAAGAAAAATAAAAAAATTTGTTTAAATTTTTGAAAAAATTTTACCACAAATAGATGGAATTTTTTTTCCGATTTAAAGTTTCCACGTTTCCATGGCATTCCAAATTTATTAAAACAAATTTAAAAATGTTTTAGAAAAATAAAAAAAATGAAAACATGTTTTAGTAATCTTCCAAATTTATTAAAACAAATTTAAAAATGTTTTAGAAAAATAAAAAAAATGAAAACATGTTTTAGTAATCTATTTATCACCATTATAGAATAGACGAAATATTTTTTTGCTCAAATTTAAAATTTCCACGTTTCATAACATTCTAAACCTATTTCGGAAAAAAAAATTTGCAACATATTTTCACCAATTTGGAAAAAAATTTAACACTAGAATAGACAGAAAACATTTTTGAAAATTTGTTCTATATTTTAATCACCACTATACTTCCACTCCATTACGTGAATGTGGGATTGAAAATGTGAGAGATGGCAATAATATTTGGCATATCCTATTATATACTTTTATTGAATAATGGCATCCCAAGAAATAATTGAGCCATGGTGGACATTTATAAAGGTATTTGCGCAAGCCTTCCATATTTGGCACCTGTTATTTAGTATATTGAACTTTTGCTGTTGGATGAGCACTCTGTATATTTTTTTGACCAAAAGTTATCAGGTTTTCTTTGTAATAATACCAATAATTATATTCCGATTATTATTCCCAATATCATTTCGTAATTAACAATTTTTTTTGAGTGACTGTCATGCACAAATAACGAGGGAAGTTCTGTGTAAATAACTTTACCGATTTTTTTTTATTGTGTACATCTCACTTGTATCGTAATAAATATTTAATGTCTACACGTTTCTGTTATTTGCACTAATATTCCTGATATTTATTGGATATTTACCACGATCTTAAGTTTAATTATTAGTTAATTTTAATGTTTCCATCGCATGATTGCTAGTAACTTAAATTTGTTCCTGGCTGGCAAAATTATTTATATCATTACATCTAGTATCTGCCAGCCCAGCAAACATTTAAGTATTATTTGACGTCAAGACTACCTAATTTATGTATAATAAATTTAGTCGCAAAATTAGAATTAACCATATTTTGGTAAAATTTACGTTGATGCTACGTGGAATCGACATAAGTGGAGAATAAGACGACGTCGAAGTTAAGTTATATCAACTAAAACAGGTAAAATTACATATAAATCTTACTTGTAGTCGCACAGTACATTTGGTCACTAATACCTGTTTAGGTAAATTTTACTTAAATTCAACGTCAATTTGACATCAAGTTGACTAGTTTTAGGTAGAATTTACGGACATATGTGAAATTTAAAAATGACACCAAGTGGAAAAAAGTAAGATTTTTACACTTATTTGGTATTTTTCTCTATAAGTAGTCGACATATGGTTGTCAGTCACTTACAAAACTGAAGAGATACCTAACTCACAATAACAATACAAGATGAATGCCGGTAACTAAAATAAATACAGTTTATGAGGAAAGTATTTGCAGTTCTCGCTTATTGAAATCAATGCGCCGAAAATTTTTCTGTGAATAATAGCAGCTGTACTCCATAAAATTCTAATGCGCCTCAAAAATATTCATCTATAAGAAAATTTATGTTACCAAATAAAAAAATTATTGTAATATTTTGAGCCGAAAGTATACTATACTTGTTAAATATTAGTTTACAGGTATAATTATGTATTTTCTTAAACTTTTCGTCAGTTTGTTTCCATATACACTCATTTTACAAACTACAATTTGGAATCATACTTCAACTGCGCTGAGAAAATATGGTGTCTTGTGCTAATTAGACCTCCATGTTAAAATTACCATGACAATCTACGTATTTTATAGGTGGAAATTATCACAGGTCAAGTTACACGAAAATTTACGACATTGTGGTTAACTTTACCTATCGAAAGTATTATTAACTCTGTTGTTATATCAAATAATTACTTGTAGGTAAATATAACCTATTTATATTACCTTATTTTGAATATACTACCTATTGGTAAATTCTACTTATTATGTGTAAATTTTAACTCGACTAGTGTATTGTGTTGACGAGTGTGAGTTGTCACAATGGAGCCATATGATACTGCCTTGGTATTCGACAGCGCCCGAAAGTTCTGGAAGCTCGGCTGGCATTCGGCAATACCCTTTTATTGAAATTCTATAGGCAATTATTTCCACATACTAGAGTGCAAATATAGTCAAGATGTTCTCCTTTAAAAAGACTTGGATGGGAAATCTGGATGCGGAAGTAGTGATTCCTTAAGCGGTGGAGTTTTAGCTTTGGCATACTTCATTTGTACATTGGCACCACGAATTATCCAACCATGCTAATGGCCTCTTTTAATGACTGAAATAATTTTTAGATATTAACTATACCACCTAAGTACCTAATGGTTCAAATAACCTAAATAATATGAATTCTACAAACAGGTTAGACGGAGGTTAGCTTCTGAATTACTATTTTATAGTGAAGTTTACTTTGAGGTCGATTTGCCAGGTTACTGCGACAAAGAGGTTTAAAATGTATTTTTTTAGAGTAACTTTAAGGTCAGTTTAAGGGTAATTGACTTAATTGGTGAAATTAGGTAGATAATCTAGGTAGAATTTACCGATGTTGTCTACCTAATATTACTTCAAAGAAGAGTAATAAAAGTGACCAAATAAGTTACTATTTAGGTATATATTACGTAGGATTTCCAACAAAATCTACCTAGACTATTAGAAATATTTTTAGTCGCTAAAAAGGTAAATACTACCTAATCATATTACCTATTTCGACCTTATGGGAAATTTACCCTTGATGTCAATTTTGGTAGATTTTTTTAGTAGTTTTCCACTTGCTGTTTTCGTTAAATTTACCTTCAAAGAAAACTGTGTATGAGGTAGATTAATTGGTATTATTTACGTAAACTTAAATCTAAATTAAGACTAATTGGTCAATTTTTATCGGAGGTCTATTTTTCCAGTCAATTTTACGTTATAATTACTTTGGTAAGTAAATTTGTCTTGTCCCAAGTCGAATTGGAGCTAATTTTGACAAAAATGTTTGCTAGGAGGTGGCGCCCTTTGAGTGTCCACACTCATTACTCGCGTCCCTTATTCTCTCCACAGAAAATACGAGCTGCCGTTTGCACTAGGAAGCCTTTTTATACTTCGGTATTAAAAAGGTTACAAACGGTCTGCCAGAAATCAATTAACAAAAATTTTCAGACAATTTTTTTCAAAAACGGTTCATTATTTACCACAAATTGCGAAAATTTCAAGCAGGCCTTTTGAAAAGTAGAATCATTTTTTTAAGCTAAATAATTTATAAAAAATAACAATTAACAAATTTTTACCGGTCTGGAGGACGTAACAGGAATTTTACATGTTTTGCAGCCATTTTCATGAGATGTTCGATGGAGCTAGTGCCATTTTTGCCATAGGAGCTCGATCTAAATAATTCGTTCGCAAATTGACTATTGCCGCCCTTATGTAGCGCAAAGAACACATATTTCCACGCAAACACAACAATCCATCGAAAATGGATCGCCCTGTACAATGACCTACAATACACACCACAGTAATCCTTATTCGGCTCCCATTTAAACTTAATAGCTATCAGCACAAAAAGATAATACCTACTTGATCTAAATCTGGATATCTATTTTCGTATCAATGTCACATGAGATATCATTCAGGACGATCAGGCATCAAAGTCACGAAACGATCGCGATCGGTACAGGATAAAAAATCTTTCATTTGACGTGTCGTACACAATGCGCCTATTAAGTCTATAACTTGACATCTCGCGAACGTCACTTCCTTTGATGGGACTGACGGCCTAATTTCCGGTTTCGTTTGTTCATACAAAAATAAATCTCGTCGATTATCACGTTCGGGCGTGCATTGTTTGCTGGTGCATGCTGATAGTCCGGTCGTTAGTAGGTCATGTGACAAAGATATTGGAAGAAATTGAACCCCTTTCAAATTTTAATAAATGTGTAAATTTAAAAAATGCACAGAAGAATATAGTGAAACATATTCTTTACAGGATTTTGCAAACATCAGAATAATTATCTATGAGAACTAAAAGAAAAGCTATGTGTAAAAATATAAGAAATTATACGAATTCGTTTAAGGAATTTTAATTTGCCAACATAACCAGAACTCAGGTTATCGAAAGAATGCAAAGATTTCATTAATATTTTTACACGTAGCTTTTCTTTTAGTTCTCATAGATATTTTTTCTGATGTTTGCAAAATCCTATAAGTAAAGAATATGTTTCAATACAATTAAGCAAACAAATAATAATTCACTTTTAAACATGCATAGAGTATATAGGCTCCAATACTAGTTAGATAATAGATAGGTGAAGATCTGTTGTTTTTATCAGTCAATGTCAAATATAATTTTTCATACTGTTACGTATTTCCACCTCTTAGGAAACACCCTGTATGAATCTGTGGGTTCTAAACAATTTTAACAAGGGGTAAACCACTAACACTTTATTTAATAATTTACTGACTATACAATACTTCAAAATAACCTTTACGCTTTGTTTACTTGATATTTAACCTCACTTTCGTTACCGAACGTCACTTTCCTAAAACTTCTCTTTAGTAAACTTTCCCTTCTGTGCCGGTAATCGCGCCTTATATACTCTGAAACCGCCTTCAGATTCATCCAGAACACAACCAAGAATCTTCTCTCGCCACACTCTAGAAAACTCTACAAGTTTCCAGTCACTCACTATTAGGCATAGGGGTATCAATCTCCAGTTTCAAGTGGGTGTAATTCATAACAATACTTAGTCATAGAAATTGTCTTGGTTTTGTATGGAACATCTTTATGATTATTATATTATTAATCTATTTATCACTACTATAGAATAGACGAAATTTCTTTTTGCTCAAATTTAAAATTTCCACGTTTCATGGCCTTCCAAACCCATTCCGGAAAAAAAAAATTGAAAAATTTGAATATTTTTTTTACCAATTTGGAAAAAAATTTAACACTAGAATGGAGGGAATTTTTTTTTTGCTCAAATTAAAATGTTCACGTTTCATGACATTCTAAACCTATCAGAGAAAAAAATTTTAAAATTTTTTTCACCAACATTTTTGAAACATTTTTTACCACTAAAATAGACGGAATTTTTTTTTATTTGCTCAAATTTAAAATTTTCACGTTTCATGGCATTCTAGACCTATTTTTTTTTAAATACATAATTTTAAATTTGTAAACTTTTTTTACCACTACTATAGAATAGAAGAAAACTTTCGTTTTTGCTCAAATTTAAAATTTCTACGTTTCATAACAAAATTTTGATTTTTTTTTACCAACGTTTTTGAATAATTTAAAAAAAAATGAAATTTTTTAACCACACTGTACTTCCACTCCATTACATGAATGTGGGATTGAAAATGTGACAGATGGCAATAGTATTTGGCATATGCACCTATTATACTTTTATTGAAGGGTGGTCATTCCAAGAAATAATTCAGTCATGGTGGATATTTGTAAAGGTATTTGCGCAAACCTTCCATATTTGGCACCTGTTATTACAGTATTGAACTTTTGCTGTTGTATGAGCACTCTGTATATTTTTTTGACTAAAAGTTATCAGGTTTTCTTTGTAATAATAGCAATAATTATATTCCAATTATTATTCTCAATGTCATTTCGTAATTAATAATTTTCTAAAGTGACTGCCATGCACAAATAAAGAGGGAAGTTCTGTGTAAATACCTTTACCGATTTTTTTCCTCTATGAAAATTTTCGAAAATGCGGCGTTCCCCCTCCACTTCTTCCGAAAGATTTCCACGCGTCGTACTGGAAAATCCATTTTGTCGGACAATTCAAAAATTGGATTCTACTTGTTACTATTATGCGATCTTGAAAAAATCAGCTGCTTATCAATAAATTTGTAAAAGTTGTTAATTCGGAAATCTTATGTTTAAAACATGTTTAAAAAATGAATTATTACACATAGTTTTTCTTTTAGTTATTTATAGATAGTTATTTTTTCTGCTGTTTGCAAAATCCTATAAAGAATATGTTTCAATCTTATAAAACTGGTTATAAAAGGGTTGAAAGAAGGTCGTCGTGTCTAAAAGTAAGTTGTTTATTACAGCGCAGCAACGGCGAAGATTTTTATAAGACTCAAAATGTTGCTTGGGAAAAGCGTGTTAAAAATTTCGAAAAACTGAGAATGCCTTTCGTTTCTGATGTCTGTTAAAAACGAGTCAGAAAAACCGATTTAGTTACATTTGCTAAAATCCATCAGCAACGATTCTTGCTTCTAGCGCCTCTCGAATAAAGATGACCCATTCGTTGTAATGTTTATTTTCGACTAGCCTTGAGAGAAGTCAGTACTTCAAACAAACAATTATAAAATCATGTTGATGGATGATATGCATTTGGCAATCGTCCATTGTTGGTGAGTTCGGTATTCCCATTGAGAAGATTTAAATAGTCGGCAACTCACGCCAAGTGAATAATAAAATCGAGTTATTATAAATAAGTGAGCAATGTAAATATTTTCGCTCGGCGCTGCCAAATATTTGAACATTATGAATTTTAGATGGACGTTTGTTTGACCGTGTATACTCGTACGAAATAATAGTTATTTTTGTATTTAGTACACGAAATGTCTAGTGTATTACGGTGAAAGTGATGTGAAAAAGTAACTCATGGTACAGCCGAGCTAGTAATGCTTGATAGACTGTTAGTTATGTCACTTATTGAAATGTTTATAATGCATACGACAAAATTATAACTATTTTTAATGATATTCGACAGAGAAATAACATCTCCGCGGATGTCACACCGACAGATTCTCTTTATACGCATGCTGGTGTTTGATATTCATGACTAATAGGACGATAGCACATCACATACATATTAACTATATACTATAGGGATGGCTACCCAATACTGGAACTGATCCTTTGGAACAGGTATTGCGGCCGGGATCAGTGGAACTGATCCAAACGCAAATCAGAACGAGTACGCGTACGAGTCCAAGCTAAGCGACCGGGCGAGCGGCATTGGAATCCAATAAATGATACGTCCGAGACGCAGATCAGTGGAACTGATTCACATCCAAATCAGAACGAGTACGTGTACGAGTCCAAGCTAAGAGACCGCGGTGAGCGGCATTGGAATCCAATAAACGATACGTTCGAGATTCGAGATGCAGATCGGTGGAACTGATCCACACGCAAGCCACAATAAGTAAGCCAAAAACGCGTACCTACTGTATAAACTATGAGTACAGTACAAACGTACAAAGTACAAAAAGTAAATAGGCGTGAAACGTAAACTCAGCTGCAGTTTTACAATTATAAAAAATATTGTATTATATTTTCTATAAATTTATTATGCAAGCTAGATTTTATAATTTAGAATACCTATTTTGATATTTTTTAAATTATTTAGATTTGGTTAATTAATGTTTATTTATTTATTTCAAAAACGAAATGCATACAGTTTAAATAAATATATATATTCTTTAAATAAAAATAAATATAATACTTCAAATAACATATAAGATATAAAACATCATGTATTATCTATCAGTAAGTGAAAAAATAAAAACAAACTGAACTTTTTCATAACAAAGGAAAATCTACTCTGAAATTAAATCTTGAATGAATCCTGTTTTATAGGTATTTAAAAATAAAAGTTTACGAACTTTATTAGCACTCAGTCGGGTACGGCGATCACTTAATATATTTCCTGCCTTCGAAAATAGCCTCTCACAAGGCACTGACGTTGCAAGTGCACAACATTTTTCTTGAACGACTTGGCTCAAAAAAGGATAATTATATTTATTTTCCTTCCACCAGTCCAATGGATTATCCTGGCGATTTATCACATCGTCTTCTAGGAATCGCTGAATTTCCATGATAGCTCTGCTGTTGGAATTAGTTGAGGATTTGGGTTTATTTTTCTTAACTTTGTCGTGAATGCAGTCCCACAAAGATAAACTATCACAATTTTTATTTTCTTGCTGGTCCCCGCCTTTTTCATTGTCATATAAAGTACTTGAAGGTACCGTCTTTTTTTCATTACTTCTTGATGACACTATTTGCGTGACTAAATTGGTCACATATTTCCTAACATTGGCAATAGCGTCATCCTGTTTAAACACAAATGTTTTAAATCGGGGATCTAGAAATGTACATAAGGCCAAAGTGTTACTAAATTCAACGTTCCCCACTCTTTTTTGTAAACCTCTTTCAAGAGTTTTTATTACCGATAAAGATACTTCCGACATTTTTTTCTGTTTGAGTTTATCACATATAGTTAGTAAACCGTTGTTCAAAACAATTACTAATGATCCCGAAATATAATTTTCGCCACTCACAGCTTTTGTAGCCTCTTCAAAATGTTTCAAAATTTCGCACAATTCTCCAATAATGTCCCAGTCTTCTGACGATAATAGTGGCAAACTTACATCTAAAAGTCCAATAGTAGATCGTATGGAATTCTCTAGTTCTTTGAACCTCTGCAGCATATAAAATGTAGAGTTCCAACGCGTGGAAACGTCTTTAATTAATTTTTTAGGTACATCTATACCACTTTGCTTTTGGAATTTCATTAATTTAGAATTTGCAATCGTGCTTTTTTTAAAATGTGACACTATTGTTTTAACTTTGTCAATAACCGGCTGGACTAGTATTAGTGCGTCCTGAACCGTAAGATTTAGCGTATGAGCGAAACAGCCAAAAAATTTCCAACCCAACTCTGTACATATGGCACTTTTAATGTTACTCGCATTATCAGAAACAGTTAAAATTATTTTATTTTCCAACTCCCATTCTTGTACCGTTTCTTTTAATCTAGCAGCTAAATTAACTGCTGTATGACTCTCATCGAGAATATCACAACTCAGAAGTATTGACTTCATTTGAAAATTTGTGTCAATAAAATGACCCGTTACTGCCATAAAACTTTCATTTTTTCGAGAGGTCCAACAATCCGTCGTTAAACACGCACTAACAATATTTTTAATTTGTTCCTTTGCAGCCTCTACGCACTTTTCATATTCTAGAGGAATTAGGGTGCTAGATATCATGTGCCTGTTGGGCAGAATGTAAGAGGGATTTAAAGTTTTAACGAATTTCTTAAAACCCCGGTCCTCCGTAATACTGAATGGTTGGTAATCTAATATAAATAAATCCAGCAAATCGGCGTCAATTTTTTTTTTCGTAGCTGTTGACATTTTTTTTGGTATGAAGGCAGAAATTTTTTCTTGAATTTTATTTGTTGTTTTGGAACTATTTACTTGGTCTATTGGCGCTAGAGAACGATTTGATGTAGAATTATCATGCTCAGTTTCAGTACTGGTGGAAGGGCCAATTTCATTCTCATTTACATTATTAGCGGGTATTTTAATAGTAGGATGTTTTCTAATTAAATGTTTTTTTAAATTTGACACTGAATGTTTGTAGCATAATTTATGCTTGCAAATATCACATTTAGCTATATACTTTGTATTGTCTACCATAGAAAAGTAGAGCCATACCGGACTTCTTTTGCTTTTCATCGACATTTCGTTTTATTTTTAAATTCGCGACGTATAATCCTACATCCTACAGTTAGCTAACAGCGGAGATGCAGAGAAACTAAAACGAAACTAAGTAAATAGCATTGACATTAGACTAATGTCTAAACTGATTTCAAACCAACCAATCCGATAATTGCAATTAAATTCAGCCAAAGTGCCTAGTATATAATAAGGTTTGTTCATTTGTGTTGATTTAAAGCAGCTTCAAGCAGTTAAATAAAGATAGTGCTTTCACAAGTAACGTGAGTGTGAGAGAGATAACGTGCTTCAAAGTTGCTATAAATCAACACAAATGAACAAACGGATAGTATCAGTTCGAGGTCCCGAGTCCGACGTACAGGCCTACACGTACACAGCTCACGATGCGATGGTGGCGATGGACTGTTATCACGGTCTCGCGGACGGACGGAATTTAACAAACGAGTATCCCTTGAGTATAGTCGGACCTGGACTTGGAACTGGAACTGATTTTTGGACTAGATATTTCGCTGGACTGGATCAGGTTGGAACTGATCCAGAGAAATGTGAGGATCAGCCATCACTAATATACTATGAGTTTCGTTCGTAACTTGACGCCAAGTAAAGCCTGTCTCTCTATCCTTTAAGAGTACTCTGGGTATGGTGCGCATGCCTTAGTGACGCGAGATTGTGACAGTTCAATTGAATATAGAAGGTAAATGGTCACAATCTAATCGGAAAAATTGGCCACATGACCACTGGCCTATTACAAGACCGCGCTTCCTTACTCCTTCATCAGATTGTGTCGTCAGAGCGTGCGCGTTGAGTCCTAAGTTCCCAGCAGAGACAGAAAGTCTCCTTCTCTAGCCTCAATTCCGTAAATAGTGGCCTATAACGTGTTACCAGTATACAGATTCAGCAAATTTAGTTTAAGATACGTAAACTTGTTTCTGCGCAGATAAACCACGTCTTGTCGTAGAACAATGCAGGGCATTGGTATAAAACAATAGCGCCATCGCTTGACCGCGTCGAGTTGAGAACAGTGCACCCATTCTGCTTTTAATAGCGTAGCTGTTTAGACGTGTGGGAATAAAATAAATTAATCTGAATTTCGTTATTAAAATGCCGTGTGTGTATACAACTGCAAAAAAAGTGCAAATTGTGAAGTGGTACTTCGGGGGCCATTCCACTGAAGACACAATAATTTTATTTACTGTGGTATATCAAGACAGACCAATCCCCTCAGTTAGCATAATTTCATACATTATTAAAAAAAAAAATTGAGAATTTCGGGTGTCGTGAATTATTGTAAAAAATGCTGTCAACTCGAACCCCGTCATCAACAAATGAGCGAAGAACGTGAAATTCGCGAAACTAATGTCTGTGCACTTGTTGAAACTAGTGAACCTTGTTCTAGCAGGGAAATTGCTGATGAAGTTGACATGAAGGAAAGAACTGTAAGAAATATTTTGAAAAGAAATGGGTACAGTTGTTTTAAAGTTCAAACAACGCAAGAAATATTTCCCGAGGACAATTTCAAGCGGATGAAATTTTGTGAAATCATGATAAATAAAATGAGTGAGAATGAAAACTTCTTAAAGAATATATTGTTTACAGATGAATCATCCTTTTCATTACATAGGAAACACAATCCATCCGTAGTACGATATTGGTCTCGGAAAAATAAAAATTTGACTGTTGCTGTGCAAACTCAGTATCCTCAAAGGTTGAACGTTTGGACGGGAATTTTAGACAATCATATTATAGGCCCACTGCTAATCGATGGCAATTTAAATGGCAATAAATATTTAGAGCTTTTACAAAACCAAATAATTCCTGCAGTTCAAAATTTTCCTGTCAACTTTGAAGACATTTGGTTTCAACAAGACTGCCCAAGTCACAATACCTTAACTGTTATTAATTTTCTGGAAAGAACATTTCCCAATCGTTTAATAGCTACGAGGGGAATTATAAAATGCCCCCCCCCCAGGTCACCTGATCTAGCACCCCATGATTTCTTTCTGTGGGGCTTTTTAAAGGAAACCGCGTACAAACATGTGTTTGAACGAGCCCTTTATTTAGTTGAATTACGGGAAAAACTTATCCAACTTTGTGCAAGCATTACTCCAAATCAACGCAATGATATGAGAGGTTCATTATATAATCGGTTTGGCTATTGTTTGGCACAAGAAGGTGGTTTGTTTGAATCCTTACTTCATTAATTTATTGTTTGATAATTATTAGTTGATTTTAGTTTCTGAGGGTTATTTAATTTTATTTTAATGTTCTATTTTTGTAATTTAATAAGAATAATTTATTTTTTGATAATTATTAGTTGATTTTAGTTTCCCAGTTATTTATTTTTATTTTAATGTCCTATTTTCATTTCGGTTTTAATAAGAATTATTATTTTATTCCCATAGCATTGGCAGCTAAAAAAGAAACAGCAGAAACGCTTTCAATAGAAGAAATTATTTGTCAAAAATGTAACAAATAACTTCTTCGCTTTTGACGAAGAGATATTGTCTCGTTTCGTATTAGAAATTATTACCTACGTCCGCATCCATCCTTAGTTCATGCCGTACTAAATTCAATTCATTGCGTGCCTCTGCTTTCACGATTTATGGAACTAGCGGAGCGTGGTCAATTACATCGTTATTCCTATACCCTAAACTGCATTTTCCGAATCTGTATAGTTAATAGGTATATGGACGATAGGCATGAGAAGCGAAGCTGTCGAGTGGAATGCAATTTTGTTATTCTTTAGTGTAAATCTATCGGTGTGGCATTCGCGGATAGGTGACTTCTTTGTCCAATATCAGTAAAAAAATTGGTGGCACCCTATGAGCAACCATTTTGCACTTTTGTTCTATTACCTACCAATTATATTATTACCTTTTTGCTTCGCTTATTGAATAAGGCTAAAATAATTATTAGTTGCACTCATTCCATAAATGTTTGTTACCCGAGTAATATTCAAAATGAAATTTCGAACAACAAATTTTATCAAATTTATTTCGAACATAACATATAACATAAGACACGATTCTGGAGATAGCCGTCTACATATACGGGGACAACTGTGCTAAAATTTCTAGGCACTTTAGAAGTTGTAAAGATTAAGTTGATGATATGCAATAGAGGTTTTAAAATATAACAATGAATATTTTTTATTAATTCAGCAGATATTCCATCAGGTCCTAGTGCACAGCTCGCTTTCAAGGAGGCAATACTAAATATAAGCTCATTCTCAGTGATTGGGTTTAGATACATTGAATTTATAGATATATTTCTTGGTAGAAACTCTTATTGCACATGTTGTATTTTTGTGCCATTTCTTTACCTATATTTATATAAAAATTATTGAAAGCATTTGCCATTTCCATATTATCCGATACAAGTTTATCATTACGTTTAACATTAATTATTTGTCTATCATTCCTTTCGCGATTTGTAACCTCCCCGACGATATTCCATATTGTGACCCATTTTGAATGGAAACACCCCTGTAAAAATGTGTCTATTATCTAATCTGAACGGGGCTTTTTTAAAAGATAAGCCGTGGAAAGCTTTACTTTATGACAAAAAATTAGAGATAAATTTCAATTTTCAAGACCTACTAAGATATTTTCTAAATATCAAAAATGGACAAATTTGATTAGCGATTTTTTTTATAAAATTTAACTTTATACCACTGGATTCAGAAACATCTCAAATGGGTAAATCCAAAATTTCGTGAAAAAATATTAAATAATGACAGATTTATGACAAAATTATTAGTTATTATAAAATATCAACTACATTAACTTTGTCATAAATCTGTCATTATTTAATATTTTTTCACAAAATTTTGGATTTACCCATTTGAGATGTTTCTGAATCCAGTGGTATAGTTAAATTTTATTTTAAAAAATCGCTAATCAAATTTGTCTAAATAATGACATGTGCAGAAAAGCCGAGAGCCGACGTATACAAAATGAAAAAAGCCTATTCTGTTAGTACTCACTTTACGCTCTGCTTTCCGTTGCAGCCGATGGCGGCAATGTCGAACTTATAGTTCCTCCTTTTCTCGCAATTCAGCACTCGTTTCGCCCTGAGTTCGGCGAAGCCCTCGTCCTTCAGGATGATCTCGAACGGGGCCTCGCCGTGGTGTTTGTTCACGATATGAAACCTGCATATCTCCGTGCCTATGGCGCGGATCACCGGCGTCACCTCGACGATCGTCTCATTCTCTTTCACTATTCCGTGGTAACCATTTTCCAAATTGTCAATGTCCAATTTTGGAGCTGAAAAAAGAGAAGATACTTTAGAAACGTCCTTTAGAATTCTAAAGAACATCGTGTAAGTATTGGTGTGCCCCAGAGCTCTACCTTGGGCCCATTATTATTTTTAACATACTTTAATGATGATTCTATCTCGTATGGTATTTGAATTAAAGAGATGTTTTCTTTAGCTACTAATCCAGGACCTAACGGCAGGTTCTGCAGGAAAATTTGAGTAGGAAGGGTATTTTTAGGAATACTTAGTCGATGTCTAAATAATGTTTAGTTTGGTGGGCATTCACCATCTGATACGTAATCCAGCTATGGCGTGACAAAAAATAGCGGCCGCTCGATCACAAAACTGAACGATTTTCATTAAACATGCTCTTTTTATACCCATTTCACTTTTATGAATGGTTAAAAATAAATTATTTCTTTTGATAACAGGTTGTCGAGATGATATGAAGATATGGCTGCTATAAAATTGTCTACAGTGTCAAAACACTGGGTAGCAGACTTTAAACTAGATGAAGAAAGTGTACATGAGTACAACCTACGTAATACAAGTAGTTATAGTGTTGTAAGCACTGAAGATGGCAGGCAACAATTAGGGCTGCCGAGAAAGCGCGAAATTACATTGTTCCAGGTTGAACTCATTAAGTGAGCAAGCTGTAACGTGTTGTTGGTTTGGAGATGTTATCTCAATGTTTAGTTTACTAAATAAAATAGTCCAAACACAAATAAACGGCTTAGTTCTTATCAACAGCTAGATAAAGGAAACGAGACTGATTCTAGCAGCGAAACTAGCAGCGAAAAAAATTATTTTTTTGTTTTCATTTTTGAATACATATATTCGTAGGTAATGATAAGATCAACATTTTTACCTACAAATTATGACGCAAGTGCTGATAAGAAGTCCATTAGCCTCAAATTTTCAAAATAATTTTAACTGCCAACGCGCATTTTTCAGGTAAAACGCGTATTACAAGAAACATACTAACCTAGCCTTTTTCGGACCGATTTTATTCGAAAGATGGCCTCTTTACCTTTAATTTAAAAAAAAATTAAATCCGTAGTACATCTAACATAGAAGTTAGGCCAGGAACGAGTGGACAGCGTTTTCGCTGCTAGAGCGTAATTTCCCAAGTAATATGTTAATAAAAAAAAATTGAATAGCCTGGCCCATTTCAGACCACCTTTAATTGTAGGACTGGTTCTTTAGCTTTAATTTAAAAAAAAATTAAGTCCCCAGTGCGTCTAACATAGAAGTTAGCCGCGAAACTAAATACAGCGTTTTCGCTGCTGAATCCGAATTTTTCAAATAATATTTTAATTAAAAAAAAGTGAATAGCCTGGCCCATTTCAGACCACTTTTAATCGAAGGGTGGATTCTTTAGCTTTAATTTAAAAAAAAATTAAGTCCCAAGCACATCTAACATAGAAGTTAATCGCAAAATAGACGTTCACGCCGTTCTCGCTGCTAGCATATTTTTTAAGATATACTAAAATAAAATGAGAACTATTAACCTGGCACTTTTCGGACTTATTTTTATCGAAACTTGGGCTCTTTACCTTTAATTGAAAAGAAAGATTAAGTCCCTAGTACATCTAACATAGAAGTTAGCCGCGAAACAGAATACAGCGTTTTCGCTGCTAAAGCGGAATTTCTCAAGTAATATTTTAATAAAAAAAAAAGTTAATAGTCTGGCCCATTTCAGACCACTTTTAATCGAAGGGCGGCTTCTTTAGCTTTAATTTTAAAAAAAGAATAAGTCCCCAGTGCATCTAACATAGAAGTTAATCGCAAAATAGACGTTCACGCCGTTCTCGCTGCTAGCATATTTTTTAAGATATACTAAAATAAAATTAGAACTATTACCCTGGCCCTTTTCGGACTTATTTTTATCGAAACGTGGGCTCTTTACCTTTAATTAAAAAGAAAGATTAAGTCCCTAGTACATCTAACATAGAAGTTAGCCGCGAAACAGATTACAGTGATTTCGCTGCTAAAGCCGAATTTCTCAAGTAATATTTTAATAAAAAAAAGTGAATAGCCTGGCCCATTTCAGACCACTTTTAATCGAAGGATGGGTTGTTTAGCTTTAATTAAAAAAAAAATTAAGTCCCAAGCACATCTAACATAGAAGTTAATTGCAAAATAGACGTTCACGCCGTTCTAGCTGCTAGCATATGTTTTAAGATATACTAAAATAAAATTAGAACTATTAACCTGGCCCTTTTCGCGGCTAACTTCTATGTTAGATGCACTGGAGACTTAATTTTTTTTAAAAATTAAAGCTAAAGAACCCACCCTTCGATTAAACGTGGTCTGAAATGGGCCAGGCTATTCACTTTTTTTTAATTAAAATATTACTTGAGAAATTCGGCTCTAGCAGCGAAATCACTGTAATCTGTTTCGCGGCTAACTTCTATGTTAGATATACTAGGGACTTAATCTTTCTTTTTAATTAAAGGTAAAGAGCCCAAGTTTCGATAAAAATAAGCCCGAAAAGGGCCAGGTTAATAGTTCTAATTTTATTTTAGTATATCTTAAAAAATATGCTAGCAGCGAGAACGGCGTGAACGTCTATTTTGCGATTAATTTCTATGTTAGATGCACTGGGGACTTATTCTTTTTTTAAAATTAAAGCTAAAGAAGCCACCCTTAGACTAAAAATGGTCTGAAATGGGCCAGGCTATTCACTTTTTTTTAATTAAAATATTATTTCAAAAATTCCGCTGCGGCAGCGAAAACGCTGTATTCTGTTTCGCGGCTAACTTCTATGTTAGATGTACTAGGGACTTAATCTTTCTTTTTAATTAAAGGTAAAGGGCCCAAGTTTCGATAAAAATAAGTCCGAAAAGGGCCAGGTTAATAGTTCTCATTTTATTTTAGTATATCTTAAAAAATATGCTAGCAGGGAGAACGGCGTGAACGTCTATTTTGCGATTAACTTCTATGTTAGATGTGCTTGGGACTTAATTTTTTTTTTTAAATTAAAGCTAAAGAATCCACCCTTCGATTAAAAGTGGTCTGAAATGGGCCAGGCTATTCACTTTTTTTTAATTAAAATATTATTTGAAAAATTCGGCTTCAGCAGCGAAAACGCTGTATTCAGTTTCGCGGCTAACTTCTATGTTAGACGCACTGGGGACTTAATTTTTTTTTAAATTAAAGCTAAAGAACCAGTCCTACGATTAAAGGTGGTCTGAAATGGGCCAGGCTATTCAAATTTTTTTTATTAACATATTACTTGGGAAATTACGCTCTAGCAGCGAAAACGCTGTCCACTCGTTCCTGGCCTAACTTCTATATTAGATGTACTACGGATTTAATTTTTTTTTCAATTAAAGGTAAAGAGGCCATCTTTCGAATAAAATCGGTCCGAAAAAGGCCAGGTAAGTATGTTTCTTGTAATACGAGTTTTACCTGAAAAATGCGCGTTGGCAGTCAAAATTATTTTGAAAATTTGAGGCTAATGGCCTTCTTATCAGCACTTGCGTCATAATTTGTTGGTAAAAATGTTGATATTATCATTACCTACGAATATATGTATTAAAAAATGAAAACAAAAAAATAATTTTTTTCGCTGCTAGTTTCGCTGCTAGAATCAGTCTCGTATAAAGGAAGTGTGACACAATATACAAGTTTCCGGTCGTTAATCATTACATAAACGGTTTCGAAGTGGGCGAGAATGTAACGGTGATAACGTGGGGTACCTTTGCTACGCACCGGCGCGCCGTCGGATAAATAACTTGTCAACGCAAAGGGTCTCAGCTCAGCACGCTGCAGGATCTAGAGGTCAACTTATATTAAGTCCGTCGTGGTCACATCGTAATAGAGTACTGACTGTAATCAACCCAGCTTACTACGCTATAGGCCAATGGCAAAAGAGCACTGGCTTGTACTGAATTTCGTTGTACCTTTATATCCGAAACCTTACACACGTGAACCACTTTGGGAGCGTGTGTAACCTTGGGTCCGCGTGCTGATTTCGGGTACGTATGCGATCTATTATTGGGTACGTGTGCAAAATGCTGGGCAAACTGAAATCTAGTAATGTCACGTGAATTTATGAATGCCTCAATACAAAGCAGTGTTTTACTATCATATGAATTAATAGATACAGGATACGTGCAATACCATCACAAGAAGTCAGCTTGAAACTGACAAGGAAGGGGCAGAAAATGAAGATAGAATAGACTAAAAGAAAACGAGCTAGGCACCACAGTCCTCGAACAGGTGTTACTGATAATCGAGACTACTTATGCATTATCTGTAACCACATTGTAAATCACATAATGGCATATACGAGAAGTACAGAATAAGTGAGTGTCCAAGAGCTGAAAGATTTTGAAGTCAACCACAAGACTTTTAAAAATCTTTCAACTCTTGGAAACTTACGTGTTCTATACTTATCGTAAATGATTTCTGGTTTCAGATAATACATAAATGGTCCTGATTGGAATTAACGTTTGTTTGTGGACTGCGATGACGTAGTTGTTTCCATTCCAAATTTTTCTCTCCAGTCGATTGAGAAGTGCTTCCTTTATCTTCACTTTCTAATCTTTCCTTGTCACTTCTAAGCTTTAAAACGGACTTCATACTATCTGTGCCATGCACTATTCATGTTTTCTATTTTCCATTGGATGTTGTGTTAATTAGATGTGTCTACGAATATTCATGTTGTTTTGTTTTTAATATCTGACGGTTAGTTATTGGTAATGTACTTAAAGGCAGCAAAATTTAATTTAACCATCGCTGTTTTCATATTGCTCATTATAAACAAATTAAATGAACAGCAGCGGCTTTATTTCGACCGTTGGAATTAAAGAAACGGCATGACGACGCCGCGACGAGATAATTACGTAGAAGACGAAGCCTGGAAAACAGAAAATGGAAAACAATTCATTTCATTTAGTCTTTGAGATGGCAGAATTAACTGGATGCATTTATACAAAACGAAGATTTAATTTCGTTGTGGCTGCGTGGCTTTGGTTCTAGCGAGGCAGATGTCCAGATAATCACCTTAGCGAGAAATTTACTCGCGAAAAGACGTTAATGGAGTGCCTTGGAAATCGATGCGTTCTGAATGGACCACTCTTTTTATATGAAAAATGGCCCCCGACCAAACTTAGAATCAATTTTCAAACTCATTTATACAGGGTGTAATTAGTTTCATTCCATTAAAAAAAACTTGTGGTAGGGAACGACAAGACAAACAAAGAAACCGTATATAACATGGGGTCTAAAGCTCATAGTTTTGGAGAAAAAAAAATAAACAAAATTTTCCAAAATAATTAATAAAATAGTTTGAGAACTGCTGGCATATTGGGGTAGGCCATGTTGCCAAGTTTGTTTTTTGCTTCTTCGCGGCCAAATTATCTTATTACGCGGGCTGTACTATCCCTTGTAATATTCTCAAGTAATAATTTCAGTTTGTGTCCTTACTTGGCAAACAACATACACACGACGCGACCTACCCGTTCCTTGGTTTTGTCTGTTGCTTTTGTTCTTTTTAAATTTTGTGCCACTTATTTTAAGATTTATTTTATTGATTTATCGTTCAAATCGGTAGTACTTGGTTACCTAAGACACTAATTCTCGTTCGTGCTTTTTGTGTTACTTTTTGGATTTTGGACCAAGTTTTTCTTTTTGTTTTCTTTATTGATAACGTTAATTCACAGTTTAGTGTCGTGTTTTAAAACGCAGATTTTGGACATTATGGGAGATTATGTATTTTAATGTGCACAGAAACCATAGAACCATGTGCATAGAAACCATAAAAAATGGTCCTAATTTACCAAATGTGTTGAACGGACTGCATATGTCCTTAGTTCGACGTGCCGAAATGTGTATACGTGGAGATGGAGGTCGAACAATTTTTGTGAAAAATTCAAAAGAATTGTTCAGTTATTGGGTGTTACCTATTCGGAATTAAAGGTATGATTATTATTATTATTAGTATTCGCTGTTTTGTTTTGATCTGTTTATTATTGTTTACATTGATTTTCATAGAGACCAAAGACTCGATTTTTAGTTTTCGATATCTGATTGGGAAAAATTATGCGCTCAATTCGTTAAACTTAAAACACACAGCCATTTTCTGCTATCGTATCTCGGACGTCTAACTGTTCGTTAAAACAATTACTGATTTTTTAAGCTTTTAACACAATGTTACAAATGTTAACAAACCACTTTTAAATTTTATAAATTCTTATAAACGACAATAACAGCTACAATAACTTTGTTCCAAATTGAAAAACACATGTAAACAAATCCTATTTAAACCCCCGCGGCCATGCTATGCTTGCGTTGTGCCGAAAGAGAAGGAATTATTTACAACTTCATAATTAGTGGTATAAAAAGTTCGGTACAAGTAATCCCATCAAAGTGCCGCACTTCTTCCGGCGGGAACACAAGTGGAGTATTACAGTTTCTTATTATTTCTAATATTCGGAACTATTACAGTGGTTCTCAAAGTTTCATACCTTAATATTCAAATGTTCTACCTAGGTCAGTCTTTTCCAAAGTGCCCCTAGAGAAAAAAGTCATATAGGTTTTTTTGTTTGTCTAGTCGGTTCCTATTACCAGTTTTTTTAATGACATGAAACTAATTACACCCTGTATAAACGATAAGTAAAACACTAAATCACCTGCACCTGTTTTCAGTACGTAAGGGGCCCAAAGCTTTAAAAATTGAAATGACCCATTCCAACAAGGTAAATAATTTTTGGGAACGAATTCAGAAAGAGGGTCCCTCGGGACATCAGAAATAGCTTGTAGGACTTTTGTTGGCGGTTGCACAACTTCTTCACAAGAAAAAAAGATGGCGTGATGCTATTTCAAGAATTCGTGCCTTTTAACGTATATCTCTCGCTAGAGAACTACGTGAGATATTGATCTGATTTTTTAAATTTATACATTACTGACATGAGCGCATCTATCGTACTGATAGAATTTGAAAATCACTTACGTACGCTCTTTTTCTAAATAAGTCCAGAATCACAGGAACGAAATTGTGTGTTTAAAATTTCGCCGTGCGGGCAACTATATTAAATGTTTGAATTTTGTGTATACTATATGCGAAAGAAATATGGTCTAGAGATAAACAAAGTTTTTGCAAACAAAATTACCTCGACATCTTACACTTCTCGAGGTACAGATTTTTAAATTCGGCCGCAATAATGTCTTGTTATGATAACGCGCAACAGCTACGGTCGGGTTCGTTCTGTGCAATTGTGGTATACACTTTTCGAGGTACAGATTTTTAAATTCAACCGTAATAATGTCTTGTTATAACGCGCAACAATTGTGGATAGACATTACTCCAATACCTACCTAATTTGATTAAGATATTGTTATAAATAGGTGGTTTTAAATCATGGTGTTATTTGTTACATATAATACCGGATGAGTCACGAATTGCGCTCGCCCCGATATTTCCTAAAATATTTGGAATAGAAAATTGAAATTTGGAGGCCTTATTACACGACTAAAATGCCATCTTTTCAATAAAAAATCAAGTTTGGTGCACATCCGGTTTGACCGGAAATGCCCACAACTTTCGATTTTTAAATGGAACACCCTATATATTTTTACATTTTTGGAATCTAGAGGAAATTTTGAATACTATACATCCATTTTGGTCACTTTTTGATAAACATTAAAAATTTTATTAAAAAATCAATTTCTGACTCCAGAGTGCTGTGGTGCCCAAAATATATTTTAGTTTGTGTGCTACGTTACTATAAAAATAAAAAGAGCAATATGATTGCATTACTTAATTCTCTAGAGGCGTTTACAATTTTTAAATGTGATTTTTACCCACTAAATCGGTTTTTTTAAATGGGAATTTAATCGTTCACCAACATTTTTAAATACCTTATTTTCATACGAATCTAATGATACCAAAATTTTGAAAATCCGCTCAGAAATATTTGAGATTTCAGCCAAAATACAATGCAACCAAGCCTTTAGAAACATGCGGTTAATAGATAATAGATTAGTGGGCTTTGGAAACTAAAATGGCACATTTCTGTGTAAATCTGGTAACCTAATAACATTGGAAAAATCATAGTAGCCATTGAATGTAATAGCACACAAACTAAAATATATTTTGGGCACCACAGCACTCTGGAGTCAGAAATTGATTTTTTAATAAAATTTTTAATGTTTATCAAAAAGTGGCCAAAATGGATGTATTGTATTCAAAATTTCCTCTAGATTCCAAAAATGTAAAAATATATAGGGTGTTCCGTTTAAAAATCGAAAGTTGTGGGCATTTCCGGTCAAACCGGATGTGCACCAAACTTGATTTTTTATTGAAAAGATGGCATTTTAGTCGTGTAATAAGGCCTCCAAATTTCAATTTTCTATTCCAAATATTTTAGGAAATATCGGGGCGAGCGCAATTCGTGACTCACCCGGTATACTGCCCTCTTAGCCAGACTGACGTACTTCAGTATGGTTTTACCGCACTAAATATCTCAAATATCTCATCTCAGAAAACAACAATACCTAACGCTGTTTACAAAAATATAAGGCACAGCTTGAGCGGCAACGTCTCCTTCCTGAAATGAAATTTCAACGGACCCAAACCTGCGGCAAACTCCCCGGTATCTCCGTAAAAAGGGCTCGCATCTCGCCAGGAGGCCTTATTGTATACTCCCGGCCAAATTACGGCAGAGATGGAGTGCCATTGTTTGCGAAATTTAAATCTGCTCTCATTGTCCCCAGAAATTTACAAATAAACGGGGAAGGTTAGACTTACAAAAACGTTTAAACTTTTTACGTATGGCCTAAAAAAACATTGGGTCTTTTGTTCGGGCTTTAAAGAAGTAATTTATGGGGTAATTAACAAGGGACGGGAATTTTTCCATTTTAAGTTAATTACTGACAGTGGCGGGCTGTGAAATTTTGCAAGAGGGCGAGCTTAGTAGCCCAGGCGGTATAGTCAATTTTGTCTGTAATTCTCAAACAAGTTCGGAGGCAGATGATTTATATTTTTATGAGTTCCCTGAACTGTAATTAATGAGATCATCCTAAGTTTGCAGAATTTCCAAACCGGCAAGGTTAGAGATAAACATCAAAAACTTCTTTTTTTCCGACACTCCCACGCCGGTACCTGAATACAGTGCTCTGTAACATATACAGGTAAACAAATGTGCCTTTCCACTACATTCTATATATAAGTAATACTCTTGTCTACTTATTCTGCAAATATCAGAATTTATATTATGTTTCTGAGCAAACTACATTTGCGAGACTGTAAATATCGGTATTTTTGCTTATCATAATCTACAAAATATCACAATTAACTTAAAGGTTGCTTTTTTAAATAAACAACACAAATATGTATAGAAACTTGAAATTAAATATTTCGCCAACGTTTCGGAAATCTAATCTGTATCCTTTTTCAAGGCTTTTTTTTGAAAAATCTTTTTTGCTGTGTATGATAAATACACAGCTGTAAGAATGTTTGTTATATTCAATATCCATAGATACTTACTATTTACATAGAACTGTTGATATAGTTGACAGTTTTTTTTAGTTTTTATACAATGTTAAGTTTGTGAAGTTCTTCTTTTAGCATTGGCTACCAAATTGTACAGACATCTACGGAGCAGTTCGACTCGCATCTATTCCCATTCAATAATATTATCGCGGATTCTTTAATTTTTCTATTTTTTTGCTATGTGCCTCTTTTGTTAAAATGTTTGCCGAGTCCCAGTTTATTCTATGTCCGTTCTCTCAAGCGTGTTCGCAGATCTTGGACCTCTGAATTTCATTTTTTCTGATATAATTTTGCTGTTCGCCCAATCTTACACTAAAAGGTTTGTTGCAACTCACACGGAATACTATAAATGCAGTTTTTTAAAATTTTGCTCGTGGTTCTTCGGTTTCGTCTTTGTCAGAATAGATCTTAAAGTGTTGTTTGTTTGAAATACCGTCCTAATATCAAATCTTTCACCGATGCGGCGTAACTTTTCGGATAATCCGCATACATAAGGAATTAACGCTGTGTAACGTTTTTCAGGTTTTTGTCGCACCTGCTTGTTATTTTCAATATTTATGAAGGTTTTATCGACAAAACCCCCAGGGTATTCATTATTTATAGGAACTTCTTTTATAAACCGCTTCTCATTGTTTAGTATTTCATCATTAGAAGAAATGATTTTGGCCCTATCATACAAACATTTTACAACACCCCTCTTAACGTGCATCGACTGATTGGAGTTGAAATTTAAATATCTGTTGATATGTGTTGGTTTTCTATAAACCAATGTTTCTCAAACTGTGGTACGCGTACCCCTTGGGGGTACGTGAAAATTTTTAGGGGGTACGCGAATGGCGGCTAATAATTTTAAATAGCAGAAACCTACAAAAAATATATTTAACAGAATAAAACATATAACACATATGGAGGTGAAAGATAAAATTGCATAATTAATATGCATCTCAAGCTTAATTAAAACCTGAATCTAAACTGCGAAGTGCAGTACGGGCCTGTTCAAAATAGTTCTTTCTTCGCCGTCAAGAGGGCACAAAGGTATTCCGTATTGCTTTGAAATACCTAGTCAGACCCTGTACCTACTATGGTTACTTAAATTATATAATAATATGTATTTCTTAGAAAGGGGTACGCATGATCACTGCACAATATAAAGGGGTACGTGAGATAAAAAATTTGAGGAGCACTGCTATAAACAATTGTTTATTTAAATACAAAAATGAATTTAATGACTTTAAACGACGGAAGCTCGTCCTCATATTTATGGCTCACCAAAAATACATAACCAGAATGTACCATAAGACCAATTGTTAGTTCCAACAAACTTTGAGAGAGACAAAAAAAATGAAATTTTTGCACTACCGTAAGTTTGAGCCACCTTACTATATACACCCTGTATGTTAGCCACGCGATAGCCGGCCTGGTAGAAACTTCTTTCAGTTTCAGACAGAGAATCGCCTTATTTGCTATACAAGATATCCGCTTTAAGTTTCTCTAACAAAATCCATATTGTATCCAATCAGGCACGACCCACATAAATATCATATAGCGGCATAGTCTGTCTGGAGGCTATTTGCTCGAATAACGAGCTTTAACCCGGGTTAAACTCCGATATTAGTAATTGATGAAGAGAACCTTGGATAAGGGCACACCGATCACTTAATAGAATCGATAGATGAAAAGCGTTTGCCTTTCTGTCTCGTTGATTTGAAAATGGACGAATAGGAGTATTTGCGAGGGTGCCGCGTCGTTTCACAGCCTGCTTATCCCACCACTTTCAAATTAGACTGCTCAAGTATCCAGTAATCTACTAGCTCTATGAAAACTTAAGCGCTGAGATTTCAAGACAAAAAAATGTAATTTCAACATGGACCAGATTTGTTTTGATTAAGGGTTCACGATAGCAACATACATTTCTCCCCTACTCTCCCCAAAACCACCCCTCGTAATCCAACGAATCCCAACAAGCCCAGTAGCAAGAGATATTACGAGGGGGTGGTTCAGTGGTTGCCATCGCGTTGAGCATGGGATAAACAGTTTTCATAGAGTTTGAATTTTTGGGATGATTATAATATTAGGGGATGGGGTAGTTCTTAATCCCGGGGGTGACTACGTCTCGGCACTCAACTTGCTTTACAATAGCGAAATCTTGTCAAAAACCTCGATTTAAAGATTCCCCATATGGCCAGTAGCCAAAAATGCAAAAAGGGGGTGGTATCGGGGATTTGGGGGCTGGTTGGAGTTGGAGTTTGTGGGAGGGCAGTCACATTTAGGTGACCGCAGCACCTAGGCCCCATTGGGCCCCTTGTACATCTTCCCGAGGGATACAAGATTCCACCTAGGCCTCCAACCATCCTAATCTTGTGAAGAAGGTTGTGATGCTGCCTAGGGGAATATCCCTCAAGTCGGCCAAAGTAGGCCAACGTTCTCCCAAAATGGATTCTCTGCTAGAGGAGACTGCCGGGCACTCACAGAGTACGTGTTGGACAGTCTCGTCTTCTTGTTCACAACCTCTGCATAGGGGTGTGTCATTTAACTTCATGTTATAAAGGTGCTTCCTCAGCTGGCAATGACCAGTAAGAATTCCTGTCGCGAAGCGCAGGTTCTTCCTGGACATTCCCAGGTAGATCATCGTTGTATCCTTGTCAGGGTATCTAAGCAGATCCCTGGCCAACTGACAACTATGAGTTTCATCCCACAGTTTTTTAAATTTTCTGTGGGTGTCTTCTTTAATCATTAGCATTATTGCTGAGGTCGGCAGTATGTTGGAAGGGCCAGGTCCAAGTATACTTAGACTGGCTGCCTTCTTAGCCAGACTGTCAGCTTCCCTGTTGCCTCTGCACTGTGCATGGCCCCTTGACCCAGCATAGAATGACACTGTTCATACTGGAGGCGCCCACGAATGCCTGACGGCATTCCCATACTGACCCTGTTGTTATTTTGTGTCTCTGTAGGGCCAGTAGTGATTGTCTACTATCAGTGTAGATTCTTATTGTTTTTCCCGTTATTTGTCTACGGGAAATTTCTTTTGCGGCTATGGTTATTCCCGCCAGTTCTGTTTGTATTATACTGGCTTGTTTGTCCATAGCCCATTTAATTTGAATTTGCAGGTTCCTGGAGTATAACCCACAACCTGTTCCTTCTTTCTTTTTCGATCCGTCTGTGAAGATGTTAACTGTTCCTTCACTGACAGCCTCATTGCTACTGTTGGTGTCAAAGATGAACTGTGGAGAAATACCATCTGCACGTACCTGCAGAAGTGGCATTTATTTAATTGCCACATTCCACAGCCGGCATCTGGTCACTCCACATCCTATGTTTGGCTGTATACCGACGGATTTGAGACGTGCCATAGTAGTTAGGGCCACCTCTTCTAGATATATGTCTAGTGGTGGCAGGCACAGCATCACTTCCATTGCTCTTGTTGGTGTCGTTCTCATAGCTCCAATTGTGTTTAAACAGGCTACTCGTTGTACCTGGCTGAGCTTGCGTTTCGCTACAGTCTGCTGACTCTTAGGCCACCAGACGATGGCTCCATAGGCTATCATTGGTCTTATTATAGCAGTGTAAATCCACATAGCCACTTTGGGTTTCATTCCCCAGGTTTTCCCTATGGTTCTGCGGCACTGCTCAAAAGAGATGTAAGCCTTCTTTAGTCTTCTGTCTAAATGAAGATTCCAAGTTAGTTTGGTATCAAAGGTTACTGCAAGGTATTTTACTTCTGATGCGAAATTTAGTGTGGTATTTAGGAGGACGGCGGTTGGGGGCTGGTTAGTGGAGGGTATTTTCCGTTCAGAGGTAGTACTTTCCATCTCTTATTTATAGTAAATCGATGTTTGCAATGTAGGCGTCGCAAAATGGCCTGCCAGCGTGCGCAAGGAAAATTGAGCTCAGACGTTCAAAATCAGCATTATCTCGGCTTCCTGTGGACGTACAAAAAGTTACAGCCAATCGATTTAGGGTAACTCGACGAGATAGAACAAAATATAGATTTTTTTTGTAAAAAAAGCATCGATCCATAAAACGGACCTCTTTAATTTTCTTTGCTTCTGCACGTGACGTAGATCTTGACGTAAGTCTTATTCATGTATTCGAAAACATAAAAAATCGTGACCGGAAATGACACCAAAATTCCATAACTCGGGCAAAATCTGTTTATATGAAAAGTGGCTTCCTGTAGGTCTGAGGTAGTACCTACTCACTCACATTACGTTTTTCATGCAGCGTGTTGTAAAAGTAAGATTTATCAGGAAGTTCAGTTTCTCTGTCATTGGATGGATGGTCCAACATACACAACGAACCAATAATATGTGCAACTGTAAATACGGAAAATGTGTCTTTCTTTTTAGTAGATACATCTAGAAATCCACATACATCTGTATATTTAGCAGAACTTGCAACAAACTTAATTAAAACTCTAAAGACTGACCATACCTGTACACTAAGCAGTTTTGTGCCGGATAATGCTACCAATATGAATGCTATGAGAAACCAAATTAAATAGTCAACAGAACTAAATGTTATTACTTATGCTTGTGCTCCACACATTTTAAACTTGTTATGTAAGGATTTGGAAATTAGTGAAATTAAGGAACACCTTACGTTCGTTGTGAAATACTTCCGAAACAATCATTTTGCCTCTGCGACATACGCAAAAGGAGGAAAAAACTTACTTTACCTTAGAGGGTTTCGTTAAATCATGGCCCACACTTTTTAAAATTAGCGAGGAACATAAAAAATGAAATTGACAGCATAATACGGCAGAAAATTTCAAACATTTATTTAAAAAGAACTGCTGAAGATTACTTATCACTACTAAAACCTATACCTGTTGCACTTGATAGGCTTCAAAGAAACGATGCAATTTTATCAGACGTCGTAAAACAATTTCAAATAATTGAGTCGCATTTTGACGAAACTGAAATTACCTTAATGCAAATGCAAATATTTAGATACCACTGATTATAAAATTTCTGGTAAAATCTAAGCAATTTGCCGATATTATGTTTCACGAAGAAATTCTTAAAAACACAAAATCTTTGGACTGGTGGAAATCCCAAAGAAATATTGATATTATTGACAAATTATTCCCGATTATCAAGCAATTATTTTCTGCTGCAGCTAGTTCAGCCTCAGTTGAGAGAATATTTTCAACATTTGGTTTGATTCAGTCTAAGGTTCGAAATCGTTTAGGTGTCGAAAAAGCAGCTAAATTAGTTTTTTTTGTACAAACTTTACAATAATTAACCTAATTTAAAAATTTTTACTTCCCTCGCATACCGAAGGGAAGTATTGTATTTGAGAAAAAATCAACCTCCGAGATTTTTTCGGATTCTGACATTTCTATCACATAGATTACGAAAATGTAGGTTTTTCAATTATTCCGTCAGTCTGTCTGTTGGTGCATTAACTAAAAAACTACTTGACGGAGAGCAGTCAAATTTGGTAGGTAGTTGACCCTACTGTCAGCGAAGAAATGGTGAAACTTCCACTGGAAAATATACAGGGTGGATCGTCTAAACGGAATAAATAGTGGAATTTTTTTTTTGCTCAAATTTAATATCCACGTTTCATGACACGCTAAACCTATTTCAAAAAAAAAATTTGAAAATTATTTTCACCAACATTTTTGAAAAAATTTTTACCACTAAAATAGATGAAAAATTTTTTTTCTTTGTTTAAATTTAAAATTTCCACGTTTCATGGAATTCTAAACCTATTAAAAAAAAAAAATTTTTGAAAATTTTTTTCAATATTTTTGAAAAAAAAATTGCCACTAAAATAGTTGGAATTTTTTTTTTCTTTCTTCAAATTTAAAATTTCCACGTTTCATAGCGTTCTAAATCTATTTTTAAAATATTAGACAATTATTTTACCATTTTTGAAAAAATTTTACCACTAAAATAGATGGAAATTTTTTTCTGTGTTCAGATTTAAAATTTCCACGTTTCCATGGTATTCTAAAAATATTCAAAGAAATTTAAACGTGTTTTTGAAAAATTAAAAACAAATTTTTGAAAACATTTTTAATCAATTTATCACTACTATAGAATAGACGAAAAATGTTTTTACTCAAATTTAAAATTTCCATTTTGGAAAAAAATTTAACACCAGAATAGATGGAAAAATGTTTTTTTTGCTCAAATTTAAAATTTTCACGTTTCATGACATTCTAAACCTATTTCAGAAAAAAAAATTGAAATTATTTTTCACCAACATTTTTGAAAAAATTTTTACCACTAAAATAGGTGAATTTTTTTTTTATTTGCTCAAATTTGAAATTTTCACGTATCGTGGCATGCTAAACTTTTTTTACCACTACTATAGAATAGAAGGAAACTTTCCTTTTTGCTCAAATTTAAAATTTCTACGTTTCATGACATTCTAAACCTATTTCAGAAGAAATATTGAAAATTTTTTTACCAACATTTTTGAAAAAGTTTAAAAAAATGAAATTTTTTAACCACCACTATACTTCCACTCCATTACGTGAATGTGGGATTGAAAATGTGACAGATAGCAATAATATCTGGCATATGCACCTATTATACTTTTATTGAAAAATGTACAGGGTGGTCATCCCAAGAAATAATTCAGTCATGGTGGACATTTGTAAAGGTATTTGCGCAAGCCTTCCATATTTGACACCTGTTATTTAATATTGAACTTTTGCTGTTGGATGAGCACTCTGTATATTTTTTTGACCAAAATTATCAGGTTTTCTTTGTAATACTAGCAATAACTATATTCCGATTATTCCCAATGTCATTTCGTAATTAATAATATTTTAGAGTGACCGTCATGCACAAATAACGAGGGAAGTTATGTGTAAATACCTTTACCGATTTTTGTTTTGGAGTAAATCATGTTTTATTTTCTTTTAGAGTTGGTTCTGTTTGTTTACTTCATGTGTCTGCTTTTAAGTAGGCACCTAATTTATAATGTACATTTAAGAAGGTACCTTTTGTTTTATATGTGTAACCTAAGTGTTCTTTTCTTCCTTTTATTTGAGTTTTTTGTAATTTGTATCTAGCTTTTAAATAAACTGCACTTTTTATTTGAATTTTCTGAACTTTGATTTACCTACTTAGATTATTGGCTTTACACATAGTAGAGTGCAAATTAATTTCTATCTTTCCCCCCGTTGGCACTTTTAGAGTAAAATATATGACCTTACCAGATATGTTACTTATGCCCTGTAGATTATGAATCCACTTGTCGTCAAAAAATCGTCACGAATATAAGGGCACAAATCAAAATTTTCTAACTAACCACACCACGCGATAAAGTCAATCATGAAGCGTATTTTATCCAAAAATCATTAAATTCTCTGTAGAATTTCTATTTTTAAAATAAATAAAGAAACGAACTTTTACATAGGCTTATATGGCAGTAAAAATCAAAAATCCTCATTTTCTCTGTTCGACTACGGCTGAAAATTAATTAATTTTCGACTACTTTTCCATTCCCACGACGATATCTCCCAAACTATTATATTTACCAAAAAAATATATTCTTTATAAAATATTTGCCATATATTCCAGATTACAATAGTTTTTAAATCAGATTTTTTGAGAATTTAATAACCATGATATTTAATAATGTGTAGCGTGATATCAATTTTCGAAGCTTATCAGCGGCATGCGTTCGTTAAAGATGCTCGCTCTCCCACTCTTTAAAACTGTTTCAACACACTCCACTTCGCACCCGCAATGGCCTATCGTAAGATAGATTAGGGCATTGTAACTCGTGGTTCATATTAATGAAATTTATATCTTGAAAATAATTACTATGGAATGAATAATATAAGTAGGTATATTTGTTTAATTAATAATTAATTCAGTGTTATTTCGCCTTACATAAAATTTTTGTGTAATGTATTAAGGGCGCCATGTTCGCAAAAGAGAACAACCTCGACAACGTCATAGAAAAGGGTAGTCGTTAACCATCCGTTAAGTGGTGGTACCTAGCGGGTAGCGGACGAATCATTTACTATAGATGTTTATTCGTGAAAATTCAATAAAGAATCCTATAAACTAATCCAGTTGTAAACATTACTTCGCTTGAGCAATCCAAATAACAAGTGTTCCAAATCGAAATAATGTAAACAACAAAAACATCTATCTACCTGCTTTTAACCGCATGCCGATCCCCTTTCCCCCCTTCCATATCGAAACCCTTGGGTCGAAATATATTTCTCATTATTTTACTGGATTTTAATTTATAGGTCAAAGGTACATTTGAATGTTATTCTGGATCCAGAAGAGCTTTCATGTGAAATATTGGCATTTATAATTATTATATTATTACATATATCTATTATATTACAATTTATTTATAATATCTACTGTAATAAGACTCGAACAAAAATATACAGGGTGGACCGTCTAAAGGGAATAGATAATGAAAACAAATTTTTTCGCTCAAATTTAAAATTTCCACGTTTCACGTCATTGTAAAAAAAGAGAAACTGACAATTTTTCACTACTCTGCTTCCACTCCACTACGTGCATGTACAACTAAAAATGTGACCGATGGCAATAATATTTGGCATATAGTTAACAGAATTGTCACCTTTTATTTAATATTGAATTTTTGCTGTCGGATGAGCACTCTGTATATTTTCTTGGCCAAAAGTTATCAGGTTTCCTTTGTAATAATAGTGATACCTACATTCCGATTATTATTCTCATATGTCGTTTCGTAGTTAATAATTTTTTAGAACGACCGCCCTGTATAAATAAAGTTTTTTTTCCTTTAAAAATCCCCTTGGAAATCATTAAAAAATTTTAAAATGTAAAAAAATATATACTGAATGAAATCCCAAAGTATTTCAAACATATTCATTGGACTACGGTTTAGAGCAATTATTTGTATGAAATCTAATAAGATGGCGATGGTCAAGAGAGGGACATTCCATACATAAATATTTATTATTTTTGGCAATAACTTTTTTACTTGGTAACGTATATTTAAAAAAGAACTATAATATTACCTAAGTATAAAAATAACCAGTTGAGTGAAGTGAATGAAAAGTCATAGTAATATTCTTATGTTTTTTTTTAAATATACGTAGTACGAAAGAATGTTATGGCCAAAAATGATTTCCCCATCCCATGTCCCTTTATTTGGCCACCTATTGAGAAGCCAGTATATATTTTGTTCAAATTTGGTAAAAATGGGTTTTTGATGGTAGTGAATACAAATCTAAAATAAGAATTTCTATAAAAAAGTCGATAATATTTTTTCTTCAAATTTTCCTTAAAGTTACGCCACACTGTAATGAGCGATATCAAAGTTCACTACTTCAATGCAATCACATTTTCAGTCTGCGCGTACCGCCTAAATTTGAAATAAATCCCGCTCCTAATTCGTGAAATATATACTCATGAAAAGCGGATGACAGTGTAATTTTTTCAAACATCTCTATTGAAAACTCCCTAAAAAAATATCGGTCGCCTCTATGGGATAGTACTAAGATAGAAACTCTTTCAAGCCACTTTAATTTTTACAAACTAATATGTTCATAGCCTGTACAATAGATAAAGATAAACGCAAAAAATCAGTAATATTGACATTTGACCATAAATTCAAGGTAAAAAATTAAGATAATAAAATGAAGACATAACACAACATCTATTATTTTTGCTCATAACTTTTATATCTTAGTACATATATTTTAAAAAACTATAAGAGTACCTAAGTAAAACTATAACAAGACTATTACTATGAATATTCACTCAATAATTTCAGTGGTTTGCAAAATACCTAGATTCAAAACTACGAAATAGGGAGATTGACATAATTCTTAAATTTAAATCTAGCTATTTTGCAAACAGCGGAAATTATTGAGTGAAAATTCATAGTAACAGTCTTGTTATGGTTCTACTTAGGTGCTCTTATAATTTTAATAAATATACGTACTAAGAAAAAAAAGTTATGGCCAAAAATAATAAATATTTCCCTATTGGAGGTCTCTTTCTAGGGAATGGCCACCTTAAGCTTAATTTAAGTATGTTTCAAACAACCTGCACAAAATGGCTACGGGAAGACACAATACAAGTTACTACACTATATAGTATTTGTAAATTTATTTGAATAATAAATATTATGAAAATTTCATAAATTATATAATGTAAACAAGGTGCACATACTTTAATGGGAAGATGCATAAATTTTAAAAATGGTTTAATTATTTTGCCATAATAGTATTATACCACCTTATAAACTTTTTAAATTTTATCCAATTTGAACAAAATTTCTAAATAATAAACTGAAAAAACTAAAAAAAAATTAAATGAAAATTGTTTAGAACTACACAAAATGATTAAATCCAAAGTTTCATGAAATTTAAGATATTGATTGTAGAATTTTCAGAATACACAAAAAGCAAAAATAAATTTACAAACTACTTCTCAATTACTTGACAGTTCAGGTTACATTAGTAAAATTTACGAATAAAAGATGCTTAATATGCTTTTTTCATTTTTTTAGTACATATAGTCATAAGTAGATCCTACCATGTTGTATCTTTGAGTAAAATTTGATTCAAATCGGGAAAAATTAAAGTTAAGTTTTACACTATAATAAAAAAAAGTCACAAAAGAGGATTCTTAAATATATGAAATTCGAATTTTTATGTAACGAAAACCGTGTGACTGAGAACAGTACAATGTTGACTTATATTATGGATGACTGACGTCAGCTAGATGCACAGAGCTTCAATTACTTGTTCTACGGCTACCTCAAAAACATGCTCTTGTACAGAGTTTATTGTAATAACGTTCGTACCACAACTCGTAAGAAATTTGCATTATTCTGCACTTTCGCACAATATGCTATATATTCTAAATAATTATTATAACCCATCACTTTTGACAAAACATAAAAAAAAAAGAAGATACGATTGAGCATATTGTTGTTTTCGTCGATCAATCTGTCATCTGTGAAATCGTGCTTGCCACTGAATAATAAAACCTTCTGTTCTGTACTGAAGATGTGTGAGGGCCGATTTATCAATGCGTGGATAAGTGTCATCATATAGTGAAATAATAGTTTAATAATATAGTAGGACACTTCCCCTACCGAGTTAGTTATCGCGTCGATAGCAGGAGTGAGGCTATCACTGTCAGAGGAAGTGACCCTACCGTATTATTACAAACTGTGCTTTAACTATAGGATAACTTGTTATCCTCGCATTGATAAAGCGGCCCTTGCTTATTTTCTTCTGTGATATTAGTAATACTGCTATTACAATTTCATTAATATTATCAGTACCTACCTAGTACGTCATATATACTTTGTATCCTAGTAAGATATTCTATAAATATGTACAGATAATATAATATTGTATAATATATTTGGCACTTTTTACTTATTAATTATTCTGGAGATTATTATTTTCTTCTTTTACCACATTGTATACTTTATCTAATTTTAAAGTTATAACAGGTTCTCTTTCTTAAAGAGCGTCAACTATATTCCACTTACGTATACTTATTATGCTTCCCTGTCACATTTCTTTTATGTTTTGGTGTCCACCCTGTGTATAAAGTATTATTTGGTTTGATTCTTGTCAGTTATTATAACGAAATGTCATGTTTTTTTATAAAATAGTTTTATAAATATAGCGCTAACAGATCGACATAATTGAAATATATTAATTCTTGTAATCGATATAATCTGAAATATGAAAAATCGAATAAATGCCGGAGCGAATGCTTGTTTCACGAATACAACAAGTATAGTTAGTTACCTTCGGTAACATTAAGTCAGTAAAGAAATGGGATCTCACGACTCTACCACACAAGGTTTTTAGCTCATCAGATTTCTTTACTTCTCGAACATTTACCAAAACAATTTATCCTAATAGCGGTTGCATTCAATATAAGTATAAACAAACAACCGTTTTTTGTCCATATTAAAATAATATATTTTTACCGTAATTCATCCAAAACAAAGAAATTTACGTTAGTGCACGAAAACATAAACAGTATGTCATTATTGTAGGTATTATTAAATATCGGAAGTTTCCTAAAGAGCCTATACATTTTCAAATTTCACATTTGTAAGTGCAGAACAGCTACAAACCTTTAAAACTTAATAAATGTTTAAAACCAAGAATAAATGTGAAATTTGACTTTTTTAGAGTAGATGTTTTAAAAAAATAACTGTGGGGAATAATGATTATTAACGATTATATCGATTTATATTGGATCCATTTTATTGATTTTTTTGTCCACCCTATATAAAAATATAAAATTCAGATAATTCCCTTTTTCTGTTGCGTCATCTATGAGACAGTAACCGAACTAAGACAACAACTTTTAGCTGAAGAATCTTATAAAATTCCATTCTATGAAAAATAAATATGTCAGAATATCAGTAAACATGTGAAAAGTGCACCGCAAAATTTAATTCGAGCTTTCTAGTACATGAAGGTTCTAATGAGACTTTTTCTTGTTTCATAATATGGGTGAATGTTTAAGTTAGGACTTGTCTGTATTGGTTTTCCCTATTTTTGATTTTAACTAGTGCAAAATAATTATTGAAGTGGCGAGCTGACATCGTTTCTAAGGTACATGTTAAGCATTTTTTTTATCTATGAAAATATTACTTTTTAACAATATAAAAGCACACGTTTCCTAAGTTAAAGTTTCTAGTTTCCGTTTATGTGCAACTTTTAGAAATATGACCTATACTTTTTAAAATAGCTCGCTTTAAAATCATGTTATTATACCCACAATTTAGCACATAAATATGGCCACCTTAACACGTTATAAGAAACTCGGCAGTTCGATGTTAGCAAGATACTTTCAGCTGGTATGTATTTTTTAACAGAATTTTATACCATATAGGTAACTGAAGAAGAAATGAAAATGGAAAGTACTACTGATAGCGCAAGTTCGGAAAGTGAGATTGAGACGAAAATAAAATTTAAAGAAAAACAGATTCGTAAAATATTATGCTTAAATTGTATGAAACCGGGCCCTGTAAACAAAGGTTTTGATAAATCGTTTGCAATATTTATTGATTGTTTAAAACTCCGTGAAAAAATAAGTAACCAAAGAGAAGATGATGTATATTCTAGAACTATGCGATTTCGAAAAACAAATCATTTTGGCTGTTTGGTTTGGCACCGAAATTGCTGTTCTAGTTTTACTGACAAAAGAAATATGGAACATTGAAGGAGAAAAACGGAGAAAGGGAAAAAATTAAAAAACAGTTCAGATGGATGGAGTGCATGTCCAATAACTTCTTCAGGCGTGTCCTTGCGTAAAATGAATTTTTTTTAAATAAAATAGCTTTCTCAAGTAATGGACCAGGAACACAGAAAGAAAAATAAGACTATTAGCCCACCAAAATCCCATAATTTTCTAAAGAATTTGTGCTAACGATTTAAATGCTATAGATACTAAATATCATGTTTAATATTTCTAAAGTCACAATAGAAAATGCAGTTTCATGCCTCGTTTTCTGAATTAACATATTTTTCGTTTGTCTTTGTAGATTTAACAATTTTGACTCCTTTGCCGGTAAATGTATTTATAAGTAGTCTACTGATCTCTCTTTTAGACCTATATCTATCCATTCTAGATACTGCTCATCATAAATTGACGACATACCATACCCTTTTTGCTTTAAAAACAGTTTCTCAAGAATTTTACATATTTTAGTAGAACTCCGTTCGTTGTCTGTCCGTTTTCCACTTTTATTTTTATTGTTAGATAGACCTCTGCATTTTATATAGCGACTTTAGAAACATGAAATATGATATTTAATTTCCATAGGTATTAGGTAAATCGTTAGCACAAATTTTTTCGAAAATTATGGGATTCTGGTGGGCTAGTAGTCTTACTTTTCTTTCTGGTTCCGTGGTCATTACTTGAGAAAACTTTATTGTTGTACTTCTAACAAACGTACATTTCTTTATTTAAAAAAATTATTTTACGAAAATACACATAGGAAAAAGTTGATGGACAGGCATTGAATCCATCTGAACTCTTTTCAATTTCTTTCTCTATTTATCTTCTTAAATGTTCTATATTTCTTTGGCTAGTAACTAGAATAGCAATTTCGGTGCCAAACCAGTCAAAATTGTTTGTTTTTTTGAATGACATAATGCTAGGATATAGATCATCTTCTCCTTGGTTACTTATTTTTTCATAGATTTTTAAACAATCAGTAAATGTTGCAAACGATTTCTCAAAACCTTTGATTACAGGGCCCGGTTTCATACAAATTAAGCTAATATGTTACGAATCTGTTTTACATTCAATTATATTTTTGTGCTACTTGTGCTATCAGTAGTACTTTTCATTTTAATTTCTTCTAAAAAGCATATACATCAGTTACCTATATGGTAGAAAATTTAAAATACATACCAACTGAAAGTATCTTGCAAACAGTGAATTATAGGGAGTTTTTTATAATGTGTTAATCTATTACACAATAATTTTAGGCAGGCCACAATTTTTATGTAAGTCCATGTAACACTGATTTAATATTCTACAAATATACTTACATTTATTTCGTAGTAATAATCATTTTCAAGATATAAATTTCAAAATATTATGAACCACGAGAGCTACTATGCGCCAATCTATCTAACGGTAGGCCAGAGCGGGTGCAAAGTGGGGTGTGTTGAAACAGTTTTAAAGAGTGGGAGAGCGAGAATTTGCAACGAACGCATGCCGCTGATAAGCTTCGAAAATTGATATCACGCTACACATTATTAAATATTTTGGTTATTAAATTCTCAAAAAATCTGATTTAAAAACCATTGTAATCTGGAATATATGGCAAATATTTTATAAAGAATATATTTTTTTGATAAATATAATAGTTTGGGAGATATCGTCGTGGGAATGGAAAAGTAGACGAAAAATAATTAATTTTCAGCTGTAGTCGAACAGAGAAAATGAGGATTTTTGATTTTTACTGCCATATAAGCCTATGCAAAAGTTCGTTTCCTTATTTATTTTAAAAATAGAAATTCTACAGAGAATTTAATGATTTTTGGATAAAATACGCTTCATGATTGACTCTATCGCGTGGTGTAGTTAATTAGAAAATTTTGATTTGCGCCCTTATATTCATGACGATTCTTTGACGACAAGTGGATTCGTAATCCACAGGGCATAAGTAACATATCTGACAAGGTCATACATTTTACTCTAAAAGTGCCAACGGGATCGAAAACTAAGCGACTTTTGTCAACGCGAGCACTCTACTAACAACTTGATTTAAATTTAAAAAATCAGTTGTTTTAAATCATAATTTAAATCACGATTTAAATCGCCGCAACCCTGCTCCTACACTATCAGCCATTCCGCCTGGAAACTTTCAATCTAGAGGCTTAACCCCGGCATACACAAACAAAACAAACGGCAACGTTCCCTGATTGATATGTCATTAAAAAACAAATCAACAGAACATCGCAAAGCCTCCCACGATTATCGCGTTATTTCGCATTTTGGTTTTGATATACGCTTTCCGGATGAAGGCCCGTTCGTCCGTTGTGGAAAACAAAGCAGATGTTTCAATTATTTCGCGTTCGGTGCTGTGTTCCTCGATCTACCGGCCTAGAATAACTGACAACTTAATTTCGGGGTTGACGGACGTGAGTTAAATTCATTTTTTTGCGAGAGAACTGGGAACGTCTGAAACGGGATCGGTGAATTAGAACTGAAGCGAATTTTCAATGAGATAATTTCCAAGAATGTATAGTCTATTTAGAAATGTAAGTAATAAAAGTAATATCATTAGGCATTTGTATCTGCTTCGGTTGAATTTCTGGCATCTAAAGATAGAAAAAAGATGGACAAAAAGAACTGGCTAACAAATGGCATAAAAATTTCGTCTCAAAAACTTTAAATTTTGCACAAAGCAATAAGTCAAAGTGATAGAGAAGAGGACAAACAGTTTTATCAATCGTATGGAAAAGTTTATCGTAATGTTATTAAAGCAGCAAAAAAAATATATAACGACCAATTGTATTATAGTTCCTCAAATAAATCTAAAGCTGTTTGGTCTATTATAAATGAAGATACAAACCATAATAAAGTTAGACATACTAACACTGATTGCATGAAAATTAATAATTAATTAATATTTGACACTAACGTAATAGCTAATCACTTCAATCAATATTTTGTTGAATTGCTAAATATATCAACAGTAGCTTTTAATGAAACAGAGGTCAATTATAATCTTCTCAAGAATTATCCAACATTTTGTTTTGAACCAATCTCTGAATGTGAAATTTTTAATATTGTTATGAACCTTAAATCTTCAAGTTCTAGCGGTATAGACAATATTAGTACTAATATGCTCAAATCAGTAGTTTACCATATTGTGCTGCCATTAACATATCTGATAAACAGATCACTTTTAGAAGGTACTTTTCCTGATGTGCTCAAAACAGCCAAGGTCATTCCTCTGTACAAAAATTGGGATAAGTCTTTCATCGAAAATTATCGTCCTATCTCACTTTTATCTGTTATATCGAAAATATTAGAGAGGGTCATGTTTAATAGAATGACCACCTTCATAATAAAATAAAACGTTCTGTGTGATATACAACATGGCTTTCGTGAAGGCAGATCGACTCGACAGCGAATACTAATAATAATAATCATACCTTTAATGCCCAATAGGTAACACCCAATAACTGAACAATTCTTTTGAATTTCTCATAAAAACTGTTCGAAATGACCTCCATCTCCACGTATACACATTTCGGTACGTCGAACTAAGGACCTACGCACTCCGTTCAACACATTTGGTAAATTAGGATCATTTTTTATGGTTCCTATGCACATTAAAATACGTTTGTTCTAAAGCTCTTCCACACCAGCTGCATTTCCACCACTTTCTCCATACACCAAGTGCATATCCGCGAGCTCTGGATAAGTGTAATCTCCCACAATGTCCAAAATCTGCGTTTTAAAACACCGCACTAAACTGTGAATTATCGTTATCAATAAAGAAAACAAAAAGAAAAACTTGGTCCAAAATCCAAAAAGCAACACAAAAAGCACGAACGAGAAGTAGTGTCTTACGTAACCAAGTACTAACGACTTGAACGATAAGTCAATAAAATAAATCTTAACATAAGTGGCACAAAATTCAAAAAGAACAAAAGCAACAGACAAAACCAAGGAAGGGGTAGGTCGCGTCGTGTGGTACGTTGTTTACCAAGTAAGGACAGAAACTGAAATTATTACTTGAGAATATTACAAGGGAGAGTATACCACACGTAATAAGATAATTTGGCCGCGAAGAAGCAAAAAACATGGCGGTGTCCTCTGTCGGTCGCTTTTAACTGCTTTGTCGGCATGCTTTTCGATGATCTTTTAAGGTGCGTATAAGCTTGGCAAACCGAACATGTAATGTAACATGCAATGCAACAGATTCGTCAAATTGGGACGGTCTTGCGAACACGATACGAATGGCTATTTCGGAGCGCGCTGCGATCCACCGCTTGTCGGTTTTTGCGACGAACACAAAGGGATTCGCAGTGCGTAGTGGGACGGGATTCGTGGTGTTTTAATGATGTTTTAACGAACATGGAGTAGTCGGAGGAAGCGGCTTTGCTGTTAATAGAAATTTACAAGCAACATAGTGTTCTTTGGGACCCGACGGACCTAAATTATTTTAATAAAAACAAAAAAAAATATGCGTGGATGGAAATTGCTGCTTCCGTGTGGCAACCAGAGGAAGCATGTAATAGAAAGTTTATTATTATAGTTTTATTATATAAGTTGATTATCAAATTTTGATATTGGCCGTTACTGTGCTAGAACTTCAAAACTCCCAGTAAATTGTAGAGGCTTTCGTTTTTTTTTTTAATATTTGCCATAATTAATAAGGCACTACTGCCTAAAACCAAAGCTTCAGCTCTACCGTCGGGCATGTTTTTGGTCTGTTACCATCGGATAGACTAAACAGTTCACCTCGCTTGTTCGCGGCGTGTTCGTCACATCCCACGGTTCGTAAGATGTTCGTGACGTGATCGCGGGAGGCGAATTTCAACGCGCATTGCATTGCATGTTACATTACATGTTTGGTTCGCTAAGCTTATACGCACCTTTAGGCGCACCATACTTATTTGCACGAATGTCAGAGTATGCCAGCAGTTCTTGAACTATGTTAATAATTATTTTGGAAATTTTTGTTTATTTTTGTTCTCCAAAACTATGAGCTTTAGACCCCATGTTATATAAGGTTTTTTTGTTTGTCTTGTCGTCCCCTACCACCAGTTTTTTTAATGACATGAAACTAATTACACGCTGTATTTTAAAACCTATTCTGGCCCGTTTTAATCTGTTTTTCGTGGTTAACAAAAAAAGCCTCGGAGAATCGACTTTTTTTGTGTGCCTGTGTAATCCATGTTTATTAATAACAACACAATATTTTCGTTACAGTTTCCGCGTATTTATATGATGCCTGTGACCCAACATTAAATCAAGTGCCAGCCAACATTGTGTTCTACTTGGGTATTTTCTTTAACCCTCCCCATTACAACATACGAAGCTGGCGCGAGGATATCGATCCCCCTGTACGCACATATTCGACGTCAGTTAATCAGATACACACACAAGAACAACTTTGGCTCTCACACCTGTTGATTTATGGGTAAATCCACAGTAGGCGTCTAATCGTCGGCCGCCAAGCGAGTTATCTTAATTTTGTATAATGCATTCCTAACGGGGATCAGGATCATTTATCTGATCAGTAATTCAGCCGCCACGTTGAGGCGGGATTTATAAAAAGGATTATGCTTTTCGGGGTTAAGGATCTCATAATTACAACATTATAACACTGCACGCAGGAAACTTACTTCTAACCACATTGTTAACAGTGGCGGCTCGTCAAGAGAGGCAGGGGAGGCTGAGCCTCCCCTTGGAAGAACCACCATATCTTCAAAAGTAATATCTTAAGAAATTTCTATTAAGTATATCTCAATTTTCAATATTTTTTATTGTTTATTATTCATTAATTAATTTTCAGTTTATATATAACATTTTTGCATTTCCTTTCCACAAACATACCTATAACGTTACAGTCCGGATAGTCTTTGTATGCATATTTCCCGGTCGGCCGGTCTTTTACTGAATGAACACTGCGGTTCGCTGGAGGCTAATACGAAATAGCTTCCAACTTTACCGCATTTACGTATAACATGAATGATCTTGAATTTCTTTGCGCTGTGTAAAATAGCAACACTTGGAATAGCCAAGTATGAGGCTAGCCTCAGATCTTAGTTTTTATAGCGCATGTGCACAGGTCATTCAAGAGTCAGGTGATTCACAAAGAAAACGAACTGACGTCTGACAGTTGCGTTTAACCGGTTAAGAACAACTTGACGTATAAATACATAAAACATTTGATAGGCGGGCTAGAAATAAGTGCTCTAGGTGAAAATATTCCCAACAACATGTCTTGTTGTCCAGACGTGGTGGATTATTTGTTATTAAATGGATTTACTACTCTTATTTATGACGAAAAGGTAAGAATTAAAAGAAATGCCAGGCCTACACCAGCAATGCTTTCGTTAGTTTTTAAAAGTGGTAAACAAAACAGAGGGTTTTGTGATAACAATAATAAAAAAGTCGAGTGGTTAACGGCATCAACAGTTAGAAACAAATTATATTGTTGGAGATGTTTATTATTTACTAATGATCAATCTTCAATTTGGGGCAGGGCCGGGTTTAATAATTTGCAAAATTTGTCGCGAGGTTTAGAAAGGCACGAAAAATCCCAGGAGCACATTTCATCTTGCATTAAATTCGAAATGTTTGGTAAACAAAATATTGTAAATTTCTTGGATTCTGCACAAAAGAGAGAAATAGAAAATGTTAACGAAAAGGTCCGTGAGAATAGGGAAATATTAAAGAGGTAATAGATGCCGTTATATAGTTATCTTCACAAGAAAATTCTTTCCGAGGACATGATGAAAAACAAGAATCGTGCAATAAAGGAAATTTCAAAGAGCTGGTAGATTTTTTAAAAACTTATGACCCAAAATTAGAGAACTTTTTGAATAACGCCACTATTTTTGGAGACAATTCCGGTAAGCTTCTGTAGAATGATCATTTTCAACACTTAAACGCATAAAAACATTTTTACTAGAAAGAAAATGAGTCAAGACCGCCTTTCAAATGTATCGCTTATTTCAATAGAAAAACGTTTTTTGTCAGAATTGAGTAAACGCGATTCATTTTATGATGAAATAATCAACCATTTTGTTAGTTCCAAAAATCGCAGGTTACCACTCAGTTATAAAAATATTCAGGCTTTAAAGCAGAGATTAATATAGGTACTTGTTATTTTAGAAAAAATATTTATTTCTGTAATTTATTTTTTAGGAAATATTTTTTATAATTCTCCATAATATAGAGTTCCGCGGTTATATTTTTTTTATATAACTTCTTTCTCAAAACTATTTTAATTTCTATTAAAACTTATAATTTTACACGCCTGGCAGTGATAATGAATACAATTTTTTGTTTGTAGAAAAACACTTTAATTTTTTTACCAAAACTATTTTTATTTTTATTAAAAGTTATATAATTTAATTACAAGTGGGATAGTAGGACTCCTTTGGATACCGATACTCGAGTCGTAGGAACGAGAATTTCATGAGAATGATTTTTTCATCTCATCATATTTTCTATTTCCTTTTCATTCTATTCTTGTATTAGTTCTATTCTCTCAAGTCGTGAATCGGTATACTGGCGAACAACCCACGGCAAAAAAATGTAACGCGCCGTTGTAATACCTCAGGGGTGGTGGGGAAATGTACAAATTGTAGTCATATTGCACATCAGTTGTCTTTCAGAATATCAAGCCTCATCTGCAGACAATATCACGAGCCGCCACTGATTGTTAATTATTCTTGGCGAGTTTTACTTTTTCATCTATACAGTGAGTATCTGGAACAAAGTTTCAATTTGAGATTCTGCAAATATCGGTTCAGAAAAGTATCTACAATCCCTTTAAAAACGCCCCGGTGCTGAAATTTACTCTGCATTTTTGAGGTACGCTTTGCTTAAACAATTTCCGTATCATTATGAGGCATGAATCTAGAAAGAATACGCTTTCTATTAAATAATTTTAAAAAGATCCTACAAATGCGCTGTAAATATAATTTTGAGTCATACAAAAATTGCATATTTTTTTAATACAATTTTGATTTTTACTTTTTAGTCTTTAAAACGTAATTTATCATATTTCACTCACCAAACTATTTTATTTAATACCCAATTTAAGAGGGTTGTGAAGAAAAAGATAATCCGCCATTTTGTTTTACTGTCATTGTTCTTTCTGTTCTTCTAACATTGTTCATAAAAAAACTATTCCCGAATAAAATTCAGATAAGATTTACTCAAAAACTGATAATTTTACAGAAAAAACACAAGAGACTTTTTTTGTGTAGAACACTTCAAATTTCTAAGTTCTGCTCATAAATTATTTTAAAAGTGTCACACAATAAAGTTGTGGCTATATTATACCTAAGCCCCCCAGTTTCACCAGCTCCTGAATGATTTTCGTACATAGTTGTCATTTTTTCTTAAAAAGCATAAAAAGTTAAATTCCTGTGTAAATTATCATTTGTTTATCTTTGGACGTTTCGAAAATATTCATAAAAAAACATTTTCAGGAGAATTACTTGAACACCCTGTACCTCGGGAACTAATCACTTTCCTACCATGATTATAGGAACTATTATTTTGAAAAGTTGTATGACTCGTTGAAGTTTGGCCTATGCCATTCGGGACACCCTGTATAGTAAAATACTTCCAATCCACAACATGGATGTGGAAGTAATTTAGCAATTACACAGTCCTGCACTTAGACGGGCTTCCTCATGTGAACCATCGACGAATTTACCACATTCAATTAACACATTTATTATTTGTTATTAAACCATGGAGATGTTTAGCGTGAAACCCAAACAAAAACCTATTGGGTAACTTTTAATAAAACCGTGGAAGGCAGCGAGCGTTTTCTCACAGTCAAGGATACGACGCGGCACAAAAAAAAGCAATATAAACCACGCTCTGCTTGCAGAGATATTGATACCGAGAAGTGTAGAAAAAGTATTACGTAAATATATACGTTATTATGTAAGTATCGCGTTGCTTGATATATATTCCATTTCTTATTGGATTTTTAAATTAAATAATTTCCACAGACACTACACATTCTACGAACGCATCCGGGAAATACCAAATTTTGGCTAATTGGTAATGGAATAAGCTAATAATACCTTGCAAATAGTAAAGTTCATTTTTTTTTGTGCAAGTATGACGTACTAGTTTTAACAATTATTTATTTTGCCAGTCAGCAAACAGCAAACATGAATGATCTTGAATTTCTTTGCGCTGTGTAAAATAGCAACACTTGGAATAGCCAAGTATGAGGCTAGCCTCAGATCTTAGTTTTTATAGCGCATGTGCACAGGTCATTCAAGAGTCAGGTGATTCACAAAGAAAACGAACTGACGTCTGACAGTTGCGTTTAACCGGTTAAGAACAACTTGACGTATAAATACATAAAACATTTGATAGGCGGGCTAGAAATAAGTGCTCTAGGTGAAAATATTCCCAACAACATGTCTTGTTGTCCAGACGTGGTGGATTATTTGTTATTAAATGGATTTACTACTCTTATTTATGACGAAAAGGTAAGAATTAAAAGAAATGCCAGGCCTACACCAGCAATGCTTTCGTTAGTTTTTAAAAGTGGTAAACAAAACAGAGGGTTTTGTGATAACAATAATAAAAAAGTCGAGTGGTTAACGGCATCAACAGTTAGAAACAAATTATATTGTTGGAGATGTTTATTATTTACTAATGATCAATCTTCAATTTGGGGCAGGGCCGGGTTTAATAATTTGCAAAATTTGTCGCGAGGTTTAGAAAGGCACGAAAAATCCCAGGAGCACATTTCATCTTGCATTAAATTCGAAATGTTTGGTAAACAAAATATTGTAAATTTCTTGGATTCTGCACAAAAGAGAGAAATAGAAAATGTTAACGAAAAGGTCCGTGAGAATAGGGAAATATTAAAGAGGTAATAGATGCCGTTATATAGTTATCTTCACAAGAAAATTCTTTCCGAGGACATGATGAAAAACAAGAATCGTGCAATAAAGGAAATTTCAAAGAGCTGGTAGATTTTTTAAAAACTTATGACCCAAAATTAGAGAACTTTTTGAATAACGCCACTATTTTTGGAGACAATTCCGGTAAGCTTCTGTAGAATGATCATTTTCAACACTTAAACGCATAAAAACATTTTTACTAGAAAGAAAATGAGTCAAGACCGCCTTTCAAATGTATCGCTTATTTCAATAGAAAAACGTTTTTTGTCAGAATTGAGTAAACGCGATTCATTTTATGATGAAATAATCAACCATTTTGTTAGTTCCAAAAATCGCAGGTTACCACTCAGTTATAAAAATATTCAGGCTTTAAAGCAGAGATTAATATAGGTACTTGTTATTTTAGAAAAAATATTTATTTCTGTAATTTATTTTTTAGGAAATATTTTTTATAATTCTCCATAATATAGAGTTCCGCGGTTATATTTTTTTTATATAACTTCTTTCTCAAAACTATTTTAATTTCTATTAAAACTTATAATTTTACACGCCTGGCAGTGATAATGAATACAATTTTTTGTTTGTAGAAAAACACTTTAATTTTTTTACCAAAACTATTTTTATTTTTATTAAAAGTTATATAATTTAATTACAAGTGGGATAGTAGGACTCCTTTGGATACCGATACTCGAGTCGTAGGAACGAGAATTTCATGAGAATGATTTTTTCATCTCATCATATTTTCTATTTCCTTTTCATTCTATTCTTGTATTAGTTCTATTCTCTCAAGTCGTGAATCGGTATACTGGCGAACAACCCACGGCAAAAAAATGTAACGCGCCGTTGTAATACCTCAGGGGTGGTGGGGAAATGTACAAATTGTAGTCATATTGCACATCAGTTGTCTTTCAGAATATCAAGCCTCATCTGCAGACAATATCACGAGCCGCCACTGATTGTTAATTATTCTTGGCGAGTTTTACTTTTTCATCTATACAGTGAGTATCTGGAACAAAGTTTCAATTTGAGATTCTGCAAATATCGGTTCAGAAAAGTATCTACAATCCCTTTAAAAACGCCCCGGTGCTGAAATTTACTCTGCATTTTTGAGGTACGCTTTGCTTAAACAATTTCCGTATCATTATGAGGCATGAATCTAGAAAGAATACGCTTTCTATTAAATAATTTTAAAAAGATCCTACAAATGCGCTGTAAATATAATTTTGAGTCATACAAAAATTGCATATTTTTTTAATACAATTTTGATTTTTACTTTTTAGTCTTTAAAACGTAATTTATCATATTTCACTCACCAAACTATTTTATTTAATACCCAATTTAAGAGGGTTGTGAAGAAAAAGATAATCCGCCATTTTGTTTTACTGTCATTGTTCTTTCTGTTCTTCTAACATTGTTCATAAAAAAACTATTCCCGAATAAAATTCAGATAAGATTTACTCAAAAACTGATAATTTTACAGAAAAAACACAAGAGACTTTTTTTGTGTAGAACACTTCAAATTTCTAAGTTCTGCTCATAAATTATTTTAAAAGTGTCACACAATAAAGTTGTGGCTATATTATACCTAAGCCCCCCAGTTTCACCAGCTCCTGAATGATTTTCGTACATAGTTGTCATTTTTTCTTAAAAAGCATAAAAAGTTAAATTCCTGTGTAAATTATCATTTGTTTATCTTTGGACGTTTCGAAAATATTCATAAAAAAACATTTTCAGGAGAATTACTTGAACACCCTGTACCTCGGGAACTAATCACTTTCCTACCATGATTATAGGAACTATTATTTTGAAAAGTTGTATGACTCGTTGAAGTTTGGCCTATGCCATTCGGGACACCCTGTATAGTAAAATACTTCCAATCCACAACATGGATGTGGAAGTAATTTAGCAATTACACAGTCCTGCACTTAGACGGGCTTCCTCATGTGAACCATCGACGAATTTACCACATTCAATTAACACATTTATTATTTGTTATTAAACCATGGAGATGTTTAGCGTGAAACCCAAACAAAAACCTATTGGGTAACTTTTAATAAAACCGTGGAAGGCAGCGAGCGTTTTCTCACAGTCAAGGATACGACGCGGCACAAAAAAAAGCAATATAAACCACGCTCTGCTTGCAGAGATATTGATACCGAGAAGTGTAGAAAAAGTATTACGTAAATATATACGTTATTATGTAAGTATCGCGTTGCTTGATATATATTCCATTTCTTATTGGATTTTTAAATTAAATAATTTCCACAGACACTACACATTCTACGAACGCATCCGGGAAATACCAAATTTTGGCTAATTGGTAATGGAATAAGCTAATAATACCTTGCAAATAGTAAAGTTCATTTTTTTTTGTGCAAGTATGACGTACTAGTTTTAACAATTATTTATTTTGCCAGTCAGCAAACAGTCCTTTTCTATGGGTTTTACCCCAAAAATAAGTCACTAAGTAAAATGGTGTACATTAATAGTATTTTATATACAGAATGCACATGCATAATCCTGTGTTTGATAATAGGACACATCATGACCTATCAAAATTATAACGTCCACCTGGGTGTTTGTTAGTTTACAGGTGATAACGTTAATGCTTTTTTTTAAGGTTTAAGTTCGGCAAGTATTGTTCTTGCTCGTGATAAGGGTCGTGGATCGAAGATCTTAATGAACCAATAAAAATAGTGAATACTAATGGGCGCCAAGTGATTTACATAATAATATTACCCTAACTAAAATTTATGATAGCTCAGCCAAAAATCACTAAATAAATCTGAGTTGCAAATTTATAATGATGTCAAAATTAAAGAACACGGACCTTAATTGTGTATAAATAAATATATTAACAACAAATACCTAAATTACAAAAACAGTGGTGTACGAATATTTTTCTAGAACGTGCACGTTACCCTTGCAAGAGTCGGAGTATTTGGACACCGCGAAATCAAAACAGCTAGTCGTCCAAACACCCTTACTATAAACTTTTTAAAAAAATGTAAGACTCTGATGAAGGTATCAATATCACAAATACTAAACAGTTGGATCTTTACATTACCTTAAATAATCCCTGAACTATAACTATATATATACTTCCTTTAAAGGTGAACGAGGTGTCGGTTTCAGGCTTCTCCCGGAAAATTCCGTACTAAAGATTTTCAATACTTCCTAATTTCCTGACTGTCCTGATTCTCTAGGATTAGCGACTATTTCAAAAGTTATTCTTAGTAATACTTAATTTTTCCAAAAATATTACTTTTACTGCTTAAAAGTAAGTGGAGCCAAACAAAAACGTCTCCTCGTGCCAATTTTCCCTAACATCAACCGGAGACGTTTATACAATTATGCAAGGTTATCTAATATCCAAAAACACATATAAATAAAATGCTAAAGAGGGTATCTTTGACCAAACAACCAATCCTTAATTAGACTCCCTCTTAGTGGCACTATGGGTATATTTTATCCGCAAACTACGAAATATTTATTCAAAACTACCACACGGCCGTTACCTTGCCTTTCATACTTCTGTCTAGAACGCTCGTTCTTTTTTTAAAAACTCGACCGTTTTTTACTCATTTCCTTATCGCCTATGAAGAGCAACAAAACACAATGATTTGCACACTCGCTTACAGATGTCTCCTAGAGTATCAAAAAGTAATATAATAATTGTTTATAGTCCAGGAACTCTTGTTATTTTACGATTTCTTAAAATATCGTAACAAAATACCAAAATTTCACGATTTTTGAGACATGGGCACTTTTTAAAACTTAAGAAAATCACTGAGTCATAAAAATTTGACGATTTTAAAATTTTTTCAAAAAGTAAAAACATTTATTATCATAAAAAATACTTGGTTACATGGAAAAAAAGCAAATTTGACGGAAAAAACTTGCCCACATCGAAGATCGAACCCACCACTCCATTGCGCGTCAAGCGGGAGCGATTTTTTTAGGGGTCAAAAACGCGTATAATTCTTCAGGGATTGAATATTTTTTGTAGAACTTTTTGTAGTTCATGAAAAACTTGTTAGCTTTCATTTGCACCAAACCTCGTGTCCAAAAAGTTGTTAATAAACAAATTAGAGCCTCCCACGCAATATCACTTTTATTTCCGGTTCCGGTTATCCGATCAAGTTCTTTCTGGTCTAAAATTTTCCTTTTTCCAAGAACTTCATATGCACAAAACCCCGTTTCGATACGCTTACCCAGAGCCGAGATATTCCATTTGTTAATTTGCAAAATTAATTTAAACTTTAATTAAACAAAAGCAAAAAGTTGCACTCGTACAGACTTCTATGGGGGTTATGCCCGACATCAATATTTATCGTTTAAAGTTGGGTTGACGTCTATCAAACTTTCGAAAAAAAAATGTATTTGCTAATTAACAAATTATGCCAATTGTTTAAACAATCAAAAAGTATTGAAGATATCGGGCCAAAAAAAATAAAATCAATTGAGGGCAAAATTTATAGGCCTTTATTTAAATACAAAAATGAATTTAATGACTTTGAACGACGGAAGCTTACACCGCATGATAGCAAGCCTCCTGATTTTTATGGCTTACCAAAAATATATAAACAGAATGTCACATTAAGACCAATTGTTAGTTCCATTAATTCGTCATGCCACAATTTGGCAAAATTCTTGCTTAAAATTGTTAATCCATTATCTGGAAATATTGACTCGTATATAAAAAATAGTAAACATTTTAACGAAAAAGTTTTTGAAAACAATATTCATAATACACATCTGATGGTTAGTTTTGACGTAGTTAGTCTGTTCACTAACGTCCCAGTAGACAAAACTTTAAAAATAATCAAAGACAAATTGTTAAATGAAAATAATTTGGAAGCTAGAACTAAATTGAGTGTAAATACCATAACGGAACTTTTAACTATGTGTATAAAAACAACTTATTTTCAATTGGAAAATGATTTCTATCAGCAGGATTTCGGTATGGCAATGGGTTCTCCATTGTCACCAATTTTAAGCAATATATTTATGGAGGATTTTGAGACTAGACATGTTCAAAATTGTGCATACAAACAGCTTATCTGGTGGAGATAAGTAGATGATATCTTTGCAATCTGGCCTCATGGTATTGAGTTACTAGATAGTTTTTTGGAACATTTAACTAATAAAGAACCTTCAATTAAATTCGCTTTAGAAAAGGAAACTATAGAAATGAATTACCATTTTTAGATGTTTTAAATAAAAGAGTAAATGGTACAATTGAAACAAGTGTTTATAGAAAACCAACACATTCCAACAGATATTTAAATTTCAACTCAAATCAGTCGATGTACGTTAAGAGGGGTGTTGTAAAATGTGTTGTAAAATCATTTCTTCTAATGATGAAATACTAAACAATGAAAAGCGGTTTATAAAGAAAGTTCTTATAAATAACCAATACCCTGGGGGTTTTGTCGATAAAACATTCATAAACATTGAAAATAACAATCAGGTACGACGAAAACCTCAAAAACGTTACACAGCATTAATTTCTTCTGTATGCGGATTATCCGAACAGTTGCGCCGCATCGGTGATAGATTTGATATTAGGACGATATTTCAAACAAACAACACTTTAAGACCTATTCTGACAAAGACGAAACCGAAGAACCACGAGCAAAATTCAAAAAATTGCATTTATAGTATTCCGTGTGAGAGCAACAAACAATACGTGTGTGAGTCATCCAGACCTTTTAGTGTAAGATTGGGCGAACATCAAGTTTATATAAAAAAAAAAATGAAATTCAGAGGTCCAAGATCTGCGAATACGCTTGGGAGAATGGACACTGAATAAACTGGGACTCGGCAAAAATTTTAACAAAAGAGGCAGATAGCAAAAAAGAAAAATTAAAGAATCGATAATATTATTGAATGAAGATATATGCGTGTCGAATTGTTCCGTAGACGTCTGTACAACTTGGTTGCCGATGTTAAAAGAAGAACTTCACAAACTTAACATTTTATAAAAACTAAAAAAAACTGTTAACTATATCAACAGTTCTATGTAAATAGTAAGTATCTATGGATATTGAATATAACAAACATTCTTAGAGCTGTGTATTTATCATACACAGCAAAAAAGATTTGTTTAAAAAAGCCTTGAAAAAGGAAACAGAATAGATTTCCGAAACGTCGGCGAAATATTTAATTTCAAGTTTTTATACTTATTTGTGTTGTTTATTTAAAAAAAGCAACCTTTAACTGATCCTTTGACGTAAAAGTCACAGGCGCAGAGGTTACTTACCAGTAACATACTGGTTAATTCTGATATTTTGTAGATTCCCCAAGCACCCTTTAAAAAGAAAACATACATGTGGCAGGAGGTCCCAAAGAACTGAAGAAAGAAAAATAAATTAAGATAATGCCACAAATAACATTTAGACAATATTTAAAAACAGGGTACTTTCTTTGGTATAAAAGGCATGTTTTCGGAAAAAAGCAATATCCTGACCACATTAGTTTCGGAGTAATCAATTTGTTAATTAAGGAATTTAGTTTGGCTATAACAAATGAACGATTCTTTATAGGATTTTGCAAACAGCAGAAAAAATAACTATCTATAACTAAAAGAAAAACTTTGTGTAGAAATATTAATGAAATCTTTGCATTCTTTCGATAACCTGAATTCTGGTTATGCTAGCAAATTAAAATCCTAAAATGAATTTGTCTAATTTCCTATTTGACAATTCTCATTCTAACACTAGCATCCACACAGTCCCCTACGGCCATGCAGATTAAACCAGTATCCACATAACCCCCTACGATTATGAAGATTCAGTTAAAAATGAGAACAAAGACCTAAAATGAATTTATTTATCTACCTTGTCTTAAAAAATTGTTCATTTCAATGGATTACATTTTCATGAAATCTATCATTCTGTTTCCTGGAAATGCTTAGCCTTTGAAACGTTTTTCGCCCTTATTCTGGAGCTCATCAGAAAGACATAAAGCCATTCATAAAGATGTTTCATGCAAAACCAAGACAATTTCTATGAATAAGTGTGAAATGATTATATTTGACATTGACTGATAAAAACAAATTCACTATCTATTAGCTAACTAGGGGACTGTGTGGATGCTAGTGTTAGAATGAGAATTGTCAAATAAGAAATTAGACAAATTCATTTTAGGATTTTAATTTGCTAGCATAACCAGAATTCAGGTTATCGAAAGAATGCAAAGATTTCATTAATATTTCTACACAAAGTTTTTCTTTTAGTTATAGATAGTTATTTTTTCTGCTGTTTGCAAAATCCTATAAAGAATGTTTCAATACAATTATAAGCAAACAAATAATAATTCATTTTTAAACACAAATGATCGAGTTGACAAAATAAGTTGTGCCTGGCGCCAAATGTCGCGTATTGAAAATGTCTTTCGATTGAATCAAGATTTTTTCGGATCCGTCAAACCGTTTTCATTTTAGTAAATGAAAACGAAAAAAAATTCGTTTATACAATTATTTTGACCATGAAGCTTGCGGTTTAGAAAAAAAATTTATAAAAAAATCTTGCTCAGAGGAATTTTTCATATAAGAATCCGTGGGCTAACTCAAACGGTATAGAAAATTTTTGGGAAAAATCCCAGGCAGACTCGCCTATAGGCCTTTTTCATGTTCAGAGATCTTGAATATACTTTGGACCTGGAATTCGTGCTCAGTTCTCTCGAATGCTGAAGGATCAGTGCCTTGTCCTGGGTTTTGAACGCTGTCACCAGTGTTGACAGCTGATTGGCAGCTGTCATGATGCGACAGTCCAATGTCATCCTAGAATTTGTGCTCGGCGTACCCGAAAACCTAAGGACTCTGACCCTTTATCGAATTTTAAATAATTCCAAGACTTTCGACAGCTGATTGACAGCTTATTGACAGTTGTCATGTTTGATCTCGAAAACCCCCACGTTCTCTGGCGTAAGTGTTTGTAGGTATTCGAATATTTCTCTCATCTCCCACCCCCACAGGGACCACTGAGAGACTAGAATTAAAACGGCTCGTCAGATTTTTTCTTGATCTTATCGGATTCACCGCATTAAAATACATGATATTGTTATGAATTACACCCCCTTGGAACTAGAGATGATACGCCTATGCCTACTAATTGTGACTGGAAGCTATCAGAAAGAAATGGACTTTTCTGGAATGTGGTAAGAGAAGATTCCTGATTGCTTCTAGATGGATCTAGAGAGTCAAATTCGGAGTATATAAGGCGCGATTACCAGCGCGGAAGGAGAAGTTTATTATTAACAAGAAGATTTATTAAGAAGGCAGTTTATAAAAGTGAACAAGTTGAAAAGTGAAAAGTGAGGTTAAATATTAAGTAAACAAGTATTGTACAGTCAGTAAATTGTTAAATTAAGTGTTAGTAGTGTTTATCTCTTGTTGAAATTATTTAGAACCCACGGACTCATACAGGGTGTTTCCAAAAAGGTGAATAAACGTAACATTGGTGTCAGACGCGGAATTTTGACAAGAGGATTTTTCGGGAGTGTTGAGAAGACTGGGACAGTATTCTCGAAGTTAGTGCTAACACAGGAAGGACTAATTTACTGGACATTGTTCGAGGACTATTTTCGAACAGAAAAATAGTGTTAAGTGCATTTTTGAGACATTGTTGGAACATTTTGTTGGACATTAGTGGTTAAGTGACAGACTCTAGATAAGACTTTTTTGTGCCGTTTTGAGGTTTTTCTGGACAGTCCCATTACCGATAGCGACGTAATTATTAAATTTATTTGATTTCAACATAATTGTATGCCGGTAACGACCAGAAGCATGGCATCCGAAAAACAAATACAGGACTTATTCGCCCAAATGCAAAAGATGATGATGGACCAAGAAAAGAAACGCCAGGAAGAGAAAGAAGAACGGGAAAGAAAACGACAAGAAAAAGAACAAAAACGTCAAGAAGAAGAGAAACGACGTCAGGAAGAATTAAGGAAAATTTTTGAGGATCAAGAACGAAGACGTCAAGAGGAAAAACAAGAGGAAAGAGACGAACTAAGGAAAACTATAGAGCTGCAACAGAATGCCTTGTTTACAGTCGCTGAAGAACTCAAAAATAAGATCGAAGTAAAAATGGACAAGGTCGAGGAGGAATTAAGTGGAGTTAAAGAAGAAGTGAGCGAAGTGAAAGAAAAAGTAGACAAGGTTGAAGGCAAAATGCACCAGGTAGAAGGAAAAATAGACCGACTTAAACAACAGTTGAGGGATAGAGGAAACCAGCAAGTGGTATCATCAGGCCAGCGATTAAAAATTCCCTCCTTTGATGGTCAAAGCTCCTGGATGACTTACAAAACACAGTTTGAGGCAGCAGCGAGTGCAAACAAGTGGAATGACGAAGAGAAGGCTAAGGCATTAATCGTAGCTTTAAGAGGCCAAGCATTGGAATTGCTCCAGACAATTCCGGTAGACCAACAACGGAATTTTAGAGTTTTAGAAGCCGCCTTAGATCTACGATATGGCGATCAACACCTTGCTCAAGTATACCAGACCCAGCTGAAATTACGCGTTCAGAAAGCTGGAGAGAGTGTGCAAGAATTTGAAGCTGCGGTGGAAAGACTGGCACATTTAGCATATCCTAATGCGCCAAGAGAATTTAAAGAGCAATTGGCAGTGGGGGCATTCCTAGACGGGATAAGGGACGAGGAGATCAGGCGAGTCCTCAGGCTATCCCGACATAAATGTAGTAGTGAAGCCTTGGTGCATGCACTAGAAATAGAAGCCGTCTATAGGGATACTCCAAAGTTTACTAACAAGAAGTTTTATTAAGAAGGCAGTTTATAAAAGTGAACAAGTTGAAAAGTGAAAAGTGAGGTTAAATATTAAGTAAACAAGTATTGTACAGTTAGTAAATTGTTAAATTAAGTGTTAGTAGTGTTTATCTCTTGTTGAAATTATTTAGAACCCACGGATTCATACAGGGTGTTTCCAAAAACAATACATCCCAATATAATCCCAATATAAAAAAAAAATGTACACCTGTGTAATTAATGGATCACAAAATGTCCGACAGGACGTTGGATATTTAGGACGTTTTGGAGGGAATCGGTTTCTTAACTTTTATTATGAAAATTGCAAAACAGTAATGCATTTTATTGTTATGTTCCCTATATTCTTTTCAAGTGTGTGTTTTGCATAATGCCGCGAGATTTTGATATAATAGTAAACGCCGGGAACGGCGAACCTTATTACATTTGTACCAGGAGCGATTTTTAATAGCGAATTTAAAACGTATCAAGGCCACAGCGCGCCGCCCCACAATGAAACGAAACCATTCCAGGTGAACCTCCACCGGATATTTCTAAAATTCGAAATGACGTCCCGACAAAACGCACCATCCATCACGCGTCGCCTCCTTATTATTGCTCTGCCACGCGCTTCACCTGACTAATAATATATATGGGAGCATGCAGGACCGCACTAGCTACAAGGCATGCGGAAAATTTCGTGTGAAGAGAAATTGGCATACTTAAAAAAAAATCGGTAAAGGAATTTACACAGAACTTCCCTCTTTAATAATTAATAATTTCGAAATGACATTGAAAATAATAATCGGAATATAGTTATCAATATTATTACAAAGAAGACCTGGTAAGTTTTCGTCAAAAAAATATACAGAGTACTCATCCAACAGCAAAAGTTCAATACTAAATAACAGGTGCCAAATATGGAAGGCTTGCGCAAATACCTTAACAAATGTCCACCATGAATTATTTCTTGGGATGACCACCCTGTATATTTTTCAATAAAAGTATAATAGCGTATGTCAAACATTATTGCCACCTGACACATTTTCAATTCCATATTCACGTAGTGGAGTGGAAGTATAATGGTCGTTAAAAAATTTCATTTTTTTTTTTTTAATTTTTCAAAAATGTTGGTTAAAAATTTTCAAAATCTTTTTTCTTCTGAAACAGGTTTAGAATGTCATGAAATGTGAAAATTTTAAATTTCAGCAAAAAAAAATTTTCCATCTATTCTAGTGGTAAAATTATTTTCCAAAATGGTAAAAAAATGATTCAATTTTTTTTTCCGAAATAGGTTTGGAATGTCATGAAACGTGGAGATTTTAAATTTGAGCAAAAAAAAGTTTTCATCTATTCTATAGAAAGTAGTGAAATAGATTAAAGATTTTTTCAATTTTTTTTAAATTTGTTTGAATAGGTTTAGAATGCCATGGAAACGTGGATATTTTAAATTTGAACAAAGAAAAAAAAATCATTTTTTTTTTAAATTTTTCAATGGTTAAAAAATTTTCAAAATTCTTTTCTTCTGAATTAGGTTAAGAATGTCATGAAACGTGTACATTTTAAATTTGAGCAAAAAAAAATTCCATCTATTCTAGTGGTAGGTAATTATTTTTTTCCAAAATGGAAAAATATGTTACAAATTTTTTTCTTCCTAAATGGGTTCAGAATGTCATGAAGCGTGGAAATTTTAAATTTGAGCAAAAAAAAATAATTTCATCTATTCTATAGTAAGTACTTGGTGATTTTTAAAAAAATTTTTTTTAATTTTTCAGAAAAATTTTTAAATTTTTTTAATACGATTAGAGTACCATGGAAACGTGGAAATTTTAAATTTGAACAAGGAAAAAAAAACTCCCATCTATTTCAGTGGTAAAAAATTTTTCAAAAATGTTGGTGAAAAACATTTTCAATTTTTTTTTCTGAAATAGGTTTAGCGTGTCATGAAACGTGTAAATTTTAAATTTGAGCAAAAAAAAATCTTTTTCACTATTTATTCCGTTTAGACGGTCCACCCTGTATATTTTCCGGTGAAAGTTTTACCATTTCTTCGCTGGCAGTAGGGTCAACTACCTACCTTTGACTGCTCTCCGTCAAGTAGTTTTTTAGTAAATGCACCAACAGACAGACAGACAGACAGACAGGCAGACTGACGGAATTGAAAAACCTATATTTTCGTAATCTACGTTTCTGAAACGTCAAAATCCGAAAAAATCTCGGAGTGTGATTTTTTCTCGAATACAATAGTTCCCTTCGGTATGCGAGGGAAGTAAAAAGTGAAAGAGCATTCTGGATAAATTTTCACTCTTTCATGCTGCTCTGAGACTTTTCTAGAAGGTTCTATCAGAAATACCGACGTAATTCTAGATTTTTTTTAAATTAACGCCCAGAACAGCAAAACGTATGGCAGCCGAAAAACAGATACAGGACTTATTTACAGAATTCCGAAAAATTAAGGAAAAGAAAAGAAACATCAAGAAGAAAAAGAAACGTCAAGGAGACATGAGGTAAGGTCCGGTGCTGGATTCAGTGGCGGGATCTCGATCAGCGAAGTTAAAGCACGCCGGTCGAGTCCGTCACTTCGATGGGCGACCGTATCTCATTTTGTCGTACTGGTTAAGTAGTAAAGTAGTATTAGCTAAATTTCGCCAGGACGTTAAAATAAATAAGGCAATAAAAAAACATAAGACGTCAAAAAGAAGAGGCACAATATCAAGAAGAAAATGACGAATTAAGGAGAATTATAGAGAAACAACAGAATGCCATCTTCTCAGTCACTGAAGAACTCAAAAATGAGGTCAAGGAGGACATAGGCAGCGTAGAGACTGAAGCAAGTGAAGTTAAAAAAAAGTAGATACAGTTGAAAAAAAGATTGATAAGGTTGAGAAAAAAGTAAATAAGGTCGAAGAGAAAATGGATAAAGTCGAAGACAAAATTGAGAAGATCGAATACAGAATGGACAAGGTGGAAGATAAAATGGATAAGGTCGAGAAAAACGTAAGGTCGAAGAGAAAATGGAATAAGTCGAGGACAAAAAGGACAAGATCGAAGACAAAATGGACATGATCGAAGACAAAATGGACAAGATCGAAGACAAAATGGACATGATCGAAGACAAAATGAACAAGATCGAGGACAAAATGGACATGATCGAAGACAAAATGGACAAGATCGAAGACAAAATGGACACGGCCGAAGACAAAATGGACAAGGTCGAGAAAAAAGCAAGTGAGGTCGAAGGAGAAATAGAGCGACTTAGAGACCATGACATAGTTCTGACATTAAGAGGTCAAGTATCAGAGTTACAATAGACTCCTTGTAAGTGCGTATAGTAGAGTAACAACAGAACTTTACTACTTTGAAAGCTGCCTGATTTACACTCGATATAGAAGTTTCAGTGCCAAAATTGCCTCGATTTGTACCAAGTTTCCCTCCGATGCGCTCTCCAACATTCGCACTGTTTACTTTCTACGGGTATCCAGCATCAACGCCCGGCCCTGGCAGGGCGCGGAATAAAGCATTATTTCCATGGGAACGGGTAATTTTGTGGTCCACAAATTACAAAGGGGAACAACAAAGCCGAGAAATATCGGGGAGAAATATTGCAATGGGGGAGCGGATGCTGCGTGTATGTGGCATGCCCACGTAAAAACCGCCTACTCTGATTTAAAATGTCTTCTATATTTACACCCTTTGAGGAAGTCGCGATGCGAACTGCGTGCGGGGAGCAGCAATAAAAATTTACCTACACAACGAAACCAATAAACTATCCACAAGGTGCTTCGAAGCGAAATAATTCGCATTTTCCAAGGATAAATAGCTCGTTGGGGGTCTCCGTGGGCGGTCGGAGGTTTGTTGTGAAGTGGATATTTTTATTTAGACCTACAAAAATACTTTTACAGTACGTTAAATCAATTTAAAAACCTTCAATCCTTGATGTTTCCTATGGATTTTTTTTTAGAATACTGGATAGATAGATTTTTTCATGTGAGATAATTATATTATATACATATACACTCGTCAATTTTAGAAATATAGAATACATAAAATACAACATAAATTTAAAAAAGTACAATTAAAGTAAAGTAAAGTTAACCGCAATCATTAACAGTTTCATATTTCACAACATAAAAAATTAATATAATTAAATTCGTTTCTACACTCAACTCAGCAAAAAAAAATTCCCAAGAAAATATTTGATGGCACGCATAATTTTTGTTTAGGAGTGGAATACCTATAAAATATTGTCTATAATTGTTTATTTGTGGCATATTCAGATTTTCTTACTTTTTGAAGCGTATTTTGCCACTGAAAAATATTTAAAAATTTTTAATGAAAAAATGAATATTCCAGGAAGAATTAGACTTATCGTTGTCCCAAATACAAATTTTTGGATTACGATATAAACAAACCTTTCATTTTATGGCTTCTTCGAAAACATAGAATCCACTCCAGCAGAACAGAGATTAAACCAAACTTTTACACACCTCAAAACATACAGGAGAAACAACAATACGCAGTCAAGAAAATACATACCACTGCAGCATTGGGTCAGGAAACTAGAAGAAGGAAACGCAGAGAGAAGTCAAATAGAACCAATACAAGAAATGGACCACTGGCCTCTGGGAAAGCCATCGTTAAAAGACGAACTACTAGAAATAATGGCCAGAGCTGAAAGAAACACGGCCCCGGGAATAGATAAAATAAATAACGAACTAGTATACTATGGACCGGACAACATAAAACAGCTAATCCTAGAAATCATCACCATGGACGGAAACCACACCCCTGCCTGAGGAATGGAATACAACCATACAGATACCGCTCCCTAAAATCAAATCACCACAAAACGTGGACGATTACAGAAGAATAACACTCTGCAGTGTAGGGTACAAATATTACGCACAATTCCTCCTCAGAGAAATGGAAAAATACATCGGCGAACTACCAGATTATCAAACGGCATTTATCAAGGGTAGATCGACAGACGACCACATGTACACCACCAGACGGATCCTGGAAGAAAAGTGGAAAGAAGGAACAAAACTATATATAGTCTCAATTGACCTCCAAAAGGCATTTGGTACCATAAGGCATGAGGCTATAGTCAACACTTTGCTCAACAGGGGAGTACCGCACTACTTAATAAACAAAATAATAAAAGCATGCCTACACGAAAACACTGCAATACAATGGTTTGGACAGACGACGGAATCAAAAATGAAGAATATAGGAGTCAAACAAGGATGTCCCCTATCCCCCCGACTATTCACCACAGTCCTGGACCAAGTCAAAACAGCCTACAGTCACAAGAGCTCTACTACCCTTCATTGAGGACAACAAACCACCATGGTGTCTAACCAAAAAGGTATACACGACCATCATAATGCCTACGATGATATATGGAGTCAAAAACGCAGCAACGACAAAGGCCAACAGAAGAAGCCTGAGAAGAGCTGAAAGGGACATTATCCAACTGCTAGCAAAAACAGGAAAACCACAAAAACGACAGAAAACGTCAACATTACTAGAGGGAAGAACAATAATCAAAAGAATAGAATCATACGCAATGAAATACTGGGGACACGTCCAAAGACGGGACACGACACACCTACTGAAGAAAGCGCTGCGAATGAACAGCAACAAACTGAAAATAGGGAGGCCATGCTACACATGGATTACAACAATCGAGAGGATTATGAATAAGCTAGGAAAGGATTATACACACTGGGAAAAGTTGGCACAACAAAAAATGGAATACAATAAAGAAATATCAAGGATATACACACTGCCAGACTCAGAAACAGAAGAAACAGAAAACTCAGAAGTAGAATAGGAGAGAAGATGATCACAGACAGAAACTAAGAAGAAGCATATCACAAAAACCTGAAAGTAAAAAGAAGCACGAAAACCTAAAAGAAGCATCTCACAAACGCCTACACTTTCCATCCTATGAAGATAGAAGGAAAACAAGAAGAAACATCTCACAAACACCTACACGCTCCATCCTATACTCCTACCCCATGCGTCATGCGGCTCTCGCTGCTGACAATAAGCATGTCCAATGTCCAATCCAGCGTATGCAGCTGGTCCGGCGGTATATAAAAGCACTAGGGGTTTGTTCCGGCACACGGTGGGATGATCGGTGGGCGATCGGGCTGCGTGGTGGAACAAATCTCCCTGCACCGGAATCGGCAGCAATGCCCACCTTACGCTGGCAAATCAATCAATCAATCAATCAATATATTTTGCTTACAACCAAACCTAAATTGACTAGTGCAGAAAAAGATCAAGCATTAAATACTGTACAAGAAATGTATGGAAATATTGGAAATAGTGAATTATGATTACTACTACTCATTATAAAACTTAAAGCCAAAATTGAACCATTTTCAGTAGTTATGTTTTCGGGAGAGGTAATAAGCAATGTTAGTGTCTTACAGTGGTGGGTTTCACAAAAGAAGATACCTGATATTGCTAGACTTCTTCCTGTCGTGAAGCAATTTTTATGTGCTGTTTCTTCGTCAGCTTCAATAGAAAGAGTATTTTCTACATTTGGACTTGTTCACTCCAATTTAAGAAATATATTAGGAGTGAAAAAGCAGGAAAATTAGTATTCCTGTACAAATACTATAACGAGAACATTGAAAACTGAATCTTCATGATCGTAGGGGGTTGTGTAGATACTAGTTTAATCTGCATGGCCGTAGGGGACTGTGTGGATGCTAGTGTTAGAATGAGAATTGTCAATCAAGAAATTAGACAAATTCATTTTAGGATTTTAATTTGCTAGCATAACCAGAATTCAGGTTATCGAAAGTATGCAAAGATTTCATTAATATTTTTCCACAGTTTTTCTTTTAGTTATAGAATTTTAGATAGTTATTTTTTCTGCTGATTGCAAAATCCTATAAAGAATGTGTTTCAATATAAGTAATATCAATGGTTAATGTAATAATAATAATACTGGTAGTGTGGTAGTGTAAGTGTAGTTAGGTATATGTATTGCTAGGGTTACATAATTTAAATTTTTTTAAACTTTTCTGTTTCTCTGTTAAGTGTTTATTATCTGTCATTATTTATTAAGGACATAATTTTATTTGTATTTGTATTTTGACTATTATACAATAAAATAAATAAATGGTATTTATTCTTTTTTTTTAATCATTGATTAATTTTAAAGAATCACTTGATTAAAATTGTTTATTTAAATCGTGAATTAAATCAAATGATTTAAATCGGGCAAACCCTGATCGATTCCAGTGAACTTCACCGGGAGCCACTTCCCATAACAAATGAGCACTCCCTTTGCACCCCCAATATATGGAAAACTGTCCATTTTCCAACCGTGTGCCCATGAAGACTTTTGATCAGGCAGAAATAATCTACAATATACTGCGACTTCAGCCGATTTAGCTGGAAGCCATTTTCCATAAGAACTGCACAGGGTACTTTATTGTTATTGTACTATAGCTAGTACTTCATCTATGGAAGTAACAAAACATGATTGTTTTACTAACCCCACAACAGTGACAACCGCAGCTGATTTACCTTGGATAGTAGTAAAAAAAACAACGTTATAACCGCTTAGTACATCATCCAAAATTAAACCATTCGCAAACAGAGCACATGAAAACATAAAGGGTAATATAACAAACAAACTTCATAACATTTCCATTAACAAGAAACGATTCCCCATCCAACAAACAACGCTTGGCTGAAAGTGGCACAGCAATTTGCAATTAACAGCGTCATAATCGCCCTAATCCCTGAGTTTAGCCGAGGCAATTATCACCCTCTCGCCTTTTTGCGACCACCCTGTAGGCAAAAACGGAAAGTCCTACAGAGGGACTGAGGCCCAGATGCTGCGGAATGCGGGCCCGAGCCAGATGACAGATTATGATTGTCCCATTCGAATTAGTGGAGCGGCGACAGCCTGCTATATAGCCTATTTAAGGTATACTTTATACGAGCAGAATTGAAACCGTATAAAAACTAAAGCCGGCAAAAACAGTCGCCAACTCTTTGTTCTATATGGGCGGAGGTAAATAGAAATGCTTGTCATAAGAAAACGTTATAATTTTTTGAAAATTGTATTAATTTTGATTATTTTTTGTTTATTAGATAGGCTATTTTTGTTCATTTCGCCAATAACATATTTTTGAACAAAAACAACAAAAAAACCGCTGCCCAAGGAATCACTACTTCCACATCCTGATTTTTCATCCAAGTCACTTTAAAGGAAACATTTTGACTATATGTGCACTCTAGTATGTGGAAATTATTGGTCATAGAATTTTAATAATATTTGGGGCAGATGTCATAGAAAAGTTTGAGGAGTTGGTGTCTACCTTATACGTTAAAAATGAAGTTTCTAGTTTACCCAACTTATTTTCCACTATTCACAACCTACCACCTCCCACCCCTTCAATGGAGTCATCTCAATCAGATGTCACTACAATACATACGTGTACTAACTTTCAAGTGAATATCTCAATTTTATGTTATCAATCCCATTAATAATGAAGCGGAGGTGGTGGAGTTTGAAAAATATTAGAAAGAACTCTGAGGCCTTGGTTTCTAGTATATACACCGAATTCCAAATTTCTGTACTCTTACCAGCTTGATTTACTTATTTTCCCCTAGTTACTCCTATTAAACCCAACCCTCCTACCGAATCATCCCAAAATATAATCTAGTTCCAGATGTCGTTATAATTCATACGTATATCAAATTTCAAATGAATATCTCAATTTTATTTTATCAACCCCTTGAATAATAGAGTAGAGATGGTGGGGGGCTGAAATATATTATTAAAAAATCTGAGACCTTGGCTTCTAGTACATACACCGAATTTCAAGTTTCTGTATTCATACCAGCTTGCTTTACTTATTTCCCCCTATTTACCCATAAATAACTCCCAACCCTTCAACGGAATCATCTCAAAGTATAATCTATTTCCAGATGTCGTTATAATTCATACGTGTACCAAATTTCAAACGAATATCTCAATTTTATTTTATCAACCCTTTTAATAATGAAGTAGGGGTGGTGGAGGTTGAAGAATATTATAAATAATCTGAGACCTCGGCTTCTGGTACATACACCGAATTTCAAGTTTCTGTAGTCTTACTAGCTTGCTTTACTTATTTTCCCCTATTTACCCCTATTTAACCCCCAATCCTTCAACGGAATAATCTCAAAATATAATCTAGTTCCAGATGTCGTTATAATACGTGTACGTGTACGAAATTTCAAATGAATATCTCAACTTTATTTTATCAACCCCATTAATAATGGGGTAGGGGTGGTGGGGGGTTGAAAAATATTATAAAAAAATCTGAGGCCTTAACTTCTAGTTCATACACCGAATTTCAAGTTTCTGTACTCTTACAAGCTTGCTTTAAATATTTTCCCCTATTTAACCGCCAACCCTTAACCGGATATCCTCAAAAAACAATCCAGTTCCAAATCTCGTTATAATATATACGTGTGCAAAATTTCAAGTCAATATCTTAAACCGTTCCGGAGAAAACGTGCGGACAAAAAAGTTACAGACAGACCGACAGACAGACAGAAATTTTTTTTTCGCTCAAATTTAAAATCTCGACGTTTCATGACATTCTAAAACTATTTCACAAATAAAAATTTTTGAAATTTTTTTTGCGATTACTATACTTCCAATCCACTACGTGGATGTGGAAGTAATAAATATTTGTATGGATAAAACATAAATAAAAACAAAATTACAGGAATTTCCATATTTTTTTCTCTTGTGAATTTTAAAATGTCTTCCTTTCTTGTACTGGTATTTGGTATCTTATTTAATATTCGCGAGTGATAAGAAGCATTATCTAATACAATTATCGAATAGAGCGGCTGTCATATCTTCGTGATAGCCTGCAGAAGACCGCGATATTTTTTTGGCCGACAAGAGCAACGCATTAAGTACAAACCCGTTTTCACTTCCCGCATGAAGTATGATAACACGTTTTCCTCTAGAACACGGAGTATATAAAATACAATTATTTGAACCGTCTACCCAACCATACTGAACAACATCAAGGGTGTCAAACCACGTCTCGTCTAGATACACTACGCCTGTTTAGTTTACGATATTCTCTGATTTTTTCCAAATAATCTACCCGAAGTGCTACTATACGTCGTGATTCCATAATTACCATACGACTGTCAAGTTTCTTATGTTTAAAACCGCATTCTAATAAAACATTTCGTAGTGTATCTAAAGAACTATAATTATAATCAGGATAATCGCTTAATTTTTCTCGAATCATTTTTAACGTAGGAACTATATTTTCTTCATACATATTATAAATTATACGCCATATTACATTTTTGGTAGCATCATCAATATTGTTTAATTTCGTATTTTTTCGTTTCCTATTTGTACCGTGATCTGTAACATCTCCTTTTTTAATTATGCGATAAATTGTTGATTTTGATATTTTAATTAATTCGTTAATAACCGGTTCAACTATTTCGGGATTTTCGGGCGTTATTATATTACCCTGTTTCAAATGGCCTCCAGAAAGCCATGGTAAATTAGTAAATAATAAAGTATCTTACCTTTTATATAGTAATAAATATTTATAAATATGAACAATAAGTATAAACTGAACCACACTTGATATTATAATAGGTATTTCTGCACTGCACTGGAAAAATGTTATAAAGAACTCGGCACATCTCACAAGTCCATGTTGACTGCTGAGAAACGATTTACGGTTTTTTTTTATGCTAGTGGACCTGTCCGTTTTATTGTCTTTAAACCAGTGCAGTCGTAGATGGTTCATTCAGGCTGATTACATTGCCAGTCTCGTACTCGCTTGCACAGTTTCAACTACTATTCGATTCTCGATACCATTGTTAAATACATAGGACAAAACATCACGTAAAGTGCGCACGATCCTGTGCTTTAACACTGACCAGTTTCAACTGACTTCGTAAACACTATACCTTCTCGTTGGTCCTTGCTGAGCAATCACATATTTCAATACAGTATATGATAACTTTAAAACTAAACCCAATAAATTTAAATATTTAGAGTTTATATCTAAAACTGATATAATACTTCAAAAATATGTTATTGGATAAAGGAACAAAAATGGCCTATCTAATAAACAAAAAATAATGAAAATTAATACATTTTCTTGACAATCATTTCTATTTACCTCCGCCCATGTACAATAAAGAGTTGCCGACTGTTTTTTCCGGCTTTTAGTTTTTATACGATTTCAATTGTGCTCATATACACTTTCCAAATACTGGTTTTTCAGTCCTTCCATTGTAATCATGTGCAGCAAAATGCTAAATAAAGCATTATTATATTATTTCAGGGCTATATCCGCTCCACTAAATTCCTTTTGTATATTAACTTGGGTCAATGCCAATAAAAGGGGCTGGCCGGGAGGCGGGGAGGTAATTGACGGGTCTAATGATCCCGCGGCGCTCGGCAGGCCCTTGAGCGCTGGGGGAAGGTGCGAAATCTTATTATTTTGTCGCCTGGGCCTAATGACGGAAAGATGGAGTGCGACCGGGGCTTTGTGGACGCCGTCGATCCTCAGGTGCTTTTAATTCTGTTAGCGAAGGTTCGGGCGGGGTATTAAAACAAGCAGGGGTGGGCGAGATCTCCCAACGTATATTATCCTTAAGCACAGGCTAGCACTTGGGTCTGATGATTGATTGTGGGTCGATGAAAAAGTTTACAGACTGCCAAAAGAGTATATCATCCACACATTCACATTCTTATTTCCGCAGGGGGATAAAAAAGTTTTTTTTTTGTTGCAATTCAGCGCCTTCTTGTGGTCCAGTGTACAATACTCCGTTCATTGGAGATGTTCATTTTGAACTAACTTTTACTTCCCTCGCATACCGAAGGGAAGTATTTGTATTCGAGAAAAAATCACCCTCCGAGATTTTTGCGGATTTTCACGTTCAGATCACGTAGAATACGAAAATATAGTTTTTTAATTCTGTCAGTATGTCTGTCTGTTGGTGCATTAACTAAAAAACTACTTGACGGAGAACAGTCAAATTTGTCGAAGAAATGGTTAAACTTTCACTGGAAAATATACAGGGTGGACCGTCTAAAGGGAATAAATATTGGATAATTTTGTTTTGCAGAAATTTAAAATTTCCACGTTTCATGACATTCTAAATCTATAAAAAAAAAAAATTGAAATTTTTTTTTCATTTTTGAAAAAAATATTTACCACTAGAATAGATGGAAAAAAATATTCTTTTTTCATCAAATTTAAAATTTCCACGTTTCATGACATTCTAAACCTATCTCAGAAAAAATAATTTTTAAAACTTTTGCCATTGAAAAATTTTTTACCACTAGAATACGTAGAAAAATATTTTTTCTTTGCTCAAATTTAAAATTTCTATTTCAAATAAAAAAATATTTTGAAAATTTTTTTACCAATATTTTTGAAAATTTTAGCACTAGAATAGATGGAAACATTTTTTTGCTCAAATTTCATCCTAAACCTATTTTTAAAAAATGAATGAAAAATTTGTAATGTTTTTACTACAAAAAATTTTTTTTGAAAATTTAAAATAGAGTAATATTTTGAAATTTTGAAAATGTTGTATACCTATCTACGGATGATAAAAAAAAAATTTGTTTGCTCAAATTTAAAATTTCCACGTTTTATGACATTCTAAACACATTTCAAAAACAATTTTAAAAAAAATCGGTAAATGAATTTACACAGAACTTCCCTCGTTATTTGTGCATGGCGGTCACTCTAAAAAATTAATAATTGCGAAATGACATTGAGAATAATAATCGGAATATAGTTATTGCTGTTATTACAAAGAAAACTTGATAAGGTTTGGTCAAAAAAATATACAGATTGTTCATCCAACAGCAAAAGTTCAATACTAAATAGCAGGTGCCACATATGGCAGGCTTGCGCAAATACCTTTACAAATGTCCACCATGACTGAATTATTTCTTGGGATGACCACCCTGTATATTTTTCAATCAAAGTATAATAGGTGCATATGCCAGATATTTTTGCCGTCTGTTATATTTTCAATCCAACATTCAGGTAATGGAGTGGAAGTATAGTGGTGGTTAAAAAATTTATTTTTTTTTTAATTTTTCAAAAATGTTGGTAAAAAAATTTTCAAATTGTTTTCTTCTAATATAGGTTTAAAATGTCAAACGTAGAAATTTTAAATTAGAGCAAAAAGGAAAGTTTCCTTCTATTCTATAGTAGCGGTAAAAAAAGTTTAAAATTTAAAAATTATATGTTTTTTTTAAAATAGGTTTAGAATGCTATGAAACGTGAAAATTTTAAATTTGAGCAAAAAAAATGTTTCCATCTATTCTAGTGTTATATTTTTTTCCAAATTTATAACAAAATGTTGCAAATTTTTTTTTTCCGATATTGGTTTGGAATGTCATGAAACGTGGAAATTTTAAATTTGAGCAAAAAAAATTTTTCATCTATTCTGTAGTAGTGATAAATTGATTAAAAATGTTTTCAATTTTTTTTTATTTTCTTCAAAAACATTTTTAAATTTGTTTGAATAGTTTTAGAATGCCATGGAAACGTGGATAGTTTAAATCTGAACAAAGAAAAAAAAAATCTATCTTCGTGGTAAAATTTTTTAAAAATAGTAAGTAAAAAAAATTCTAATTTTTCTTTTAAATAGATTTAGAACGCTATGAAACGTGGAAATTTTAAATTTGACGAAATAAAAAAAAAATTCCATCTATTTTAGTGGTAAACAAAATTTCAAAAATGTTGGTAAAAAAAATTTTCAAAAAATTTTTGTTTGAAACAGGTTTAGAATGCCATGAAACGTGGAAATTTTAAATTTGAAAGAGAAAAAAATGTTTCATCTATTTTAGTAGTAAAAAATTTTTCGTGATGAAAAAAATTTTGAAAAATTTTCAAAATTTTTTTTTCCCGAAATAGGATTAGCGTGTCATGAAACGTGGAAATTTTAAATTTGAGCAAAAAAAATTTTTTTCATCTTGGTAAAAATTTTTTCAAAAATGGTGAAAAAAATTTTCAAATTTTTTTTTTCCCGAAATAGGATTAGCGCGTCATGAAACGTGGAAATTTTAAATTTGAGCGAAAAAAATTTTTGTTCACAATTTATTCCGTTTAGACGGTCCACCCTGTATATTTTCCAGTGAAATTTCTACAATTTCTGCGCTGACAGTAGCGTCAACTACCCACCAAATTTGACTGCTCTCCGTCAAGTAATTTTTTTAGTAAATGCACCGACAGACAGACAGACAGACAGATTGACGGAATTGAAAAACCTATATTTTCGTAATCTCCGTGATCTGAAACGTCAGAATCCGAAAAAATCTCGGAGGGTGATTTTTTCTCGAATACAATACTTCCCTTCGGTATGCGAGGGAAGTAAAAAAAAATTTATAAAATGGGTGACGGAAAAAAACAGTTTGCTCAAATTTAAAATTTCCACGTTTCTTGACATTCTAAATCTATTTGAAAAAAAAATTTTTGAAAATTTAAAATAAAATTTTTTTAAAAAATTTTGAGAATTTTGTACAAAATGGATGAAAAAAAATTGTCTTTGTTCAAATTTTAAATTTACACGTTTCATGACATTCTAGACATATTTCAAAAACAATTTTTTTTTAGAAAATTTACATTTTTTATAAAATGGGTCATGGAAAAAAAACGTTTTGAACAAATTTAAAATTTCCACGTTTCGTGACATTCTAAACCTATTAAAAAAGAAAAAAATGAAAATTCTTTACCACTACAATAGAATAGATGATGGAAAACATGTGTTTTCTTCAATTTTAAAATTTGCACGTTTCATTATATTCTAAGCCTATTTAACAAAAAAATGTTTTGTAAATTAAAAAAAAAAAACAAAAAAATTTTTAAAAATTTCCCCCACCACTATACAGTAGATGATGGAAAAAAGTTATCAGGTTTTCTCTGTAATAGTAGGGCTAACTACATGGCGATTATAATTCTCATACGTCATCTCTTAATTAATATTTTTTTAGAGTGACCGTCTTGTACGAATAAAGAGGGAAGTTCTGTGTAAATATAAATACCTTTACCGATTTTTTTTTAAGGACAGTTTGAACTTTGAAAAAGTAAATAATTTAAAAAGATTAAAAAATACGCTTTAAATAACAAACTAACACTGTTAACAAATGCACTAAAAGGAAGAAAATTATAAATATTCTGTTTTCCGGTATTTTGGGCGCCCCACATTTTTACATTTATTAACATAATTTTTCGCATTTTAACTGATAATGGCCTATTTTACTAAATTCAAAATTGTTTAACGAAGTGGCCATTTTACCACATGAAAATGTCACTTTAATATACAGGGTGTTCGGCAGAGGGTGTACCAAACGGGAATGGTGGTTAGGTGGGGCCATTTCGAAGTTAGTTAGCCCTAATGACCTCTATCCAAAGTATCATCTTTTTGAGACATTGTTTTCTTTTTTTTTTTTTAAATTTTCCTCAAATCTGCCTTTTAGCATGTACAACAATTTTTTTTATGGTCGTAAAACTTCAAAATAATTTTTAATATTTTCTGCAATATATCTGTGTTCTAACAAAACTATGAGCTAACAGAGTCCAGAAAATTGCTAGTAAGGATCATAAAGTTCAACCCTCCCTTGCATTTGCAAAAAAACGAAAAGCTATCAAGATGTTCAAATTCTTTCAAAAATGTCTCCCTTTAATGCCACTTTTAACCGTATGCTACATACAATAAAAACTTTGTAAATAACATGAGAAAATTGGTGGTAATTTGTTTAAAGGGATGTCTGTCTGAGTTACATTTAGACCAATCAAAGTAGAAAAATTTCTAAATGTAATTCCCATTAGAAAAAAAACACTAGGATCATAGTCAGTACATGTGAAATATCAATTTTCAAACCAGTGCATCCAAAACAAAGTTGCAGAAATAAAATGGCGGACGTTTTACGTACGAAAAAATGTCGTTTATCTGCGAAACTTTTTCATCAAAAAAAGTTTCAAACAATAGTTGTAGACATTTAAAATACCTGCAAAGTGACGCCCGCTTAATGAAAATCCGATTGTTAAATTTAACAATTAAATGAAAAGTGCAATACATCGATTGCTCCACATTCAGAACGGGTTGCGTCTGGAGGCAAAAGATGCACTCTAGCGAGGGAACCACTTCTGTCGCAATTAGTTCCAGGTGAAATCATATTCCGCTGGACTACACAGCCACTGTGTACCGTTGTTTTCGGGGCTAATTATCCACGATCAGAAATACAGTTTGCTTGTACAAGCACTTCCCGCAAAGTTTCCGTTCTGATAGCGCAGTTTGCCCGAACTCCAAATTCATTTCGTTAGGATAGTTCTCAGCACATTATTCGAATGAGGTTTAGCCAACAATAAAACGAAGGTAAACACAACTAATTTGTTTGCAACTTTCGGTGAATTCATTGTGAATTTAACTTCGAGGAACTGGGCTCTCTTCGCCTGCCCAATGGCGTTGCCGGAGGGGAGAGATGTGGGCGGTGATGCGCTAGTCGAAATTGAAATGTTTTGTTTGACATGGTAACAAAGAAACACGGCCATCCCGCTTATTAGTTTATTATCATAGAGCTCAAAACCACCGCTCCCGTCGATGCCCTGCTAAGTTATAAAACGCTTTATTTCATGAAAATATAAGCCAACGGGATCACCAAATGTCTTGTTGGCATTTCTGAAAATGGATTTTTCTCCAGTAATCCACAATTCAAGATGGCGACTAGGCCGATTTTTCACAAAATTATATCTTCGGTAATAATTGACCAATTTTCAATTTAAAAAAAAAACGAAATGCTTACTTACAAAAAAATATAATTTACGGGAAAAAACACCAAGAGTTAAAAATATTTAATACCTAATGGAAGAATACAATAAAGTTCATGAAGGCTAAAGATACAAATATTCCTGAAAATATTCCAGTAAAATAAGATTTATTGAAAATTATCAAAGAACATAATTTTAAAAAAGAATATGTTGTAGACCATATCTGTGAAACACATGGCCATATTCTGTTACGTTAACCTCTATATTACTGCATATCTAATCCGATAGAATTGATTTGGGGCAGTGTAAAACACGAGTTGAGAAAATTCAGTCAGAATCCGACTTTAAGTGCTGTAATTCTAGATGATATAAGAAGAACTGTAATATACGATTTAGACAAAACCGACATATGGCGAAAATCAGTGATTCACGTTATAAACAATGAAAAACAGTATCTCATTTTGTCGCTCGTAGAGCCTATTATTATTCAGCTAGGGAATGGTTCTAGTACAGTGTTGCCAATGTGAGCGAAAACGCTCCCATTGTGAGCGTTTCATTTATAGGTGGAGCGAAATTTGTTTGGGGAGCAATTGGGAGCATTTCAAGCTTAAAGTAGGTAGAGACAATCTTTAATAGGTTTATACATAATGTTTGGCAACAAAGTCACTAAAAATACACAAACTTGGTGTGTTCGGCTTGTGATTTGTGAACTGTCCTGCCAAGAGGGGGGTCGGGGGTGTCTTCCCCCCCCCCGGTCTTCAATCAAAATTTCGATCGTGGCAGATATTCAATTTTGTGGAATATCAGCCCCCGCCCTTTGACATTTTTATAGAGATAAGTAGGTCATTATTATGAATGCCACCCCCCGCTCATCGAAATTTATATTGAAGATTGGTGGGAGTCGTAAATATATTGCAACCTCCGGGCCCCGATTTTCTCTGGACGGCCCTGCTTGTGCGAGGATATTGAGAGGATTTTGAACGTGTGTGGGAGCGAAACGGAGCATTTTGAATTAGATTTTGGGGTAATTTAAAACATTTGGATTGGCAACACTGTTCTAGTAGTTAGCTTATAGTACTGCTGACTTGCGGACTCCATTACCATCTGACCTTTTTTTCGAAACTATGAGAATTTCTGTTATTATTATTTAAACTTTTCTTAGTTTAATATAGCAGTTTTATTTTAATTGAGGTACAATAACATAACTAATTCTGTTTTATTTGAGATACGACGGCGTTTTAATGAGAATTATGTTTATTTATTTTTACCATTTTTAAGACTAAGATTTAATAGTATATTATTATATGTACGATTTTGATAACCATTATTCACGAAGATGATGTTTGAGCCCACGAGCCGTAGGCGAGTGGCGCAAATCTTCTGAGTGAATAATGGTCATAATCGCGAATGAATTATTATACAGGGTGTCACTAGTTTCATGTCATTAAAAAAAACTGGTGGTACGGAATGACAAAACAAACAAAAAACCTTACATAACACGGGGTTAGACCCCGCTAATAGTTTTGGAGTAAAAAAAAATAAACAAAAATTTCCAAAATACTTAATAACCTAGTTTGAGAACTGCTGGCATATTGGGGTAGGTTTTATTGCCTCGCGTCTTGTTGTACGAGATACTCTGACATTCCTGCAAACAAGCATGCCGACAAAGCAGTTAAAAGCGACCGACGAGGACATCGCCATGTTTTTTGCTTCCTCGCGGCCAATTATCCTATTAGGCCTCTATACTCTCCCTTGTAATATTCTCAAGTAATAATTTCAGTTTTGTCCTTACTTGGTAAAGAACGTACGCATGACGCGACGTACTCGTTCCTTGGTTTTGTCTGTTGCTTTTCTTTTTGAATTTTGTGCCACTTATGTTAAGATTTATTTTATTGACTTATCGTTCAAGTCGTTAGTACTTGGTTACGTAAGACACCACTTCTCATTCGTGCTTTTTGTGTTACTTTTTGGATTTTGGACCAAGTTTTTCTTTTTGTTTTCTTTATTGATAACGTTAATTCACAGTTTAGTGTGGTGTTTTAAAACGCAGATTTTAGACATTATGGGAGATTACACTTATCCAGAGCTCGCGGATATGGACTTGGTACATGAAGAAAGTGGTGGAAATGCAGCTGGTGCAGAAGAGTTTTAGAACAATTGCAACGACGTATTTTAATGTGCATAGAAATCATAAAAAATAATCCTAATTCACGAAATGTGTTGAACGGAGTAAGTATGTTATTAGTTCGACGTACCGAAATATGTATATGTGGAGATTGAGGTCATTTCGAACAATTTTTGTAAAAAAATTCAAAAGAATTGTGCAGTTATTGGGTGTTACCTATTGGCCATTAAAGGTATGATTATTATTATTATTAGTATTCGTTGTCTTGTTTTTATCTGTTTATTATTGTTTACATTGATTTTCATAATTGAGAAAAATTATGCGCTCAATTTGTTAAAAAATCAGATTTTTTCCTAACTTAAAATACACAACTATTTTCTGTTATCGTATCTCGGACGTCTAACTGTTCGTTTTCCAATTTCATAAAACAATTACTATTTTTTTAAGCTTTTAACACAATGTTACACTTTTAAATTTTATAAATTCTTATAAACGACAATAAAAGCTACAATAGCTTTGTTCCAAATTAAAAAACACATGTAAACAAATCCTATTTAAACCCCTGCGGCCATGCTATGCTTGCGTTGTGCCGAAAGAGAAGGAATTATTTACATTTCCATAATTAGTGGTATAAAAAGTTCGATACAAATAATCCCATCAAAGTGCCGCACTTCTACCGACGGGAACACAAGTCGGGTATTACAGTTTTTTATTATTTCTAATATTCGGAACTATAACATCCATTGACCCTGAAAAACAGTGGTACCTTAACATTAAAAATGTAAACCCAGGTCAGTTTTTTTTAAGTGCTCCTAGAGAAAAAGGTCATATAGGTTTTCTGTTTGTCTAGTCGATCTCTATTACCAGTTTTTTTTAATGACATGAAACTAATTACACCCTGTATATATTTTTTTGTTACTTTTATTAGTTTGTTTATATATTGACACTTATATTTAATCTGATACTTCAGATATTATCTTTCTTGGCTTATCCTATATCACGTACATGATCGTTTGGATAAATATATTATTATTATTATTATTATTATTATTATTATAAACATTTCTTGCCCACGATACGACTAACTCATTGTACGCCACTGTAAAATTTACCTTTGAAAACCTGCATCCACACTACTTTACGCTTCGCATGAATTAATTAAAACTGCTTAAAAAATAAAAGAACCAACGCTTGAGGCTGTGTTTGGCCAGGCGTGTACTTTGTAGAAGTAAAATGCACACCAAAAACGCATATGTGCATCAAAATTTAATTATAATTTGAGACGAAAATCTTTTAATTTAGGAGGCGCCGTGACCACGGTGAAATTACTGGTCAGATCTATGGTGCAGCGGTTAAACCATTTTCGAATGAGATTGTAACAAATCGTTAAAGTTATTGTCTGTAATTGTTTATTTGTGGCATATTCAGATTCTCTTACTTTTTATTGGGTACTTTGCCACTGAAAAATATTTAAAAATTTTAATGAAAAAACCTCTGCGCCAAACGGATAAGACAGAGGTTGGTTCTTGAACACTTAACTGTTTCAAAAAGTCTCACACCTAAAAATATATAAACCAGAACAATGTAATAAACTAAAAACTGAAAATGAAAGCTATAGGTAGTTAACGTTTCGGAAGAGAATCTACTTCCGTTCTCAAAACTTTTTTGGCCGTCAACCATGACAGTTCTTTGTTTATGTATTTCCATAGTCACGTCAGACATTAAATTATATTTATCTTATTTTTACTTACTTCGTCTCTAAGGATGGGCAACGAACTAGTACAAACATGTATTGAATAATTCGAAACGCATCTATCCTCGTTTAACAAAATAATCGCGGATTCTTTAAGTTTTCTTTTTGTTCCGTTGATCTCTTTTCCAAAACCTTGCCGAGTCCGAATATTGGAGATAATGAAGAACCCATGGCCATCCCAAAGTCTTGTTGATAGAAGTCATTATTTAATTGAAAGTATGTTGCTTTAATGCAAAGTGTAAGTAATTCCATTATAGTTTCAATGCTTAACTTAGTTCTATTCGCCAAATTCCCATCTTGTTGCATTTTGTTTTTAATTATTATTAATGTTTTATCTACAGGAACATTTGTAAATAGGCTTACTACATCAAAACTGACCATTAGATGATTATTGTTAAAATGATTTTCTAACAGCTTTTCCAAAAAATGTTTACTATTTTTAATATAAGATTCGGAGGAACCTGATAAAGTATTTAGGATTTTTAATAAATATTTGGAGAGTTTACTACATGGGGAATTAATTGAACTCACAATTGGTCTTAAGAGAATGTCAGGTTTATGAATTTTTGGCAAACCATAGAAATGAGGAGGCTTACTGTGATGTGGAGTTAACATCTTCGTTCAATATCTGTAAATTCGTTTTTGTGTTTAAATAAGACTCTATATATTTTGTTTTCTAAAGAATTTGTAGGATCTTTATTTAATTTGGAATAATTTCCATCATTTATCAAGTTCGTAATTTTTGTATCATACATAGCTGTATCTAAGATTACCGTGGCATTGCCTTTATCAGCTGGTAATGCTATGATCCTTTTTTAGAGATGAAATAGAACGTTTTTCATCGTGTTTCAGAGTCATTGCTCATCATCAGCGAAGCGTAGCATAAACAATTTACCTGAATTGGAAAACAAGCGGATAATGTCCTTCTGTTTAAAAAATATTTGTATAAATTCATGAATAACTAATTTTAGTCTATTGTTATGAATTACACCCCTTGGAAAAGGAGATGGTACGCCTATGCCTACTGATAGTGACTGGGAAGGCTCTAGAAAGAACCAAGGACTTTTCTAGATTATGGTTGGAGAAGATTCTGGATTAATCTAGAGCTAATTTCGGAGTATATAAGGCGCGATTATAAGCGCGGAGGGGGAAGTTTTATGAAGAAAGCAGTTTATAAAAGTGAACAAGTAGAAAAGTGAAAAGTGAGGTTAGATAAATAGTAAATAAAGTGAATTTGAAGTATTGTAGTCAGTAAATAGTTAAATAAAGTGTTAGTAGTGTTTAATCTCTTGTTAAAATTATTTAGAACCCACGGATTCATACAGGGTGTTTCCAAAAAGGTGGAAATCCGTAACACTATGTTATGCATTAGGCTTATTGTTAAACATAAGTTACGTGTACTATTATAATTAATCCAGAAGTATTATAAATTATATAAGGAAAATGTATTTCTTTTTGCAATAAGTGGTAAGAGTGGTAATTGTAAATGTATTTTTCAGTATACTACATCTATGTGCAATAGCTGTTTGTGCTAAATAAATATTATCATTGTTACGTGTTTCCGCCTCTAGGAAACACCCTGTATGATCCGTGGGTTTTAAATAATTTTAACAAGGGGTAAACCACTATCACTTCATTTAATAATTTACTGATTATACGATACTTCTTAATTAACCAAAATAACCTTTACACTTTGTTTACTCGATATTTAACCTCACTTTTTCACTTTTCAACTTCACTTTTATAAAGACTTCTCTCTCCTGCGCCGGGAATCTCGCCTTATATACTCCAAAATTGCCTCCAGGGTAATCTAGAACACAATCGAGAATCTTCTTCCACCACATTCCAGAAAACTCGATCTCTTTCTACAAACTTCCAGAAGAGATGATGGCGTGTATTACTGGTTGCCTAACCATCGGTACTTAATATCAGCTATTAGCAATCATGGGCGTATCACTCGCCAGGCCTTAGGGGGTGGTAATGCGTAACATCATTATCTCTTAAACCTTCAGCCTGTTCAATAGCAATCACCGCCAGCCCAGGGTGTAATCAGTTTCATGTCATTTAAAAAACTGGTAATGGGGACCGACTAGACAAACAAAAAACCTTTATGACTTTTCCCTCTAGGGGCACTTTGAAAAAAAACTGATCTAGGTTAACATTTTTAATATTATGGTAGACAACTATTGAGAACCACTGCTTTTCTTGGTCGATGGACTTGTACTTCCCAATTACACAACTTTTAAATTGTCATAAAAAAGTGCTCGCCGGCACACGCGGTGTCAAAGGATCATCGACCGCCTTTGATGGACCGCCTCAACTGAACTGAGGCAAGCATAAAGAGGTAAATAATTCGTTCTCTTCGTGCACAATTGCAAGCAAATAATGGCCATAGAGGTTTAAACAGAGCATTTCTTTACATGTGTGTTTTTTAATTTGGAACAAAATATTGGATTGTTTATAATTTAGAAAATTTAAATGTGGTTTATTAACATTTGTAACATAAATGAGTGTCCTGGGTTAAAAGCTTACTACCTACCTAAATGATTCAAAATCTCTGCATCTGTATCAATACACAGTTCGGTACGTCGAATTAAGTACATACGCACTTCGTTCAACACTAAACACTAAACTATCAACAAACGTTGTCAATAAAGAAAAATAAAATAAAAACTTGGTACAAAAGCCAAAAAGAAATACAAAAAGAACGAACAAGTAAATTGTGTCTGTACGTAATCAAGAATTTGACAACTTGACAACGGTAAGTCAATAAAATAAATCTTAACTATAAATACACAATGACGCGAAATTCAAAAATAACAAAAACAACGACGTGTGTACATAACGAAACACCCACAGTAACTAAAATATTGCACAAGGGAGAGTTAGAGTATAGTTTTCTTCAGATCAGATCTAGATCTAAACCTACCTCAATATTTCAGCAGTTCTCAAAAAAATCGGTAAAGGTATTTACACAGAACTTCCCTCGTTCATGGCAGTCTCTCTAATAAAATAATAATTACGAAATGACATTGAGAATAATAATCGGAGTAGAGTTATTGCTATTATTACAAAGAAAACTTGATAAGTTTTGGTCAAAAAAATATACAGATTGCTCATCCAACAGCAAAAGTTCAATACTAAATAGCAGGTGCCACATATGGCAGGCTTGCGCAAATACCTTTACAAATGTCCACCATGACTGAATTATTTCTTGGGATGACCACCCTGTACATTTTTCAATAAAAGTATAATAGGTGCATATGCCAGATGTTATTGCCATCTGTCACATTTTCAATCCAACATTCACGTAATGGAGTGGAAGTATAGTGGTGGTTAAAAAATTTAATTTTTTTAAAATTTTTCAAAAGATGGTAAAATAATTTTCAAATTTTTTTCTTCTGAAATAGGTTTAAAATGTCAAAGGTAGAAATTTTAAATTAGAGCAAAAAGGAAAGTTTCCTTCTGTTCTATAGTAGTGCTAAAAAAAGTTTAAAAATTAAATATGATGTATTTTTAAAATAGGTTTAGAAAGCTATGAAACGTGAAAATTTTAAATTTGAGCAAATAAAAAAAAATTCGATCTATTTTAGTGGTAAAAACTTTTTGAAAAATGTTGGTGAAAAAAATTTTCAAAATTTTTTTTCTGAAATACCTAGGTTTAGAATGTCATTTAAATTTGAGCATTCTGGTGTTAAATTTTTTTCCAAACTGGTAACAAAATGTTGCAATTTTTTTTTCCGAAATTGGTTTGGAATATCATGAAACGTGGAAATTTTAAATTTGAGCAAAAAAAATTTTTTCGTCTGTTCTATAGTAGTGATACATAAATGGATTAAAAATGTTTTCAAATTTTTTAAAAAATTCTTCAAAAACATTTTTAAATTTGTTTGAATAGTTTTAGAATGTCATGGAAACGTGAATAGTTAAAATCTGAACAAAGAAAGAAAAATTCTATCTTAGTGATAAAATTTCAAAAAACTTTTTTTTTTAATCAGGCTTAGAATGCCATGAAACGTGAAAATTTTAAATTTGAAGAAAGAAAAAAAAATTCATTTTAGTAGTAAAATTTTTTTCAAAAATATTGGTGAAAGAAATTTTCAAATTTTTTTTTCCTGAAATAGGTTAAGCGTGTCATGAAACGTAGAAATTTTAAATCTGAGCAAAAACAAATTTTTTTCATCTTGGTAAAAATTTTTTCAAAAATGTTTGAAAAAAATTTTCAAATTTTTTTTTTTTTGAAATAGGTTTAGCGCGTCATGAAACGTGGAAATTTTAAATTTGAGCAAAAAAAAATTTTTTTCAACTTGGTAAAAATTTTTTCAAAAATGTTTGAAAAAAATTTTCAAAAAAATTTTTTTCCTGAAACACGTTTAGCGCGTCATGAAACGTGGAAATTTTAAATTTGAGCGAAAAAAAATTTTTTTCACTATTTATTCCGTTTAGACGGTCCACCCTGTATATTTTTCAGTGAAAATTCTACCAGTTCTTCGCTGACAGTAGGGTTAACTACCTACCAAATTTGACTGCTCTCCGTCAAGTAGTTTTTTAGTAAATGCACCAACAGACAGACAGACAGACAGACAGACAGACAGACAGACCGACAGACAGACAGACAGACAGACTGACGGAATTGAAAAACCTATATTTTCGGAATCTACGTGTTCTGAAACGTCAGAATCCGAAAAAATCTCGGAGGGTGATTTTTTCTCGAATACAATACTTCCCTTCGGTATGCGAGGGAAGTAAAATTTTATTGAAAATTTGCAAAATTTTTGTTTATTTTTTTTTCTCCAAAACTATGAGCTTTAGACCCCATGTTATATAAGGTTTTTCTGTTTGTCTTGTTGTTCCCTACCACCAGCTTTTTTTTAATTACATGAAATTAATTACACCCTATATATGTAAAACGTTAAACAGTTTAGTGTTTTTACTTCATTAGTTAAAAAGTACTTTATTCATTAGTTCAGTTAAAATCATTTTAAAATCAGAACTCTCATTATTATTTTATCTCCTGGAACAATAAAGGATGATTTATACTATAGCTCAGTTTAAAATATGGATGAACAAATTATAGAGTTAGTTAGAGAAAATCCCGAACTTTACGATGCCAGTAATGCAAAATACAGTGACAATAACCATAAAAATAAAATATGGAGTGAAATTGGAAATGCAGTTAACAAAACAGGTTAGTTGTGTATGATTTTATTTATTAATACAATGAAACATAAGCAAATATTATTTCTGATTTAAAAAAAAAGCATTTAACTTTTGCTTAGTTGCCACGGGACAGAACCGTGTGTAGAATTGAAATACTTTGTGTATTTTTGTCGTATTTTAAAAGCTAGTGCTGAAGCATTTCCTCCAGATCTTGGCAAATTTTGTACAGAACATGGTGTTTCTATAGTCTCTTCTGCACTCTGTATATTGGTTATATCCTGTCGAATATAATTATGTAAAATACAAGTTGTTAAAATTATGTTGGTAGCATATTTTGGATCTAACTTTAACCTTCTATGATAAATTCGAAATGTTTGAGCTAAAATTCCAAATGCGTTTTCTACAACTCTACGTGCGCGAGATAGTCTGTAGTTAAATATTTGTCTATCTATTCTGTTGTTCGCCTTAAATTTTGGATAAGGTCGCATTAAATTTCTTTTTAATGGAAATGCTGCATCAGCTACAATGGCATAAGGCGTGGGGATTTTCCAACCAGGAAGGGGTTTATCCTTTGGAATATTCAAAGTTCCATTTTGCAACCGTCTCCCAAGAACCGATGATGCAAATATTCCACCATCAGTACTTCGCCCATATGATCCAACATCAACAATAATGAATTTATAGTTTGCATCAACTAATGCCAGTAAAACTATAGAAAAACTTTTTTTATAATTAAAAAATAATGAACCAGATTTTCGAGGTGCCTCTATAACAACATGCTTGCCATCTAAAGCTCCTAAACAATTGGGAAAGTTCCACTGCTTCCAAAATTCACTTGCTATATTTTGCCAGTCTGTTTCCTTAGGTTCAGGTAGTAGTTCGCTTAACAGATTCTCGCAAATAATTTCACAAACTTCATGTACAGCTTCTTGAACTGTAGAGTGTCCGAGTCTGTAGCTAAATGCAATAGTTCGAAACGAATCTCCTGTAGTCAGGAATCTGCAACAATGTATTAATTTTTCTAATGGATTGATACTTAAGGTTTATATTATAGCTTTCCCCAGAACAGATTTATACACATTTTACATATTAATAATTTATTACAGGTACTGAAGTTAAACAAAGATGGTTATCCCTTAGAAGCCAACACAGAAAAGCTCTGCAAAAACAGATTACCACAAGTGGACAAGGTGCGAAGGTCCATAAAAGGTGGAAATATGAAGAACCTATGTTATTTTTAAAGGGATATTGAAAGACAAAGAAGTATCTTCACTTAATACAACAGATGCAGATAATGTTAATGGCAGCGACGAAGAAGATGAATATGAAGTGCAAGAGATGAGCTTTCAAGAAATTTTACCTCCTCAAGAGGCTTGTTCTACAACTACTCCTGACCAGCTGACACAAACACTCACAACTTCAAACACTCCGACAACATCTTATCAACCAGTGGCGGCTCGTCAGGGGAGGCAGGGGAAGCTGAGCCTCCCCTTGGAAGAACCACCATATCTTCAAAAGTAATATCTTAAGAAATTTCTATTAGGTATATCTCAATTTTCAATATTTTTTATTGTTTATTATTCATTAATTAATTTTCAGTTTATATATAACATTTTTGCATTTCCTTTCCACAAACATACCTATAACGTTACACTCCGGATAGTCTTTGTATGCATATTTCCCGGTCGGCCGGTCTTTTACTGAATGAACACTGCGGTTCGCTGGAGGCTAATACGAAATAGCTTCCAACTTTACCGCATTTACTTATAACATGAATGACCTTGAATTTATTTGCGCTGTGTAAAATAGCAACACTTGGAATAGCCAAGTATGAGGCTAGCCTCAGATCTTAGTTTTTATAGCGCATGTGCACAGGTCATTCAAGAGTCAGGTGATTCACAAAGAAAACGAACTGACGTCTGACAGTTGCGTTTAACCGGTTAAGAACAACTTGACGTATAAATACATAAAACATTTGATAGGCGGGCTAGAAATAAGTGCTCTAGGTGAAAATATTCCCAACATGTCTTGTTGTCCAGACGTGGTGGATTATATTAAATGGATTTACTACTCTTATTTATGACGAAAAGGTAAGAATTAAAAGAAATGCCAGGCCTACACCAGCAATGCTTTCGTTAGTTTTTAAAAGTGGTAAACAAAACAGAGGGTTTTGTGATAACAATTATAAAAAAGTCGAGTGGTTAACGGCATCAACAGTTAGAAACAAATTATATTGTTGGAGATGTTTATTATTTACTAATGATCAATCCTCAATTTGGGGCAGGGTCGGGTTTAATAATTTGCAAAATTTGTCGCGAGGTTTAGAAAGGCACGAAAAATATCAGGAGCACATTTCATCTTGCATTAAATTCGAAATGTATGGTAAACAAAATATTGTAAATTTCTTGGATTCTGCACATAAGAGAGAAATAGAAAATGTTAACGAAAAGGTCCGTGAGAATAGGGAAATATTAAAGAGGTTAATAGATGCCGTTATATAGTTATCTTCACAAGAAAATTCTTTCCGAGGACATGACGAAAAACGAGAATCGTGCAATAAAGGAAATTTCAAAGAGCTGGTAGATTTTTTTAAAACTTATGACCCAAAATTAGAGAACTTTTTGAATAACGCCACTATTTTTTGAGACAATTCCGGTAAGCTTCTGTAGAATGATCATTTTCAGCACTTAAACGCATAAAAACATTTTTACTAGAAACAAAATGAGTCAAGACCGCCTTTCAAATGTATCGCTTATTTCAATAGAAAAACGTTTTTTGTCAGAATTGAGGAAACGCGATTCATTTTATGATGAAATAATCAACCATTTTGCTAGTTCCAAAAATCGCAGGTTACCACTCATTTATAAAAATATTCAGGCTTTAAAGCAGAGATTAATATAGGTAGTTGTTATTTTAGAAAAAATATTTATTTGTGTTACTTATTTTTTAGGAAATATTTTTTATAATTCTCCATAATATAGAGTTCCGCGGTTATATTTTTTTTATATAACTTCTTTCTCAAAACTATTTTAATTTCTATTAAAACTTATAATTTTACACGCCTGGCAGTGATAATGAATACAATTTTTTGTTTGTAGAAAAACACTTTAATTTTTTTACCAAAACTATTTTTATTTTTATTAAGTTATATAATTTAATTACAAGTGGGATAGTAGGACTCCTTTGGATACCGATACTCGAATCGCAGGAACGAGAATTTCATGAGAATGATTTTTTCATCTCATCATATTTTCTATTTCCTTTTCATTCTATTCTTTTATTAGTTCTATTCTCTCAAGTCGTGAATCGGTATCCTGGCGAACAACCCACGGCAAAAAAATGTAACGCGCCGTTGTAATACCTCAGGGGTGGTGGGGAAATGTACAAATTGTAGTCATATTGCACATCAGTTGTCTTTCAGAATATCAAGCCTCCTCTGCAGACAATATCACGAGCCGCCACTGTTATCAACGTTCAATGAAATTTTCAAATAAAACTAAACCAGAAACAGCTGCATCTACAATGATGAAGTACATACTCCAGAGTAAAGAGAGAAGCGAACAACAAGTAAAACGTGAAGACTCGATAGATCTTTTTTTTTGTCCATAGCAAATACAGTCAAGAAGTTTTCTCCTTTAGATCAGCATCTTATAAAGAATATTTTTCAAATGGTCTCTCAAATGGAAGCCAAATACCTTATGCCGCAATTTCCATTGCAAGTACAACTTGATCTACAACAGCAAATGCGTCAGGAGTATGTTAGCAGCAATGAAGCCTCGTTTTCCAACATCAGAGAATCGTCACTGTATTCCCGTTCTACATCTAAGTTGTCGTGTGCCTCTTTATTTGCAACTTATTCACTTAACTATGAGCAACTATAAACCGTTTTTATAAATTATATTATTATTAAGTTAATCAGAAACTGTTATATTTCATAAATAAATTCCTTTCTTACCTTAAGCACACTGCCAGTTTTTCTTTTGGGGTAATCGCTTCTCCAAATGTAGTGTTTTTCTTTTTTAATTTCGATTCTATTTTCGATAAAAGAATATCAAATTGCTCTTTACTCATTCTAAAATATTGAAAAAACCTTCTCTCATGATTTTCAAGTTGATTGAATAATGTGTGGTGGAACTCTCCTTCTAATTTTCTGCGGTGTAAAAGAGGATGTACACTAAATTTTCTTTTCCTTCTTTTCTTATTTCGTCCTCGTCCAGCAACAAAGCTATCATCATTAAATCTCTATTTGAAAATTTTTTAAACATGATTAACAACACCGCACAAACCAAGTACACTTAAAACTGAGTGAAATTTGAGCTATAACAGGAGTATACAGGAGCGTTGAGCGTCGTGTGAGTGTAGCGTGAGCGAAGTGTGACCTGAGCTATAGTATAAATCATCCTTAAAAATGTGTTATTTCCACACATGAGTTTCAAGAACTGAAACATGTATAATAAACAAAAAATCGTCAATGGTTGCCTGGCATTTTATCACCCCCATGTAAACAATATTTCATAGAATGTGCAACTGGATAATATATCCATTAATACAGCATCGATTGCGATAACCCAACAATGTGGTGAAACGCCAGCAGTCGATAAAAAAGGATTGGTTTCTGTTATGATAGCAGGTTCGACGCTCGATAATGCCAGAACGTATGCCAGCGATAAAGAATATCTGTATTTTTGCCTCGAATTCAGTGTAGATTCGTTCAGTCATTATTTTGTCGTAAATTTTAGGACGAATCGATTTTTATAGTCTATAACTGTGAAAATATGACTATTACTCCAGTTATTTGTCTAATAAAGCTACTAATGTGCGTGCCCGACAGACTATTTACTTGATATTCACGTTATCGGGGTATACGAGGTGTCACAACCAAAGGTAGCCACTCCGAATATTTTTGGAGGTATAGTTGCCTTCATTCGTTTAGTGCAGGTAAAAAAAGCTGTACAAAACGGGCCATAAATGTGGCTCGTTAAGATAAGATGTCTCAGAGCCGTACTTAAAAATTTTGTGAGGTATTCAAGGTTATTGCTATTTATATTGTTATGAGTTACACCCCCTTGAAATTGGAGATTGATACGCCTATGCCTAATAGTGAGTGACTGGAAACTTGTAGAGAGTGATAGAGTTTTCTAGAGTGTGGTGGGAGAAGATTCTTGACGGATCTAGAGGTAATTTCAGAGTATATAAGGCGCGATTACCGGCGCAGGGGGAGAAGTTCTATTAAAGTGAAGTTTGGTACCAGCGAAAAAGTGAGGTTAAATATAAAGTAAACAAAGCGTAAAGGTTATTTTGGTTAATTAACAAGTATTTTGTAGTCAGTAAATTATTAAATAAAGTGTTAGTGGTTTACCCCTTGTTAAAATTATTTAGAACTCACGGATTTATACAGGGTATTTTAGCTTTTCAATTATATGGGTCCTTCCTTAATTAATTTATAAATAGTTTGTTCTGGAAGTGTTGTTAAGTAGGCGGTTTTTCCACAGCTCCGGTTTCTCCTTCACTTTCTTTTATATTATTATAAAAATTTAAAACTACTTTTTGGATATGTTCACATAAATGTTGTCTAGAAACTTTCTCTGTAATTTTTGAGCTGTTAATAATCTAAAGATTCATTGAATAAACGCAGATTAGAGTATATGATAAGGTCATATGATCTAGCAATGGCTACAAATAATCCTACAAGGGTAACAGATAAAAGTTCCACTATTATAGATTATATACTAACCAATATCTCTAAATCTGATTTTAATGCAAATACACAAGACCTAAATATATCTGATCATAGAGCTATTGAAATGCATGTTAGAGCTAAATTTCCAGTAATCAATAATAATCAGAGCAAAAAAATTAGATTAGTGAACACCGAATCTATCACAAATTTTAATACTGACATTATGTCAGAGACATGGGAAACTGTATATAAACATGAAAATCCAAATAAAATATATCAAGAGTTTTTATCAATATTTCTATTATACTATAACAAACATTTTCCTATTAAAATAGTAAAAAATGGGCCAAATGGTAGGAATCAATGGATTACTAATGGTATAAGAATCTCTAGCCAACGTCTAAAACAACTGCACATACAAAAACGTGCAAATCCAAACGATGAAAATATAATTGATTACTATAAAATATATAAAAAAATATATAACACAGTAATAAAGGAGGCCAAGAAACTTCACTTTCAAAAACAAATAGTGAATTCAGATAATGCGTTAAAAGCAACTTGGAAAGTAGTAAGACAGAATACAAAAGAAAATACATCCAATCAAATAAATGAATTAAAAATAGGTGACAAAACTATAACAAATCCATGTGAAATAGTAAACAGCTTTAATGATTTTTTTATAAGCGTAGGTAATTCTCACGAAACAAAAATAAAAACGCGCGGACACAACCATACAATTTTGCAGCAACGATCATCTCTGTTCTTGAATCCTATTTGTGAAAATGATGTGTTACGTATCATAAGGAACTTGAAAAGCTCAAATTGCAAGGATATTCATGATATTAGTACCTATTTTGTTAAACAATGCTCGAGTCCAATTTTAACCCCTCTAACATATTTAATAAACCAGATATTGATTACTGGAATTTTTCCAGATGACCTAAAATTATCAAAAGTTACGCCACTGTATAAGAAGGGAAGTCGACAAGACATGAATAATTATAGACCTATAGCCATCCTCCCAGTATTTTCCAAAATCATTGAAAAAATTATACATGATCAAATAGTAAATTTTCTTAAATCACATAATACACTTAGATCAGAACAACATGGATTCACAAAAAACAAGAACACTACCACGGCAATTTTTCAATTAACAAATGAAATTTTGGAAAATCTCGAAAATGGGAACAATGTGGTAAGCATCATGTTTGACCTGTCGAAAGCTTTTGACATGGTGAAACATGATTTGCTCTTTGTAAAATTAGATAGGTACGGGGTGCGGGGTACTCCATTAGAGCTCATTAAATCCTATTTGTTAAATAGAAAGCAGCTAGTTGAAATAAATTACAAAAATCATCAACAAAGATCAACTTGGGAAAATCTACCCCCGATATCCGTACCACAAGGGTCAATACTGGGACCCTTACTATTCTTAATATATGTTAACGACTTGCCATTACACATAGAACACTCAAAAATTATATTGTATGCCGATGACACCACTGCCATCCTCGGAAACAAAAATAAAGTCACTCTACAAACAAAGACGGAACAAACTGTAAATAATATAGTGACGTGGTTAAATGAAAATGGCCTTAAGTTAAATTCGGAAAAAACCGAGATATTGCACTATTCCACTATAAGTGATGCCTTTAAGATAAACATAATAAACACAGAAATAACATCAAAAAATAGTACAAAATTTCTAGGAATTTATATAGATAATTGCTTTAATTGGCATGAACAGATAGAATGTATGTGCAAAAAATTATCAAAAATTTGTTTTTCTTTGAGAATAATGATTAAATACTGTAGTACAGAGCAAATGGTTAACATATATTATGGATCATTTAATTCCGCTATGTCTTATGGTATTGAATTCTGGGGAAATAGTAGTAGAGCAATAGAAGTATTTAGGATTCAAAAAAAGGCAATTAGAATTATCACTAAATCCAGTAACAGACAGACATGTAGAGACCTATTTAAATCCCTAAAAATAATGACCTTACCCTGTCTGTATATTTACAAAGTTGCAATTTTTGTTCGTAATAATATAAAATTATATCAGCATAATTCACAAAACCACACCTATGAAACAAGACATACAACACAATTGCAGCCAACTAAACATAAAACAACAAGATTTGAGAAAGGCCTTTATTATTCCGGTATATACATTTATAATAAACTTCCCGATCGCATAAGAAATTCAAATACATTGTACACATTTAAACATTCGTTAAAAAACTATCTACAAACTCATGCATTTTATTCCATAAACGACTACATAAATACAACGTAATTTTCTTCTATAGATGACTTTTATAAATCTGAAACGTTTTTTTTTATATATATATTTATATCTTTTAAAGTGTTTTTTCTTTTTTTAAATTTTACTCCAGTAGGTACTTATGATATATATTTCTTTTAACATATATTTTTCTAGGAATTTTAAATCATAGAATTTATGTAACTTTTACCCAATAACAAAATATCTTTTTATAATTATTGACTGATTTTATATTAAATATAGATAAGTAATAATGCTTCTGCAACTATCTGCCTATTTTTTAATTGTAATTTTAATTGTAATTTTGTTTAATTCTCAATGTAACTTAGCAATTTATAATGTGTATGACGATGCCCATACTGATGTCTCAGTCTAGTTGGAAAATAAAGATATTCTATTCTATTCTATTCTATTCTAATCCCCATACTTGACAATATTAAAGGTTCGACTCTGTCGTTCCCGCTAGGTCGTAAAATATTTTCCGTACGGGAGAGTCGGTAAATATGAACCAAATAAATAAATTAAATAATGGGCTTGTTCCATGATATTTCTTTTAAAATATGGTTTTTCATATAGTACTCGATATTCTCATTATATACTTAAAATTTCATATTATTAACTTTTTCCGTTCTCGAGATATAAGAAATTGAAATTAGTAATAGTTGCAAAAACCGATCGCTCATTTGTGACGTCACTATACGCAAGTGACGTAAGAAAAGTGGCTTTCTGGGACCTTTCAAATTTAACCTGATAAGTCGAGAAATATGGAATTTTCAAACACTGGTAACTAAATAAATCCGTCGAGTGGAAGTTCGTTCTCTGTCTCTACGGAAAGGAGAAGTTCGGCGATGAATCCTAATCGTAAATTGCAGGGTCAAAATCGAAAATTCGTCGAGACAGGAGCGAGAGAAAATTGTAATTTTTTGATATTTCACCAAATTGTACTCCCTGCTGTCAAGAGGTAAGCAAAGCAAACAATACTTTAAAAACACAAAATTATAACAACTAAGGAGCATCAAGTCTATTGAGATCGCCGAGTCTATGCGTATAGTGACGTAGCGCCTGGCCACGCCCCATTTTCGCGAGGTAGATTTGTAATAATTTTTAAGATACTAAACGTGCGAATAAGATTCTGATTTTTTGCAGATCCATTATTTTATACTTGCACTTTCGATTTATGAAATAAAAAAAAATGCCGAACAAGCCCATTGGAACAGGAGTGTTTTCATCAATTTGTTACTTTAATCATCCCAGAACATACTTTATATGTGAATAATGATGTTCTATGTATTGAGTAGTATAATATATTTAATATTTAATATGTTATAGAGGAGTTAGCTCGAAAATCGACATGCCCTGATCTCCCCTCAATGCTGTAGTCAAATATAAGCGGCACAGCTTTGAGGTTTTTTATGTGCATTAAACGAATGAAGACAACTTATATACGAATATAATTAATCAGATATGTTATGCGATTACCTCAAACGAAACTGGTCGAGTGTTTACCTGGCCACCGTTACAAGTCCCTTATATAGTTTTGGTTCATTCCCGACATTGCTGGTAGCATAGCCGTAGGTTAAACAAAAATGTATCTACTTTTTTTAATCATTTATGGAGTTGTTCGGGCAAGCTTGCACCGCGCTTCATCCAGTATATCAACTTCACTAATTGAAAGTATAGTAATCGTAAAGAAAATTACATTTTTTTTTTTCTTGAAATAGGTTTAGAACGCCATGAAACGTCGAGATTTTAAATTTGAGCGAAAAAAATGTTCTGTCTGTCGGTCTGTCTCTATTTTTTTTTTGTCCGCACGCTTTCTCCGGAACGGTACAAGATATTGACTTGAAATTTTATATACGTATATATTAGAATAGAATAGAATAGAATTTATTCCCAAACATATATATACATTACACTAAAATAAAAGGCGTATACATGGTAAGTTGCGTCTCATGGAGCAGTAGGGAAACATAAGCTAAGTTAGCTCAATACCAGCACATTTAGATTATTATAAACAATAAAATAATGTAATATAATAACGCTAGTAAATTTAACATACTACAAAGTTATCAATCATTAGTATAACATGTTTAATACAAACTACATACTTTACTATGAGGTGAATATTACATTAAAAGCTAAATGATCATAGTGTTGTCTCAAAGAATTCAATAATGCTGTAAAATACATGTGATAGTAAAATGTTTTTTAAGTTTTGTTTAAATTTGTTTAGGTTGTTAATTGTTTGGATATGCTGGGGTAAGTGATTAAAAATCTGCACCCCCGTGTACAGAGGACCTCTACGACTGACGTTATAGTTATAGTATGGGGGTAAATATGTATCTTTATTTCTTGTATTGTATTTATGTATGTCTGATGGGGTTATTAGGTCATTTTTCCTTTTAAATATAGCGAGAGATAAGCGATATATATATACAGGTTAGTTAGGGTAAAAATTTCCAATTCCTTAAATGAGCTACGACATGAGTCATGTCTGCGTAGACCACATAGGACCCGAATGGCACGTTTCTGAATTAGGAAAGTGCTATTTACATTTGATGAATTTCCCCAGAACTCAATTCCATATTGTAAGATAGAATAAAAGTACACATAGTAGACCGTCCTTGCTGCGTTAAAGCCAATGTTATTTTTTACAGCCCCAATGGCAAATACTGCACTAGATAACTTTTTGTTGAGTATATATATGTGGTATTTCCAATCGAGTTTTTCATCTATACATACCCCTAAAAATTTGGTATTTAACACGGGTTCGACATTTCCTATGGTTGCCACTAGAGTTGTTTGTGGGATATTTTTGTTGGGTTGAAGTAGCATATTGACAGTTTTCCCCATGTTAAGAACTAATTTGTTGGCTGTGAACCAGTCGGTTATATCAGTTATTTCGTCCTGTGCCAGACTATCTATGTTTTGATGTTTAAGTAAGATGCTTGTATCATCTGCAAATAATGAGACCTATGCCGATGGATAATTATATGCCAGGTCATATGTAAATTAAAAACAGTACTGGTCCCAGAATGGAACCTTGAGGTATTCCGCATTTTATGTTTTCAGGCTCTGAGTGGTATTTTCTGTAAGAGGAATCAGTAAGTGCGCAAATTTCCACTATGATTTGGCGGCTGTCGAGGTATGATTTAAACCAGTTATTCGTTACTCCCCTTATTCCATAGTATTCCATTTTGCTTAACAGTGTAGAATGGTCAACGCAGTCAAACGCTTTGGATAGGTCACAAAATATTCCAAGCGGTAGTTGTTTGTCTTCTAATATTTTACTGATATTGTTTAACAATTCAAACGTAGCGTCTGTTGTACTGAGGTTGTTACGAAATCCATACTGAAACTATGTAAGATTTTTTTTGTTTTCTAGGTAATATGAAATCTGTTCTTTAACCACTGTTTCTAATATTTTAGAAGGTGAGGGAATAAGTGAAATAGGCCTGTAATTTGATATTGTAGTTTTTTCGCCTTTCTTATGTAAAAGTTTTATAAGAGTGGTTTTATAACGAGATCTGGAACTGGATTGTTTTTTGAAGATATCCGGTGAAGGGTTGGGGGTAAATAGGAGTAAATATGGGGAAATATGTAAAGCAAGCTGGTAAGAGTACAGAAACTTGAAATTGGATGTATGTAGTACAAGCCAAGGCCTCAGATTTTTTATATTTTTCAACCCCCCACCCCCCGAGTCCATTATTAAAGGGGTTGATAAAATAAAATTGAGATACTAATTTGAAATTTGGTACACGTATGTATTATAACGGCATCTGGAACTGGTTTATATTTTGGGATGATTCCGTTGAAGGGCTGGGGGTTAAATAGGGGAAAATAAGTAAATCTAGCTGGTAAGAGTACAGAAATGTGGGATTTGGTGTATATACTAGAAACCACGCCTCAGATTTCTTTCTAATATTTTTCAAACACCACCATCTCCATTATTAATGGGTTTAATAACACAAAATTGAGATATTTACTTGAAAGTTAGTACACGTATGTATTGTAATGATATCTGATTGCGATGATTTCACTCAAGGGGTGGGACGTGGTAGGTTGTGAATAGGGGAAAATAAAAACTTCATTTCTAACTTATATGGTAGAAACCAACGGCTCAAACTTTTCTATGACATCTGCTCCAAATATTATTAAAATTCTATGACCAATAATTTCCACATACTAGAGTGCAAATCTAGTCAAGATGTTTGCTTTAAAATGACTTGGATGAAAAATCTGGATGTGGAAGTAGTGATTCCTTAGGCAGCGGTTTTTTACTTCCCTCGCATACCGAAGGGAAGTATTGTATTCGAGAAAAAATCACCCTCCAAGATTTTTTCAGATTCTGACGTTTCAGATCACGGAGAATATAGGTTTTTCAATTCCGTCAGTCTGTCTGTCTGTCTGTTGGTGCATTTACTAAAAAACTGCTTGACGGAGAGCAGTCAAATTTGGTAGTTAGTTGACCCTACTGTCAGCGAAGAAATGGTAGAACGTTCACTGGAAAATATACAGGGTGGATCGTCTAAAGGGAATAAATAATGAAAAAAATTTGTTTTTGTTCAAATTTAAAATGACGCGCAAAACCTATTTCAGAAAAAAAAAATTTGAAAATTTTTTTCCCTAACATTTTTGAAAAAATTTTCACCACTAAAAAATTGTTTTGTCTTTGTTCAAATTTAAAATTTCCACGTTTCGTGTCATTCTAAACTTATTTCAAAAAAAAATTTTTTTTTATTTTTTTTACCATTTTTGAAAAAAAATTTACCACTAAAATAGATGGAAACATTTTTTTCTTTCTTTAAATTTAAAATTTCAACGATTCATAGCGTTCTATTTAAAAAAAATAATATTTTTTTTACTATTTTTGAAAAAATGTTACCACTAACGCAGACTGAATTTTTTCTTAAAATTTTCACGTTTTCATGGCATTCTAAACCTATTCAAACAAATTTAAAAATTATTTTGATTCAAAATTTTTTTGAAAAAAATTTTTTTGCAAAAAATTTTAATCTATTTATCACTGGGTAGAATAGATGAAAAATTTTTTTTTTTGCTCAAATTTAAAATTTCCACGTTTCATGGCATTCCAAACCTGTTTCGGAAAAGAAAATTTGCAACATTTTATCTACCATTTTGGAAAAAAATTTACCACTAAATAGATGGAATTTTTTTTTCCTCAAATTTAAAATTTTCACGTTTGACATGACTGACATTCTAAACCTATTTGAGAAAAAAAAAATTTGAAAATTTTTTTCACCATTTAAAAAAAAAAATTACCACTAAAATAGATGGAAATGTTTTTTTTCTTTGCTCAAATTTAAAATTTTCACGTTTTATGGCATTCTAAACCAATTTCAAAAAAAAATACCACTGTAGAATAGAAGAAAACTTTCCTTTTTGCTCAAATTTAAAATTTCCACGTGTCATGCTAAACCTATTTCAGAATAAAAAATCGGTAAAGTTATTTACACAGAACTTCCCTCGTTATTTGTGCATGACAGTCACTAAAAAAAATTATTAATTACGAAATGACATTGAGAATAACAATCGGAATATAATTATTGGTATTATTACAAAGAAAACCTGATAACTTTTGGTCAAAAAAATATACAGAGTGTTCATCCAACAGCAAAAGTTCAATATACTAAATAACAGGTGCCAAATATGGAAGGGTTGCGCAAATACCTTTATAAATGTCCACCATGACTCAATTATTTCTTGGGATGCCATTATTCAATAAAAGTATATAATAGGATATGCCAAATATTATTGCCATCTCTCACATTTTCAATCCCACATTCACGTAATGGAGTGGAAGTATAGTAGTGATTAAAATATAGAACAAATTTTCAAAAATGTTTTCTGTCTATTCTAGTGTTAAATTTGTTTCCAAATTGGTGAAAAATGTTGCAAATTGTTTTTTCCGAAATAGGTTTAGAATGCTATGAACCGTGGAAATTTTAAATTTGAGCAAAAAAATATTTCGTCTATTCTATAATAGTGATAAATAGATTACTAAAACATGTTTTCATTTTTTTTTTATTTTTCTAAAACATTTTTAAATTTGTTTTATTAAATTTGGAATGCCATGGAAACGTGGAAATTTTAAATCGGAAAAAAAATCCATCTATTTGTGGTAAATTTTTTTCTAAAATTTTTAAATTTTTTTTATTTTTCTTTAAATAGATTTAGAACTCTATGAAACGTGGAAATTTTAAATTTTGAGAAAAAAAAAATTCATCTATTTTGGTGGTAAAATTTTTTTCAAAAATTTTCAATTTTTTTTTTCTTTTAAATAGCTGTAGAATGCCATGAAACGTGGAAATTTTAAATTTGAACAAAGAAAAAAATTTTTTTTAGTGGTAAAATTTTTTTCAAAAATGATTGAAAAAAATTTTCAAAATTTTTTTTTTCTGAAATAGGTTTAGCGCGTCATGAAACGTGGAAATTTTAAATTTGAGCAAAAAAAAATTTTGTTCACTATTTATTCCGTTTAGACGGTCCACCCTGTATATTTTTCACTGAAAATTCTACCAGTTCTTCGCTGACAGTAGGGTTAACTACCTACCAAATTTGACTGCTCTCCGTCAAGTAGTTTTTTAGTTAATGCACCAACAGACAGACAGACAGACATACATACAGACAGACAGACAGACAGGCAGACAGACAGACAGACAGACTGACGGAATTGAAAAACCTATATTTTCGGAATCTACGTGTTCTGAAACGTCAGAATCCGAAAAAATCTCGGAGGGTGATTTTTTCTCGAATACAATACTTCCCTTCGGTATGCGAGGGAAGTAAAAAAATTTGAAAATTTTTTTAAAAACAGTTTTGAAAAATCGGTAAAGGTCTTTACACAGAACTTCCCTCGTTATTTTTGCATGGCGGTCACTCTAAAAAATTAATGATTACGAAATGACATTGAGAATAATAATCGGAATATAGTTATTGCTATTATTACAAAGAAAACTTGATAAGTTTTTGTCAAAAAAATATACAGATTGCTCATCCAACAGCAAAAGCTCAATACTAAATAACAGGTGCCACATATGGCAGGCTTGCGCAAATACCTCTACAAATGTCCACCATGACTGAATTATTTCTTGGGATGACCAACCTGTACATTTTTCAATAAAAGTATAATAGGTGTATATGATTGCCATCCGTCACATCAATCCAACATTCGCGTAATGGAGTGGAAGTATAGTGGTGGTTAAAAAATTTCATTTTTATTTTAATTTTTCAAAAATGTAAAAAAAAAAATTAAAAATTTTTTCCTCTGAAATAGATTTAAAATGTCAAACCTAGAAATTTTAAATTTGACCAAAAAGGAAAGTTTCCGTCTAATCTATGATAGTGGTAAAAGAAGTTTAAAATTAAATTTAAAAATTACACATGAAAAAAAAATTATCATTTTAGTAGAAAAATTTTTTTCAAAAATGTTGGTAAAAAAAATTTAATTTTTTTTTTATAGTTTTAGAATGCCATGAAACGTAGAAATTTTAAATTTGAGCAAAAAAAAATTTTTTCATCTTGGTAAAAAATTTTTCAAAAATGTTGAAAAAAATTTTCAAAATTTTTTTTTTCAGAAATAGGTTTAGCGTGTCATGAAACGTGGAAATTTTAAATTTGAACAAAAAAATTTTTTTTTTATCTTGGTAAAAATTTTTTTCAAAAATGTTGGTGAAAAAAATGTCCAAAATTTTTTTTTTCAGAAATAGGATTAGCGCGTCATGAAATGTGGAAATTTTAAATTTGAGCGAAAAAAAATTTTTTTCACTATTTATTCCGTTTAGACGGTCCACCCTGTATATTTTCCACTGAAATTTCTACCATTTCTGCGCTGACAGTAGCGTCAACTACCTGCCAAATTTGACTGCTTTCCGTCAAGTAGTTTTTTAGTAAATGCACCAACAGACAGACAGACAGACAGACAGACAGACAGACAGACAGACAGACAGACCGACAGACAGACAGACAGACAGACTGACGGAATTGAAAAACCTATATTTTCGGAATCTACGTGTTCTGAAACGTCAGAATCCGCAAAAATCTCGGAGGGTGATTTTTTCTCGAATACAATACTTCCCTTCGGTATGCGAGGGAAGTAAAAATTGAAAAAAAAATGAAATTTTTTAACCACCACACTTCCACTCCACTACGTGTATGTGGAATTGAAAATGTGACAGATGGCAATAATATTATATTATTATTGAAAAATGTACAGGGTGGTCATCTGTCATAAAGGTATTTGCCAAAGCCTTCCATATTTGGCACCTGTTATTTAGTATTGAACTTTTGCTGTTGGATGAGCACTATGTATATTTTTTTGGCCAAAACTTATCAGGTGTTCTTTGTAATAATAGTGATAACTATATTCCGATTATTATTTTCAATGTCACTTCGTAATTATTAACTTTTTAGAGTGAACGCCATGCACAGATAAAGAATGAAGTTCTGTGTAAATATCTTTACCGATTTTTTTATGGAAAATCTGTGGCATTAAACGAAATTTTTGCAAATACATTTTTTGGGTGAAAATGTATGCTCTTTCCAAAAATATATTTTTTGTCCTACCACGACTCATTTTCGAAATTTTGGGGAAATACCGGAAAACAAAATTTTTGATTTTTTTTTTATGTCGATCTGGAAATCCCGTAAACTTTACGTGATGTTATTGCTTACCATCCAAAGAACTAATTTAAAAAAACATCCGCTTCCGATTTGTCTAGAGGTAAATATCTTTAATGACTAGGCTGTAACACCAGTGAGATAAAAACCATTTCTCTGCCTCCTTATTTAGGCATAAGAAAGTAATAACGCGGAACCGTCCTACCCTCGCGGCCGATTAGGCAGCCCTACGTCCAAATAAATACAGCTCAACAAAAACGCCAGACAAATAGGACTGACAGGTTGTCTGTTAGAAAAAACAGACAGGTTGGGGCTGGAAAGCGAGGTCCAACATAATATAAATTGTGCAGGCGTTACAGATATTTGTTTATGTGTGCCGGAGCTTCAGCCTTAATGTAGTAAAAGTACACAGACATTGACAAATAGCAACATGTCTACTTGGGATGGAAATTGTTTCTGCCATATACCACTGTTTCTCTTTAAACGCGTTTAAAAATAGAAAATCGAAGGAGCGTGATGCATTTCGCTTGGAAACTAGTTGTTCCTTCGTAAAAAGAAACTTAATGTTATATACAAGTAAAAAAGGCTGAATTACAGTGTGTTTATTGAAAGTGTATAATATACAATTTAAACATGGGGTGGGTGTGACTCCGGGTGCCACATTACTGTGTCATGTATTAGGACTCTGCAAAGATGGCATTTGCACTAAGTGCAGCCACACGAACAACTTACCAGGATATGGATATCAATATCAAGCTAACCATTACACTATTCGACAGTTTTCTGCACTTTTTATTAATTGTTGCACATTATATACAGCAGGGTATTTCGAAATCAAAATTCTTTATTTCTCACCCCTGCAAATGATTCATTTCAAGAAGATATAATCAATTTTTTTGCAAAAAATACCCTAAATCTCCAAAATCCTGCATTTTTTACATGCCTTCTTTAGTTTTTGAGTTATTGTGAAAAGAAACTTTTTATCAAAAATTTAAAAATCATTTCAAATTTGAACGAAACTTTTTTAATTTAGGCATTCTAAACCGTTCACATATTGTTAGTACCTAAATAAACTGTAAATGGAACATTTAATTTCAATTCTTGCGGTGAAGGCATTGGTTTCATTGCTGATATTTTCTCCGAGAAAACGAGAAAACCATTTCGTTTTCATCATAACTCCTTAAGTTTTTACGCTAACGACTTTTATTAAAGCTCATTTTAAAGGTCTTGTCAAGCTAAAGACATTGTCAATGTATGTCTACCAAGATTCTTTCTCACTTCTTTTGAGACGGAAATATGAAATGTACACTGAGGAGTGAGAAACATAGTCATAAGTTCAGCGATTCTCAAACTGCGTGATTTGACGACGAACATTATTTATTTCCGTGAACTAACACCACTCTAAATATGAAAAACGTCTTTATATGAAATATTTAAGTTATTTTTAGTGGTAAATAGTGGATATTCATCCGTCAAACGAACAATGTCAAACCAGTAAAGTCTTACAATTTTCTAGTATTTACATATTACACGTTTTAGAATAGAATGAACATAGGATCGCGTAGCTCAATCGGTAAGATACTCGAGCAGCAATAAATGTAAATGGGTTGGTTGCGAGTTCGAAAAACGAAAAAAAAACGAATTAGAAAGAAACCAAAAACTTTGGATGTATGTGAAGGTGTTAGAATGCTGATAAGGGATGTCATTTATAATTTTTATGAATTGAGAACCCATTGTACACTAGTTACGATGAAGGAAACGCTGAAGAATAAGGGAATCATAAACTTAAGTAAGGTAAGTCTCTTAAAACTATTAAGTTTGTGGATTTAGGTATAAAAAAGGTTGTAAACGTCCCTATTTATGTGAACAAATACGAATAGTTCAGCAAAGGGATCAATTTTTAAAAAACATACAGGGTGTTTTTAAAAAGTATGTCAATCACTTAACCACGGACTCAGCATGTCAAAAGAAGTTGATTCAGCCTAATTTCCCTCTATCCAAAATCGCACCCCTATGAATATACAGCCCTCTAAAGTTGGGATTAAAAATATTTATTTTTTTAATATTGTGCAAATGGCTGTAGATATCTTTTTCAATTTCGGAACACTGAAATGTATGTCAAAGGGTAACAGTTTAAAGTAAAAACTGTTTAAAATCAAATTTTCTAAAAGGCCGATTTGGGGGTAAACTATCCTTCCCTCCTACCCCCTCTTTTAGTGGTACGCCTATGACTTTTTTGATATATCGCATTTTATATAAAATTTAATTATAAAACCTTTTTTTATCTTGTTTTTTTTTCGTTTAGATAACCATTTTCAAATGAATCTGGAAATATTAAAACCATTACCACGTCTTTGTAGAATAACACAAATAATGTTTAAAATTAATGTAGATGATGATCAAAGGCACCTGTGAAAATTTAATAGGTAGTTGACACCTGTCATTTTTGTCAAACTGCTTTAATAGATATCAGTTATTAATTGTTAACAATGGCATTTAATATGAATTATTCTAATACCGAAATGGTGGATATGATTAGAATATTAGGCGAATGTAATGGAAATGGTTCTAGTGCAGCTAGGCGTTATGTGGAAACGTTTCCAAACCGTCGGCATCCTGATAGACGTACATTTTTTTGCAGTCGATCGTCGTGCAAGGGAAACTGGAAGTCTATCAAATGATCGTGCTGGGAAGTGTGGCAGACCTAGGACTGTGCTAGTTCCAGAGGTCGAAGAGGAAATTTTAGATATTGTATCAGAACGGCCTGAAAGCAGTGTGCGTAAAATAGCTTCTCAGGTAGGAGTATCGTATTATTCAGTATGGAGTACATTAAAAGAACAATTACTAGTTCCATTTCATATACAGACTGTTCAGGCATTGGAACCTCAAGATTACGGTTCTCGAATGGAATTTTGTAACTGGCTTCTCAGAAAAAATGGAAGAAATGTAAGTTTTGTAAACACCATTTTGTCAACTGATGAGGCCTCATTTCATAGAAATGGTATTACAAATCATCATAATTATCACATTTGGTCTGAAGAAAATCCCAATGCAAAGATAGAAACGCATTTTCAGCGTAATTTTTCTGTTAATGTTTGGGCAGGTATTGTTGATAACCATCTAATTGGACCTGTTTTCTTTCCACGTCGTTTAAATGGAGCTGACTACCTAGATTTTCTGGAAAATGAATTGCCTGAGCAATTAGATATTGTTAATCTTAATATTAGAGAAAACATGTGGTATTTACAAGATGGTGCTCCACCCCATTATAGCCTGCAAGTCAGGCAATGTTTATCAAGGCGTTTCCAGGACGTTGGATAGGTCGAGGAGCTGATGCTCCAGTCAGTTGGCCTGCTCGGTCCCCTGATTTAAACCCAATTGACTTCTGTCTTTGGGGAGCTATGAAGGAAAAAGTTTATTCTGTTCCAATAGAGAGCGTTGAACATCTCCGACAAAGAATTCAACAATCAACCGAGGAATTTAGAAACATTCCTGCCGTGTTTCAGAATGTGAGATTTTCGCTTCTAAAAAGGGCAAGGTATTGTGTACGACAAAATGGAAATCATTTTGAGCACATTCTGAAATAAAATTTTAATGTTCGACATTTTTTTATTTTATTTTTAATTTATTTCATTATTTGTTGTTTTACTTCTAATATTATTTTAATTTACTTTGTTGCTTTAATGATTGATGTTTTAGTTTTTGTGATTTTTATTTAATAAAAAAACCTATTTAAACATTTTTTTAATTTTACAATTTATGATAGCAATGCACATCTTTTATTATAATACCAGTAACTGCCAAATGCCAAAATTACACAGAAGAACTTTTTTATTTCATATGTTCCACTTTTCATAATGGTTTTAGTATTTCCAGATTCATTTGAAAATGGTTATCTAAATGAAAAAAAAACAGGATAAAGAAAAGTTTTATAATTAAATTTTATATAAAATGCCCTATATCAAAAAAGTCATAGGCGTACCACTAAAAGAGGGGGTAGGAGGGAAGGGTAGTTTACCCCCAAATCGGCCTTTTAGAAAATTTGATTTTAAACAGTTTTTACTTTAAACTATTACCCTTTGACACACATTTCAGTGTTCCGAAATTGAAAAAGATATCTACAGCCATTTGCACAATATTAAAAAAATAAATATTTTTAATCCCAACTTTAGAGGGCTGTATATTCATAGGGGTGCGATTTTGGATAGAGGTAAATTAGGCTGAATCAACTTCTTTTGACATGCTGAGTCCGTGGTTAAGTGATTGACATACTTTTTAAAAACACCCTGTATATGGAAAAATATAGCAGTAACCTTCGAAAGATTGTATTTATAGATGAAACATGGGTATTTGCCAATGGAAGTGTTCGAATATCATGGTACGATTTATCAACAAAAAGCGTCAAACAGAAAAAATCAACTGTAGGAAAACGGTTTATTATTTTGCACGCTGGAACATCAGATGGCTTTATTCCGGGAGCAAGCTTAATTTTTTCTACTACCAAATAAAAGTATGGATAACATGAATTGTGACAATTTTGAGGAATGGATACAACGTCAATTGCTACCAAATTTTGAAGAACTAAGTTTAATTGTAATGGATCATATCACACCCGACAACCTACTTGTCAATGGAAAAAGCATGCAATGGGCTTGTTCGGCATTTTTTTTTATTTCGTAAATCGAAAGTGCAAGTATAAATTAATGGATCTGCAAAAAATCAGAATCTTATTCGCACGTTTAGTATCTCAAAAACTATTACAAATCTCCATCTCGCGAAAATGGGGCGTGGCCAGGCGCTACGTCACTATGCGTATAGACTCGGCGATCTCAATAGACTTGATGCTCCTTATTGGTTATAATTATAAGTGTTTTCGAAGTATTGTTTGTTTTGCTTACTACTTGACAGTAGGGGAGTACAATTTGGTGAAATGTCAAAAAATTACAATTTTCTCTCGCTCCTGCCAGAACGAATTTTCGACTTCGACCCTGCAATTTACGATTACCATTCATCGCTGACCTTCTCCTTTCCGTAGACACATAGAACGAACTTCCAATCGACGTATTTATTTAGTTACCAGCGTTTAAAAATTCCATGTTTTTCGACTTTTCAGGTTAAATTTGAAAGGTCGCAGGAAGCCATTTTTCTTACGTCACTTGCGTATAGTGACGTCACAAATGAGCGCTCTGTTTTTGCAACCATTACTAATTTCAACTCCTTATATCTCGAGAACGGAAAAAGTTAATAATACGAAATTTTAAGTGTATAATGATAATATCGAGTACTATGTGAAAAAGTATAAAAACCATATAAAAATAATAGCATGGAACAAGCCCATTGCAGAATGGTTAACTGAAAATAATATTCCTTTTTCTTCCACAGCGTTCAAAGTGGACTTGTTAAATTTTGCTCAGAATAATAAAAAGATACCAATGTACTTTGTTGACGAACTTCTGCGCGAGAATAGACATGAAGTTATTCGTTTGCCACCTTGCCACTGTCAATGTAACGCTATAGAGTTAATCTGGGCTAATTCAAAACGATATTATGATAAACATTTTAAAATGGATGGAACTTTTTATAGTTATCTAACGACATCATTGCTGTTACAGGAGAGAATTGTTTGAGAACTACTGGTATTTCTTATGCATCAAATAAAATTTTAGTTCCGACGATTTAGCAGCCATGACACAAGTCAGCTTGAACTGTGCCCTTAGTATTTATTAATCACCGTTGGTATGGTTTAGTTTCTCACCCTGAAAGAAACGCCCTGTACACAACGAACGCCTGCTCTGGGAAAAGCCCGTTCACTTTTTGCTCACCCGCAGTACCCAACGCTCCGCCATATTTCACGGGCCAGGATACACCGCAGCACTTCCACTAACCCATATTCATTAATTTGGGTATCTCAGATTTTCCACGTTTGGCGTAAATTCACCGTAAAAGGGATTTTAAACACGACTAGGAGCGACACGCCGAAACTCCAACGGAATAGATTTCGTTCAATAAAACCCCCAGTCGGTCGTAAATCCCGGATCCCTTCACTTTGAACGGCGGGTGGGTCCGGGAGGTCCGACCAGGACAAATAATTGGGTTTTATGCACCTTTCCGTTTTCACTTTGCGCTTTTCTATACATCGTGGCTCGGAAGGCGTAAGTAGGCATTCAAATAAAGGAGCCTGCCTCGAAGAGATTTTGTTATGGGGATGGGGCGGCGAGGGATTAAAGGGTCAGTTTGCAGGTTGTAAAAATATGGATATGTAACGAAAGCTTAGAATGTAGGTAGGTAAAGTAAACTTCATATTTCTGAGTCAGATAAAAAATTTCAAAGCTTTGCCGCCTATTACCACTAGGGTAGAGCGGGGCATGAATTAAAATAAGAAATTAAAGGAAACTCGCCAGTATCAGTTATAATTTCTAATAATTACGCCACTCACTCCTAAAATATTTTACGATCTAACGGTCACTACTGTTTACTTAATTTTTTACACACATACATAATGCTGTAAAAGGGCAAGCAGAACGGCACCGGTATTAAGCAGAGACGGACCACAGTTTTCCGCGATATTTCGAACGAGTTGTGTTATATCTAAAATATATAGGTTATGTGCTTCATACAATAATACAGTGTGTGGTTCAGTGTTTACATTTTATTTTGATTGTGAGTGCCTAGAATGTATAATACTTTAACAGATAAGTGAAATTGCTTTTTGTTTAAGCGTATTTTTTGTAGTTGTGTAACAATATTCCGGCGGATGGTGAAATATTCGAGTGTTTTCCGTTTTTTAGTGGCTGTGGTAAAATAATATTGTGATATATAATGTTCAGGTCTTGAGAAGATCCTCAACCTAACACCAGCAGATAATTGAACGAAGATATGGGAAATGGTAATGGCTCGCAAATTACAGAGAAAAGTTCTAGACAATATTTATGCGAACATACTAAAAAAGTAGTTTTAAACGTTTATAAAAATAAAAAAGAAAGTGAAGGTGAAAACGGAGCCGTGGAAAAAACGGCCTACTTAACAGAAATTTCAGAACGGTCTATCTATAGAATAATTAAGGATGTGGTACCTAATCGAAAAGTTAGATCGGATAAAGGAGCAGCACGAGCGATAGATTCGTCTATGGTGAAATTGTTAAGAGATTTAATTCATAGCAAGTATATGGAAACTGAGGTACCAACGGTGGAATCAATACATTGGAACTGAAAACAAATGGCGCAGTGTCAGTTAGTCAAGCAACACTTCGGCGCTGGATAATAAAGATAGGATTTAGGTTCAAGATTATTAATAAAAGGGCAGGTATTATGGAAAGCTTTAGAATTGTGCAGTGGCGTAATGAATTTTTGGAAAATATAAAAAAAATTCGAAATGAACAACGACCTATTTATTATTTAGATGAAACTTGGTGTGATACCCATGATACAGTGTAAAAAGGCTGTATAGATGGTTCAAAGAAATGTAAAGTTGATATGCCTGCAAATAAAGGAAGCAGATTAGTAATTGTACATTGTGGATCGTAAAATCGATGGGTGCATAATGGTCTCAAATTAAGTGGGAAAAAAATGGAAGAATCAAAAGTTGACTATCACCAAAACATGACTGCGTATATTTTTGAAGCATGGTTTCAGACTTCATTTCTACCAAATATAGAAGAAAACTGCGTAATTGTTTTAGACAATGCTTCGTATCATTCGCGACAAATTGAGAAAATACCAAATACGGGAACAAAGAAAAAAGATATTCAAGAATTACTCCGAAAACATAATTTGGAATTTGAAGAAAATTTTAGGAAGATCTTTTGGAAATTGTTAAGAAGCAAAACTTCCCAAAACAATATGTGATTGATATCATAGCTAAAACTCAAGGACATACAGTTTTACGGTTACCCCCATATTTTTGCATTTTAAACCCGATAGAACTAATATGGAGTCAGCTGAAAAGAAGTATTCGCAAAAATAACACCTTCCCCAAATTTGATGCCAAAGTAGTCGACTTTATTAAAGCTAAAGTGGGAGAAATAACATCAAGTAATTGGAAAAAGTGTATTCAGCATGTCATTAAAATTCAAGATGAATTTATTAAGTTAGAAAAAAGCATCAGCCCTAATCAAGCCGTTTAATAATATCTGTAGATTCAGATACCCGACGATACCGATTTAGAAAGTGGTTGTGAAGTGTTGAGTGAGTGTAGTGATTAGAGTTTTGAATAAAATGTTATGTGATTTGATTTAGTGTACATTGTGAATTTATCGTTTCATTAGAGTTTTACATACGCGCAAATGCAATATAACGTGATTTTTATTTATTATATTATATGTATACATATTTTATTTCATAATTATATATTTGTTTCTTTTTCAGAACTGAATTTATTTATTTCAATTATTTGTTTGTTTTCTAGAATTTTATTTATTTATTTAATCTGGGTTAATTAGATTACGGGTTATTGACATAAATATTTTCTTTATTTAATGAATTTAAAAATTTACTTTATTTCTTTGACCTATTTTAATAATATCGATAACCTTAACTCTGAACCCACATTTTCTGGCAAGGAATTGCTCGTACCTCCTCGTGGTCCTTGCTGGGCAACAATAATAATTCGATAGGTATATTAAATTATTATTGGCGAAACTGAGCAACAAAAGAATAATTGGTATAATTTTAATTTAGACTAATAAAATTCATCAATGATCCACCAATATATAAAATATTATTCCTATCTTAACACAAGCAAAACAGAATAATTTTTTTTTATTTATCATTATCACTGTAACAAATAACTATTTATTTATCAACCATACATTAAATTAATTAGATTGTAACTCACGGCACAATAATTTTAAGTACGGTCCTGAGCCGCAATAAATTACGTCGGCGTTGACACTTTTATGGCCGAGTTTTATGGCTTTTTTGGGTGTCTCGCGCCGTGTTTACTCCTTTGTCGGGAATTTTTTATTTGACTTATATGAAGTTCACTTTAGTCGCTTATTTAGGATAGAATTTTTTTCGGTGTCCTTAGATATGTATGGGACGTTGGGCGTTTTATTAAAGGACCTTAATAGCTAGAATCTCATTTTATGACATTTTTCTGTAATACGACCGTCTGAATCCCAAATTTGTGTATTTTTTCATAGTAAATCTTTCTAAAGTATTTGTTTCTCTGTCATTAATACACACAGGCAGAGCTGTTTGTTAAATTTTAACAGTCATTACTGAGAGCAAGAAAATGTTAACTCAAGTATGTGTATTGCATAACTGACAAAAATTTGTGGTTGATCTGAAAAAATCTAACCTTTTTAATACTGTCTGACTTATCTAAATAGGTATATCCACTTCTATTTTTTAAAGGGCAGTTTGGAATTTCCTCTCTAATTCACTTATCGCCATTAAACTTATATATCGGGCAGACACGTAACATTTGTTATTTAAGAATAAGAAAACACGAGAAAGATTAAACAGTAAGTTGATACTCGATTAATGTATGCTGGGAATTTGTTATTCAAGACGGGTTCGAAAGCAGTCTTCATTTACGCTATCCATCACGAGATAATCAGTTTACGTATTCATCCCTTGTAAAAACGACGATTAAAGTTCCTAAATAGTTTCCTCGTATTTTATGAGAAACAAATTAGTTCATTTTTCAAATTTCCTCGGGGAATAACAACACGAGGTACATTCTAAGCGAAAAAAAAATCAACTTTAAGGGGGAGCCGCAGTTGGAATAAATTTATACCAGTTGTTCAGTATTGCAGCATGTTAGACTCAACTGTTGTTAGGAAGTTTATTATACAGTGTGATTCCAGGTGGGGTACAGCGCTCTTGTAACTTTAGTATTTTTGATTTTGAGGATAAAAGTCATTCCTTATCAGCAGCAATCCCTAACAGATCAGTCTATTATTAGATCATCGTATTGAATTTCATAATCCGTAGAGAATTTTAATTGTTACCAATAACACAGGCACACACAAAAAAAGTTCAATCCCAAAGGTCAGACCCTTATACAGGGTGTAATAACTTTCATGTCATTAAAAAAGAGGTGGTGGGGAACGACTAGACAAACAAAAAAACCTTAAATAACGTGAGGTGTAAAGTCCATAGTTTTGGCGATTTTTTTTTAATTTCCAAGATTATTATTGATATTGTTTAACAATTGCTAGCATTTTGTGGTAGGCTGTACTGTCGTTCCGTCTTGTGATATTCTCAAGCAATATTTTAGTTTATGTCGTTACTTGACTATGAACGTATACACACGACCTACCCGTACGTTGTTTTTTTATATTGCTTTTGTTCTTTTTCAATTTTGTGATGAAACGATAAAGCCCCCATCGTACTTGCATACGCCGAAGATATACTCATCATCACCGAGGAAGAACAAGACATCGTTAAATTTCTAAGAAACATGACACCACATCTGCATTCCTCTGGAATGAAAATAAACTTCAAGAAGAGCCTAATAATGGTCCGAGACCCATTGACAAAAACAAGTCCAACAAGTGGGGAAGAATACAAAATAGGAGACTAGACCCTGAGAACCACGAATAGAATGAAATACCTAGGAACTTACCTAACGAATCAACTAAAAATGAGGGAAACAGTAAGGGAAAGAATCAAAACAGCCTACAGAGTCACAAGAGCTCTACTACCCTTCATTGAGAACAACAAACCACCATGATGCCTAACCAAAAAGATACACACGACCATCATAATGCCTACGATGATATATGGAGTCAAAAACGCAGGCCAACAGAAGAAGCCTGAGAAGAGCTAAAAGGGACATTATCCAACTGCTAGCAAAAACAGGAAAACCACAAAAACGACAGAAAACTTCAACATCACTAGAGGAAAGAACAATAATCAAAAGAATAGAATCATACGCAATGAAATACTGGGGACACGTCCAAAGACGAGACACGACACACCTACTAAAGAAAGCGCTGCGAATGAACAGCAACAAACTGAAAATAGGGAGGCCATGCTACACATGGATAACAACAATCGAGAGAATTATGAATAGGCTACGAAAGGATTATACACACTGGGAAAAATAGGCACAACAAAAAATGGAATACAATAAAGAAATATCAAGGATATACGCACTGCCAGACTCAGAAACAAAAAACTCAGAAGTAGAATAGGAGAGAAGATGATCACAGACAGAAACTAAGCAGGAGCATATCACAAAAACCTGAAAGTAAAAAAGAAGCACGAAAACCCAAAAGAAGCATCTCACAAACGCCTACACTTTCCATACGATGAAGACAGAAGGAAAACAAGAAGAAACATCTCACAAACACCTACACGCTCCATCCTATACTCCTACCCCATGCGTCATGCGGCTCTCGCTGCTGACAACAAGCATGTCCAATGTCCAATCCAGCGTATGCAGCCGGTCTCACTAATTTTCTGAAGCAAGTGTATTAAAGTTGTTATAAACAAGAAAATTAATATGAAATGGCTGAAAATTATTCAAGAGATGAAAAAGTTGACCATTATTTATGGAGAGACTCGACGTAATGCAACTAGAGCATTATTTCTGTATGGGCGGAGATATCCAGAAAGAATACAACCTCCGAGAAACTATTTGGCCCGGTTGGAGCAACAATTTAAAACTGAACCTAATATAGAAATTGAAGAAAGATTTATTGTGGATAAAGAAACGGAAATTAATGCATTAGCTTTAGTGCATGTTGATCCAACCATTGCGATAAGACAAATGGAACATGAATTACCAGTTTCCAAAGAATCAGCCACAAAAATTTTAAAGAAACACGGCTATCGTTGTTATAAATATCAATTGCATCAATTTTTGTATGAGAATGATTATCAACGAAGAATAACCTTTTGTAATTGGTTACGGTTACGCCAATTAAGAAATGAGAATTTTATCAAAAATATTTTGTTCACTGACGAATCGAGATTTACAAACCTTGGGTTATTTAATCGAAACAACACTCGATATTGGGCAATTGATAATCCTCACATTATGAGACAGGGGCGGTTTCAGGAGCGGTTTGGCTTCAATGTTTGGTTAGGCGTACTGGGCGACCATACCATGGGTCCAATAATTTTTAACGAAACTCTAACTGAACCAAGATATCTAGAATTTCTCCGAAATATAATAGTTCCACAGATTAATCAAAATCCCAATACCAAATATTAACGAGGTTTACTTCCAACAAGACGGGGCTGGACCACACAATGCTATTATCGTTAGGGATTACTTAAATCAATTATTTCCAGATCGTTGAATTGGGACCCATGGTACAGTCAGATGGCCTGCAAGGTCGCCTGTCTTAACCCCACTCGATTTTTTTATTTGGGCGCATTTGAAAAATAGAATCTACATGACTGCTCCAACTACAAGGCAAGATATGGAAGAAAGAGTTCGACACGAAATTGCACAAATAACACCTCAACAATTACAGAATGTTAGACGTGCAACGATAAGTCGCGCTACTCTGTGTATTAATCATAACTGTGAACAGTTTGAACAATTTTTATAATGGTTTATTATAATTTAGGTTTTAAATAGTTTTGTTATTCTTGGTATTTTATTCATGGTTGTAACGTTATACCTATTAAAATTATTTCTTGTTTAATTTGTGTTTACTTTTTAAAAATACTTCTATTATTACGAAGGATATCGTTAAGAAATGATTAATGGCGAAAAAATTATAGTTTATGAATCATTATTTCTGATTAATAAAAGAAATAGCACAGTTCCATTAAAAAAAATCCATAGGAACCCTATGGAAATAAAAATGAAATTCAGTTTAAAAAAAAAAAAAAAAAAATACTGGTACCTATCAGTAATTCAAACAACTATTTTCTGCTTTATAGACAAGTCTACAACCTTACTAATAATTTCCATAGCCTACTTAGTAATTTTCTTACATCGCATTCATCTGACGCGGCCATTTTGAAAAAATTAAACTGTTCGTATCTCACTTATTTTTTAGAATTTTTTACATCTGAAAAAACTGTTGCACTTAGAAGTTTATGCTTAATGAGAAACCATGAAAAAATATAGTCATTCCATTTAAGAAAAAGAAGTTGATGTCACTTCCGGTTCAACAGGAAGTGATATTTTCATTCCTGTTAGTCTAAAAGTAGCCTATTATTATCTAATTGATTTGTACCAAGAACCAAATTTTTAAATACAAAAACAACCAAAATATTGGGGGCGTACATTGACTCGTGGCCACCCGGTATGTTCTTAAATTTTTACGTCTCGACGCCGACTGACGCCTTTGTTGTAAAACTTCTGAGTTTGATAAATTTTGATACCTAAATTCATATTTTTCCATTTTTTCGCCTCGACGACGACCGACGCCTAGCGTCGTTTTTGTAAAACTTCTGAATTTTATAAGCTTAACCTAGATTCATATTCTCGTATCTTCATGTCTCAACGCCGAACCACGCCTTGCGTTGTTTCTGTAAAACCTGTATTTGATTAATTTTGATATCTAAATTTACGTTCTTGCATTTTCACGTCTGGACGCCGACCGACGCCTAGCGTCGGTTTTGCAAAACTTGTGTGTTTGATAAATTTTGATACCTAGTTCTCGCATTTTTACGAAATCCATTTTTTGTGGAATATTAATGTTAATGTAGTATTAAACTTTTCTTTATTTCTATCTCCATCTCCTGTACTTTTTGCAGATTTTGTAAATATCATGTCAGGCTTGAAAGTTAACGAAGTTCATTTTCGATATCTTAACGAAGCTTGCTAAATTGAAACTTTGTAAATTTTTTTAGCATTATTAAAATTTTATGGCCAATTATTTCCGCATATATTAAAGTGCAAATATAGTCAAGAAGTTTACCTTTAAAGAGACTTCGAAGGAAAATCTGTATGTGGTAGTAGTGATTCCTTAGGCAGATGTTTTTTTAGTGACTTTAAAGACCGTTAAATTTTTTTCAAAAAAAAAATTAGTCCCGTCGCGCGTCGTGACGCAAGGCACCTCATAATTATAAATTTAAGTTTTCAAAAATTCCAACTTTCTCGATAGGTCCTGTAACAGCTTCATCGTGTTCCAGGTATAAAACCAACAAAGGCTGAGGCCCTTCCATCCACCAAAGGGTGGTGTAACTTTGCATCCGTGCATACGTTCAAACAGCAGGTGGGTTATCCACCTTTGTTTACCTTTTTTTGTTGGCTGTTTGCTCTTGTGTATTTGCAGACTGGTCGCTGTGGCTCCTCGAGATGACTATGACTACCTATACGTTGACAGGCTTTGTACTGGTCTTAATTTTCTAGTACCTTTTAATGGTCCAGGTAATAAACTTTGTGCAATTCTATTTTATGGACTTTTAGCCCATTCTAAGATGAAAGTACTCTTACTCATTTGCTTCTAAAATGATTTCTAAATATATGATCAACTATTGCAATTAAAAATATATTCCAGATTGTCAGATTTTTTTTTAAGTTTTCTCATTCAAAATATTTCCGTTTATATAATTTAAGTATGAATTCTCGTTCGCGTTTTTAATGTGAACTTTTATAATTAAAAAGTTTTTTTCAATAAATTAATTAGAGCTAAAAGCCACCAGTGTTTTTTCACAAGCCTATTGAAGTCTATACGAGCACAATGAAATCGAATAAAAACTAAAAGCCGGCAAAAACAGTCGGCAACTCTTTATTGTACATGGGCGGAGGTAAATAGAAATGCTTGTCATAAGAAAATGTTATAATTTTTTGAAAATCTTTTGTTTATTAGATAGGCTATTTTTGTTCATTTATCCAATAACATATTTTTGAAGTATTATATCAGTTTTATTTTAGATATAAAGTCTAAATATTTAAATTTATTGGGTTTAGTTTAGAAGTTATCCCATTCTACATTGAAATATGTTATTATCAGCAAGAAACAACGAGAAGGTATGAACATATCCTTGCCGGGCTGAGGGAATGGGACAGGTTAGATTGGCGAGGGGCAACGATGTTAAATAATTAAAAAAATCGGTAAAGGTATTTACACAGAACTTCCCTCGTTATTTGTGCAAGGCGGTCACTCTAAAAAATTAATAATTACGAAATGACATTGAGAATAATAATCGGAATATAGTTATTGCTGTTATTACAAAGAAAACTTGATAAGTTTTGGTAAAAAAAATATAGATTGCTCATCCAACAGCAAAAGTTCAATACTAAATAGCAGGTAAATAGCAGGTATGGCAGGCTTGCGCAAATACCCTTACAAATGTCCACCATGACTAAATTATTTCTTGGGATGACCACTAGGGTGGAACGAAAATTTATTAATTGTTAAATTGTGTTGACATAGGTGTCAAAATGTGCATTTGGATAAATAAAAATCGTTCCTAAAAGCTTATCGACCTATCTTAGCATCTTCAGATTCCTCACGGGACCGATAGTATAGAATTTTTGGTGTTTTTATAGGTTTTTATTACCTGCCCTGGTTTATTTAAAAAAATATATTCCTGGTAAACACAGTATTTAAAATAATTATTAAAGTATGATAAAAAGCCCCTCCAAGTCAATTTGATTTATTCTAATATTTTCCGGTTCCTCATTGTCTTTGAAAATCGCGCCGCTTATGGGAATTGCCCGACAAATAACGCTCTCGAATACAATCACAATCCAAGCGACAGGCGTCTATGACTGGGGTGGGAAGGTAACAAGTTCAAGCCTACTTTTATTTGTTTGAATACTTCTACTATGTACTGTTTTTATTTGAGTGTTTTCTGTGGGTTTTTACGCGATTCGTGGTTGTATGCCGATTGTTCGTCGAGTGTTAGAATATTTACGTTAATATGGCAACTATACGTCTACTCTGTTGCAAAATATTTGGTCAATCTAGAATATTAAGTGACCTTGTGTTGCCTACTCATAAGGACTGTATTTCATTATTTATTTGTTTGGAATGGTCTAAAATATAAATATGCTGGGAGAGATATAAGTGTTCATGAAATACAGAAATTTAAGGGATTTGGCAAAGTACATCAATTCCTACCGTTTTTTACTTTTTTACGATAAACTAAAAAAAATTCATGGGCGTTATAAGGAAAATCAGAAGAATTTAGAATCTTGAAAAAATACTGTGACCCTGGAAACCAAGAAAATGAAAATGACAGAAGAAAGGAAAGCAATGCCAGTATCCAGAGCATTGAAAAACATGCAGAAGCTTCACCGTTATTAAAGATACACCACCTGTCATCTGTTCAGCTTTACTAGCAGTATGAAATTAATGATGAAAAGGAAGATGATAACGTGCCTTCACGACACAAACTGTTAAGACAACAGCTACACGTTAATGTAGTATAACTAAAATACATTTTGAAGTCAAACATTACTGGGAATTAAGTTCTTGGAATGACGTGAATATTTCTGAGCCGCCAATGACTGCTAATATGGAAATGTGCGTTATCAAAGCGTTAGACGTAAGTTTTTTGATTTTTCATAGTCTTTGCAATACCGAAGCTGTTGAACGATTCGTGCGTCTTGCAAATGAGGCGTCACCAGCTGTAGCCAAGAAAACCAAACTGGCTTCATTCAAGCCTGTATAAAACCAAGACAAATATTGCCATCATTTGAAACGAAATTAGATTACTTTAAAAATGGATAATAACTGAAATATTAAACATGTTCTGTTTTTGTTTGTCTTTCCATGTCTATTTGTGTGTTTTTTTAAATAAAACGTCTGATTTTACTTGGTGTTTATCCTTCTATAGTTATGTAGAGAAAAAAAAATAATAAATACGATTCGATCAACACGTTATGTTTTTGGAAGAAATAGCTTAGAAGAGCATATTTTGACATCCTTGGGGAAACTGAAGTGTGGATAATAGCATTTAAACATGTTGCACAGTGATCTATGGTACATTAAGGCACTTTTTGGTGACTATGGCATTACGAATATCCAAAGAATGGAAAAATAACTAAGAAAAAATAAATGGTCTAAAGAGAGCTTTTTTCTAATATTTTGAACCCATTGAGGAATCTGAAAATAACAAAGTACCGTTTTCAATTTTTGCACAGTTATTAATAACCACCAAATGCACCTTTTGATAACTATGTGGTAATAATTCTCGAAAAAAATTTGAAAATCTCGTTTTTCGTTCCACCCTAATGACCACCCTGTACATTTTTCAATAAAAGTATAATAGGTGCATATGCCAGATATTATTGCCATCTGTCACATTTTTAATCCAACATTCACGTAACGGAGTGGAAGTATAGTGGTGGTTAAAAAATGTCATTTTTTTGGAAATTTTTAAAAAATGTTGGTAAAAAAATTTTCAAAATTGTTTCTTCTGAAATAGGTTTAAAATGTCAAACGCAGAAATTTTAAATTTGAGCAAAAATGAAAGTTTCCTTCTATTCTATAGTAGTGGTAAAAAAAGTTTAAAATTTAAAAATTATATATATTTTTTTAAATAGGTTTAGAATGCTATGAAACGTGAAAATTTTAAATTTGAGCAAATAAAACAAAATCGATCTATTTTAGTGGTGAAAACTTTTTGAAAAACGTTGGTGAAAAAAATTTTCTGAAATAGATTTAGAATGCCATGAAACGTGAAACTTTTAAATTTGAGCAAAAAAAGTTTCCATCTATTTTAGTGTTAAATTTTGTTCCAAACTGGTAACAAAATGTTGCAAAATTTTTTTTTCCGAAATTGGTTTGGAATGTCATGAAACGTGGAACTTTTAAATTTGAGCAAAAGAAAATATTTTTCGTCTATTCTATAGTACAGTAGTGTCGCGATAATCCGGATTAATTAAAACCAGGCTAATCCGGATTATCAAATAATCCGGATTATCAAAACATTTTAAATTCAGCTTTTAAAATTGCAAAAAAATAAATAAAATGCTGTATTTAACAAAAGTAAGTACTGTACTTATATAAAAACACAAGACAAATAAAAAAGGAGATCCTATATCAAAAAACGAAATATTAAAAATATGTAACTACATATGTATGTACATACATAATTAACATTTTCATCACTTTCTTGTACATTAATTTCATCGGCTTCATTAGAATTGTGTGGTACCCTCTTTTACAGTTTTCGGCACAAACTAAAAAGAATGATTTTACTCTGATGAATTATGTGCTGTTGTTTTTCAAAAGCGATTTCCTTGAGATTTTGTAGCATCATAATCTTTTAATGGAATGTCATTTTCTGTAGCCCACTGTAAAGCAAGATTTAAGCTTTTGACAGCATCTTCATTTTTACTTCTGACCGGAGTGGCAATTTCCATCACATCATCAGTCAGCACTTTGCATGAATTAAATTTTCTTGTTTAATCAATCCACATTAATTTCTTCTGCTAGTATCATTTGTTGCATAGCACTTAAAGGGCTCAAATCCTCGGGGTCATCTTCTAAGCCATTCTCATTTTTTGGTTTTAAAATCGTTTTCCAGCATTTTTCTAAGGAACTTGCTGGTACATTTTCCCGAGCATTGTGAAGCAAACATACAACATGTTGTAAGTTTAAGTTCTTAAGACACTTTACAAGATCAAAGAAGAGTTACCTGAATGAATTCGGATTACAAAATCAAGTAAAATCCGGATTACAGAGTACTTCAAGAGAACAAGAAGGCAATCCGGATTATAGAAGCATCCGAATTAACGCGGGATCGGATTATCGCGACACTACTGTAGTGATAAATAGATTAAAAATGTTTTCTATTTTTTTTAAATTTTTCAAAAATATTTTAAAATTTGTTTGAATAGTTTTAGAATGCCATGGAAACGTGGATAGTTTAAATCTTAACAAAGAAAAAAATTATAATTCTTAGTGGTTAAATTTTTTAAAAATAGTAAAAAAACATCTAATTTTTCTTTTAAATAGATTTAGAATGCTATGAAATGTGGAAATTTTAAATTTGAAGAAATAAAAAAAAATTCCATCTATTTTAGTGGTAAAAAAATTTTCAAAAATGTTGGTAGAACAAATTTTCAAAAATTTTTTTTTTTGAATCAGGCTTAGAATGCCATGAAACGTGGAAATTTTAAATTTGAAGAAAGAAAAAAAAATGTTCATCTATTTTAGTAGTAAAAAATTTTTCAAAAATGTTGGTGAAAAAAATTTTCAAATTTTTTTTTCTCGAAATAGGATTAGAGTGTCATGAAACGTGGAAATTTTAAATTTGAGCAAAAAAAAAATCACTATTTATTCCGTTTAGACGGTCCACCCTGTCGGTAATGTCAACTACCCACCAAATTTGACTGCTCTCCGTCAAGTAGTTTTTTAGTTAATGCACCAACAGACAGACAGACAGACAGACAGACTGACGGAATTGAAAAACTATATTTTCGTAATCTCCGTGATCTGAAACGTCAGAATCCGAAAAAATCTCGGAGGGTGATTTTTTCTCGAATATGATACTTCCCTTCGGTATGCGAGGGAAGTAATAAAATTTAAGTTTCTTCTAAAATAAAAATAAAAATGTAAGTTTCTTAACCAAAGCAAATAATCAGTACAACAAAAATAAATACTTGTATAGATAAAACATAAATAAAAATAAAATTAAAATATGTCTCTAGAATAAAGTAACTTAAATTAAAATTTCTTGTCAACTAAATAAAATATATTCCAAGAAATGTAACAATAAAAAAGTAAACTTCATACCTAATATAACAGCTAAATATTTTGTTCTGAAAATATATATTAAAAAGTTAAATGCTAAAAGTTGACGCGTCCGAATCTTCACTTTCTGAAGAGGGATCATTATCCGGTTGAATTATAATCGGCACAATGGGGGGTAGTGTTGGATATTGATTTTCTTTTTCAATTACATGCTTAACGCAATTTTTCCATAAATCAGTATTGTCGAGATCATTCATTACTTCTCTTATACGATCAACTACTACCGCGCTTTGCGCTTAACGTTGGAGAGTTATTACAATTTCACAAACGGTCTTTCAAAGTTGCTCAAACCATCTCGACAGGATTAAATATGCATAGTACGGAGATAACCGCAAAAGTGTATGACCGTGTATATTGGATAAGTTATCAATAACATACTCTCTTTTGAAATTCTGTTCTTTTATTCATTTCAGTAATTCGCGCTTTATTGGAACTTTTACAGGAATTTCCATATTTTTTTCTCATGAATTTTAAAATGTCTTCCTTGTACTGGTGTTTGGTATTTTATTTAATATTCGCGAGTGATAGGAATCATTATCTAATACAATTACCGAATTAGGCGAAATATTTGGTATAAAGCTGTTCTGAAAACCATTTTTCTCACTGCACTGGAGAAATATCGAGTCCACGTTGACTAATGACTGATATAACTCAAACACCGACCGACCAATCGGACTGAGGAATACCCGGGTGCCAGTCAATCGTCGCCACCCGTCCTCAAACGCAGGCCAATGACAACACATCTCACAAGTCCATGTTGACTCTTGACAAACGATTTACAAGATTTTTTTATGCTAGTGGACCTGTCCGTTTTATTATCTTTAAACCAATGCAGTCGTAGATGGTTCATTCAGGCTGATTACATTGCCAGTCTTGGACACGCCTGCACAGTTTCAACTACTATTCGATTCTCGATACCATTGTTAAATATATACTTAGGACAAAATATCAAGTTAAGTTCGCACGGGTCCTGTGTTTTAACACTGACCAGTTTCAATTGACTTCGTAGACACTATACTGAATAGATATCCAGGTGATGAATAGTATCTTATACTATTTACGAAGTCAATTGGAACAGCACGGAAGTAGAGGATCTTACGGGGTATTGTCACATTGAATGAGAGAACACAGAATTTTACAGATTTATATTCACCACTCCTAGTCTACCTACAGTCCACGTGGACTTGATCCGCCTGTCACATAGAAATATAGGCGGGATTAGATGCTTAGCGAATTTGATTTGTCAACACCAACCTTGTTCAGAGTTTTTGCATGCCATAATATATAAAACAAAAAATACGTATGAAGTAATTGTATCGTATGGTCTGTACGAGGCAGTGCAGTACAGCCAGGCAGCGTTATAAATTACTTAATACTAGAACAAATTATCAGTTTTATTACTGTTTGAGTGATTTTTTGCAATTAATTGTTTAAAATGGAATTTTGGAGGCCCTTCGATAGTAGTGACAACGAAACGGACGATTTTAATACAGAGCCTATACAAGCGGAATTTGAAAATAGACTTACACGTTCAAACCAAAGAGTTATTTTGAATTTGAATAATTACTCGTGTTTAAAAGGCGAAAATATTGATTCTTCATATAATCAAATTGTGAAGAGGATTTGTGAATTAACCAAATTTAGCCGTACTACAATTTATAGGGTTATTAGAGCAGGGGATGTAGTTGATCATTCTATTAAACGGAAAAGAGTTGGACAAAAACTTAAAAAACTAGATAACGCGTCCAAAGATGTCATTCGTTGATTTGTGTATGACTTTTACAATGAACAGAAGGTGCCCACATTAGAAATGATTAGGGATAAGTTACTCAGCCCGATCTTCAAGCCATGCCGCAAGGAGACAATGACCAAAACACCCAAATCACCCGATCCCGGGGGTATCCAGCAAACAACCAGCTAGGTACCCTTACCCTAGCCCGTGCCGGCCTCCGACGCTAAAACAAGCGTCCTTGGCCGAGCACAATCCATGAGCTATACAGCCCAAAACTTCATTCCGACGAAATCGGAGCACATGATGTCAATTGGCACCCTGGGCTTCGACTAGTCACACACCCCCAAACCCTTCCAAACTCCGAGAGGGTGCAGCAACAGCCGTTCCCTCTCACGACAGACAAAAGACGCTCCCGGGAGCCGGCATGCCAGCGAAGAAAGAAATTCAAGACAGAAGAGCGCCAGAAGAAACGACCCAGCTGGCAGGGTTTGGACCCTGGACCAGGGGAGGTCTGCTGACTTCGCCTACACCGCCTGCATTTGCAGGTGGGGTAGTCGTAAAAAGCAGGCCCACCCCTTACGAGGCCGGTCCAGGTCTACAGCGATGATTGGGGCAAAGAGCTCAAAGCTCGACCCCTAATCATCCGAGACCGTCATCAAAGTCAAGAATATTGGCGCGGATAAGTTACCCGACTATCCAGATTATAACTATAAATCATTAGATACTTTGCGGTTTTAGGTACAAAAAATTGGACAAACGAATGATTTGTAAACTTTTTTTACCACTACTATAGAATAGAAGACTTTCCTTTTTGGTCAAATTTAAAATTTCTACGTTTCATGACATTCTAAACCCATTTCAGAAGAAAAAAAATTTGAAATATTTTAACCACCAAAATACTTCCACTTCATTACGTGAATGTGGGATTGAAAATATGACAGATGGCAATAATATTTGGCATATTATGCACCTATTACACTTTTATTAAAAAATGTACAGGGTGGTCATCCCAAGAAATAATTCAGCCATGGTGGACATTTGTAAAGGTATTTGCGCAGGCCTTCTATATTTGGCACCTGTCATTTAGTATTGAATTATTGTTGTTGCATGAGCACTCTGTATATTTTTTTGACCAAAACTTATCAGGTTTTCTTTGTAATAATAGTGATAACTAGATTCCGATTATTATTTTCATTGTGATTTTGTAATTATTAATTTTTTAGAGTGACCACCATGCACAAATAAAGAGGGAAGTTCTGTGTAAATACCTTTACCGATTTTTTTTGTATTAATTTTAATTTTGCAATTATATTTTAAATTATTGAATTACATTTTCACATTTTTGGTATTTTTATTCGTTTTTGCAAAATACATCCCGAATGAACCCATGAATTTACATACATAATTTTGTGGTTTCTATTAAGTTTTCTTTACTTCCAGCCCTTAAAACCACCCTATCCTATAAAGGCAATTTTTTCGCTATTTATAGGTTGAATTCTCTATGAATATTTCTTTTCATAATTTTACTCAATTATTTCGAATTCCACCCCCTGTTATTACCCTAATTTCTGGATGGCATTTTATAAATTATTTTTTCTGCAATCGCCAGCCGACTTTGGACAAGTTTCATAAGTTTCAGAATTTTGGCCAAAAAAATGGTTTATTTCCAAACTAGCACAATTAGTCGTGGGAACGTAGCAATGACTATTGTAGGCACTTTAGTGTTTTGGTACTAGTCACAGGCAAGTAATAGGAACGTTCCTAATACGTGTTTATGGCCAAAATGGGGAATATTTTTTGGTGACAATAACGTTCCAGCCACGTTCCTAGAACTTGTCTGGCTACGTTCCAATGACGTTGTTGCTCCGGAGCGGCGACATGGCGGCGTAGACGCCGCAACTTTCAGAAAACTTTACCACTCCCTACTCTTTCAAATCGATGTTGCCCCTTCTTTGTCTTGCAACCGATTTTATTATATTTATGTTTCATTCTTACATATGATTCTTGTTCTTGTTCATTTCCCTAACTCAGAAATTTAATAGAATATCAGAAGGTAATATTAGGCAGCAAAACTTGTCCTATTTTCCAATGGTCTAAGGGTCACAATTAAAACGAATGCAATTTTACTGACAAACATAATGATAAAACGTCCGAATCTAACCACGCGCCTTTAAAATTTGCATTTTTTAATGAAAATACTGTTATTAAAATATGTAATGTCATGCGAGAATATGACACACTAGATGCCGAAACCTATTTTTTATTGTTCCTCGGAACTTAACACTACTTTTTATGTATTCATTTGTTGTATTTGGTGAAGAAATGGCGATAAATTAAATTTATTAGTCAATTGTGAAATTATGGTTCATGTATTATAACAATGGCGTCGATAATTTTGGCCATCAACATGGCGTATTTCAGAAAATATGACTTTAAGGTCGTTTTCACCAAGAAATGCTACTTGAAAGTAATTGCTACTTGGCGATAGTGACGAAAACTGCAAATACGTAACTTTAAAGTTATATTTATCACAAATTTGCGAATGGAACTGTAGCATCACTTCAAAGACGTAGCAAAGTTATGACTTCCACAAATTACCACTTCAAAGTTGCCGCTGCTACTTCATGGTTACAATTTTCCCAATATTGATTCGGAACGTACGTGGTAGCTGTCGAGGTCTAGACTGAACGCGTTCCTAGCTTTTGCTGTTTATCATTTACCTAACTTCACATTGAAAAACCTATCAGCTGCCGCAATTTACTTGTTTGCAGCCATATATCAACGACTTAATAAACACAAACCTTGTTGGTATAATATACTATTAGATGATAGATAACATAGAAGAAAAGGTAGGTGTAATAAAACTGTGTTGAAATATTAAATTTTGTTACTTTATTTTGAACATAAAATGTTTCATAGCATAATATAGCAGCATATAATTCTAGTCTAGGTTAGGCAAACATATTATATAGGTTAGGTTTGTTGCATTAACTTTATATATGGTCAACATTGGGAACTAGATGGTGAAATTTACTTCATGGTAAATTTCAGAGGTGATGTGTACTTTGTAGTCGCCGTACACAGTTCTGTAGGTAGCAGTAACGTCATTAACACCTATGAATATTACTTACAAGTTCCACTACTTTAAAGAAGTAGTGAAGGTTCCCAGAACGTCGCGGCAACTATTAAAGCTACTTGAAGGTGATTGCAACTTTGAAGTCACATTTCAGTGATACGAGTTAGTCGCTGCTACTATAGTTTACCACCTTCAAGTTCTGAAAACCCGAAAGTCATCCCACTGGTAACTACCACGTTCCCATGTACCACGAAAGCTACGTAGAAGTTGCATAACTATAAAGTAATCATTAGTGGTAGAAACTACGAGGCAGGGACTGTAGACTTGTCAAATGAAGTTATTTTTACACCAAAGTCGTAAATTTAGTCGCAATTACGTAATGGTTACTCATACGAAGTTCCTATCTCAGTTACTGTCACTTTGGTGCTAGTTGGATTCGACCCACTCTGCAACCAACCACTCAGTTCCTCACCCTGTATTATTACTTTTACCAACACGAATAAGCGATTTCGGTAAACTCAGTCCTGTGAATTTGTTAAAAACATTTCCTTGTGATCTCAGACTTTATTCCCATTATTTCTTTGTACGCGGCATACGCTTTCAAATTTACGCTCAGCGTTCCCCAAGCAGGTTATTCCGTAATCCGCAAAAGGTACGGCTTTTCTGAGCCCCGTCGGTAATATTAGAACAATACGGTCATACGTTATATTCGGATTTAAATGCGAATACGAAATTGAATTATCAATATTAAGGCACAATGAATATGTACATGGTGGTTTAACTTAAGTATCGTTTTAAAAGCCAAAGTTTAATGAAATAAAAGTTTTATTGTAACTTAAATATAGTTGATTGAAATAAAAAAAACGGTAAAATTGCAGTAATAAATAGAGGTCGGATTTACCTATCGGATTCCAGAGATGGCTTTTACAGATATTACCCAAGTAGCAATTGTAGTTTTAAAATAATCTAGTTATCTTAAAAACTTATTTCCAAGACAACTTATTAACGTAAATAGTTTGGAAGAACTCTACTAAGCCGATTTAAAACCTGTATAAGAGCCCAGGAGCCCATCTAGAGAACGGCCTACATGCCTTTTTTTAAAACTGCTATTAAAACTTTCAAGTTTTAATGAATTATTTAAAGCTTCAGAGAGTATCTGAAGAGTATTATAAAACAATACTTGGTTTAAGACAGACTCTATATCAAAACTTAAACGACACACACAAAAGCTTTGAGCGAACTTATTGTATTTAATAAAGTAAAAATAAATACAAATAAATCTATTCTACGTGTATTATGGGCCGCTATAGTTATACATAAGTTATAAAATGGACAATCGGCGACTACTAAGAATGTTACTGGTAAAAAACGTTTACGTCAAAGGATCAGTTAAAAGTTGGTTTTTATAAATAAACAACACAAATAAGTAAAAACTTGAAATTAAATATTTCGCCGACGTTTCGGAAATCTAATCTGTTTCCTTTTTCAAGGCTTTTTTTGAAAAATCTTTTTTGCTGTGTATGACAAATACACAGCTCTAAGAATGTTTGTAATATTCAATATCCATAGATACTTACTATTTACATAGAACTGTTTTTTAGTTTTTATATAATGTTAAGTTTGTGAAGTTCTTCTTTTAACATTGGCAGCCAAGTTGTACAGACATCTACCGAATAATTCGACACGCAATTATCCTCATTCAATAATATTATCGCGGATTCTTTAATTTTTCTTTTTTTGCTATCTGCCTCTTTTGTTAAAATTTTTGCCCAGTCCCAGTTTATTCTATGTCCGTTCTCCCACGCGTATTCGCAGATCTTGGACCTCTGAATTTCATTTTTTCTGATATAATTTTGATGTTCGCCCAATCTTACACTAGAAGGTCTAGATGACTCACCCACGTATTGTTTGTTGCACTCACACGGAATACTATAAATGCAGTTTTTTTAATTTGGCTCGTGTTTTGTCGGTTTCGTCTTTGTCAGAATAGATCTTAAAGTGTTGCTTGTTTGAAATACCGTCCTAATATCAAATCTATCACCGATGCGGCGCAACTTTTCGGATAATCCGCATACATAAGGAATTAACGCTGTGTAACGTTTTTCAGGTTTTTGTCGTACCTGATTCTTATTTTCAATATTTATGAAGGTTTTTATCAACAAAAACCTGAAAAACGTTACACAGCGTTAATTCCTTATGTATGCGGATTATCCGAAAAGTTGCGCCGCATCGGTGACAGATTTGATATTAGGACGTTATTTCAAACAAGCAACACTTTAAGATCTATTCCGACAAAGACGAAACCGACAAACCACGAGCAAAATTCAAAAAACTGCATTTATAGTATTCCGTGTGAGTGCAACAAACAATACGTGGGTGAGTCATCCAGACCTTTTACAGTCGGTTTTACAATCGCTAGTTAACTTCCAGTTAACTTTCAGGTTATTATAGAAATTGGGTTTTACAATAGCTGGTCATTTTCGATGTGGTAGTTATCTAGTAGTTAACTTTACTAGCAGATGAGGTGTGGGTAAACTAGAAGTTGGCAGTTTACTGGCAATTTATAACCTATAAAATAACTGCAACAAAATAATTTTTTGATATTTTGCCTAAAAATGGATATGTACGAAGTAAATGCATATAGCAGTGATGAGTAGCCAAGGTTATCCTGTATAGACCTAACTTTTTCGAAGAATACGATGGAAGAGATTTTTTAAATAGATCGAGACTAAATACTACCTACTTACTTAGTAATAGACCACTAACTCATAAATGGGCTTGTTCGGCATTTTTTGTTTATTTCATAAATCGAAAGTGCAAGTATAAATTAATGGATCTGCAAAAAATCAGAATCTTATTCGCACGTTTAGTATCTTAAAAACTATTACAAATTTCCATCTCGCGAAAATGGGGCCGTGGCCAGGCACTACGTCACTATACGCATAGACTCGGCGATCTCAATATAGACGAGTAAAATTGGGAAGCAAAGACGCTTAGTTTCCGAGAAAAAAAAAACTGGCGTAGAACCAAACCAGACTTGGTGCGATTCTTTAATTAGGTGATCGTGTACATGAAACCACTTTTCACGACATTTTCTGGTGGTCTGGAACTTTTTTATTTCCAAAAAACTGTAAAAAAATGAATTTTCCATGAAACATGTTTTTAACGTCCCCATCGTTATATCTTTAAAAATAATTATGCCATGGAACTGATTATTTTTTTAAATTGAAGTAGACACAATAGCGCTTCTAACTATGTACAATGCGATTGTAAAATATATTTTTTTTAATTGTTAAAATAATAGCAAGCTTAAAGTTGTTATTTTCGTGAATGTATTTTTCAGCAATCGAGGAAAATTTTTATTTATGAAAATATGTATATACATGCTGTGAACAAATTGAAGCCAATATATGAAAAAAGTTTTTAGAATCATAATTTTTGATGTGCAGGTTATAGTATGTAGTCAGCGATTTTTTTAAAACGGGCTAAATCATATTCTTGCACGCCCGGCTCTCATTATACTGCTTACCGCCTGCGGACTACGGTTGTTGGATTCATGTGTACTAATCGGGCTTTTATTAACAGCTCCAAGATAGGTACGAACCTACCTTTTGTTGTTTTAAGGTAAAAAATATTTAAAAGCAGGTAAATATAAATCATTGTTATAAAGTAAGTACCCACCTAATAAGTAGGTTATTACACATTTTTTATTGAATTAAACCAAGACGCAGGAATAAAACAACTTCATAATCTTTCTAACCCTTCGGGTCGTTTGGCCAGATGGGCCGTTAAATTATCGCAATATGATTTCGAAATCGTACACAGGAAAGGTTCACTTAATGTGGTAGCTGATGCTTTATCACGTGCTGTTCAGGACATTTCAGTCTTAGATGTATCAACCTTCAAACAGGATGACTGGTATAATAATTTACTTAAGAAAATCCAAGAAAAGCCCGAGTCATACCCTGCTTTTCGAGCTAAGAACGACATTATTTATAAACATGTTTTTTGTAATCAATCAGAGATTAATAATTTGTCAGACTGGTAAATTGTTGTGCCTGCTGCTAATCGAGCCGAAATTTTTAAAGTATATCATGATGACGAAACTGCAGGACATTTTGGAGTCTCCAAAACTCTTTCTTGTATTTTAGAACTTTATTATTGGCCTGGTATTCGTAGAGATGTATATCGTTTTGTTAAAAAATGTACTATCTGTTTGGCTAGTAAAAGTCCAAATTTACCTAGAGCTGGTTTAATGGGGTCATATAGAAATATAAATTTTCCCTTTCAACTTATTTCTGCAGATTTGTTAGGTCCGTATCCTTGTTCGAAAAATGGTAATCGTTATGTTCTAGTAGTTGGTTTACGAAATATGTCTTGGTTCATCCTATCTCAAAAGCCACATCCAAAGGTATAATTAAATTTTTAGAAAATCAGGTTTTTCTTATTTATGGCTGTCCGCAGATTTTCTGTTGTGACAATGGTAGTCAGTTTACTAGTAAACAATTTCAAACGTTTATGGAAAATTATAAAGTACAGAAAGTTTTTCTAAATGCATTATATCACCCTCAAATTAATCATACAGAGCGAGTAAATAAAGTCATTTTAACTGCAATTAGATCTTATATTCATGGTAACCATAAAACATGGGATACTGCTATTTTTAAAGTTGCCCAGGCTATTTATTAGATTAGCTAAACAAATTTTGGGAGGAATATTCCTTTATTTGGGGATTATTATGGTAAAATATCTGAAAATGCAGATAATATGATATCGGTCAGTGAGAAGAATAAATTAATTAATGATCTACAGGAGCTACCAGAATTGTATATTGATGTACGTGCCCATTTGTATGATGCTTACCTTCGCAATGCAAAACAATATAATTTAAGGAAACGTGAAGTTAAATTTAATGTGGGTGATAGAGTTTGGAAAAAAAAATTATACTTTATCTAGTAAAACGAAAAATTATTCTGCAAAATTGGCTGCTAAGTATATTCCTTGCATTGTTAAACAGGTAATCTCTAATTTAGTTTATAATCTTAAGGATACCGATGGTAATGACATAGGAAATTGGCATGTTGAGGATCTTAAACCAGACTACGCGAATTTAGACTCGGACGATAACTCCGAACCAGGGGATCGAACTAGGAACACTTGGAATATTTTTTTTTCCCATCTTTCTTAAGAGTGGGTATGCCGTCTAGAAATCAGAAATAAAATGGTCTAAAACGTCGTACCGTGCTCGACAGATTATAATTAGACCATTACAATTAGAAGATTTGTACAAGCGAAGAACAAAAGAAAACATATCGATCTAGGTTTGTATCGTATTAATATTTTGAAAAGATTTAGTATTGATTAATAAGACTTGTTTTAATTAGCAGTAATTTGCGAGATTTTATGATTTTTTAAAAAATATTTAAAATCAAAATATGAAAAAAACGACTCGATACAAACCTTCATTCACGTTTTCTGTGTAGCGTACTATTTATGTTTTTGCAAAAACATGTATAGCACGGAACCGTGTAAATGCAAATTTTGCCACAAATATTACACTGATACGAGCTCCCTCTGGATTTATTATAGTTTAAGCTCCGCCCTTCATTCAGTATTACTTCATGAATGAAAAAACATAACGAGGGAATCAAATAAGAAATTAAACCAAACCATTTCTAATAACACGGGACGCCCAATAAAATACCAAATTCTAATTTACTATTATGCTTAACAGGTACTCTACTCTTTGATTATGCTACAAGTACCGAATTATAACAATATTGTAACTAGTTATATGTGTCACCCATGCACTAACAATAATGTTTAATTGTATTTCAATTCCCCTTTTTAAAATGGTGGTATGCTGATATATTTGAAAACATTTATTGGGCAATACAATTGATATTAATTTTTAAAGATGTCTTCTTGTAGTGAACACATGAATATAGAATTATAAGGGGCAATGCGATTTGCAATGAAAGGAGTTAGAAACACAAAAGTAAAGCGCACATTTTCCCCTTTTTTTCATCAAGTCACACGCATTAGTATGTTGCATTAATAGACCAAGCGCCAAAGACGAAAACAGACTTAATTGCGTCAAATTTAGGTAGAAGGCCGCTAGATACCACGATTCTGAATAAATAATTGGTAAAACTAAAAGTTTACACCAGGCAAGTTATTTTATATAATATGTGCTAATATGTGATATGTGCTAAGTATATAACACTAGTTTGTTGGCCAAATTCCTTGATATGTGATTTTGTCGAGAACTACTACTCCTAGAAAGTAAAGTTTCAAATAAAAGGTTGCCTCTATCCTTGATCTTTATTTATTCTCGATATACTTACTTGTTACTGACTTCGAAAAATTGGCATTTGCTTGCTACATTTACGTCTGCAAATTTCCCTTTTGGATTGTAAAGAAATTCTTATTTTATACTATATACTATCAAAACAATACCTGAGAGGTCAACCACATGCAGAAATTACACGAACTGCCAAGACTGCCTTGCCTGAGGCGCCTGCGTAACTCCAACCAGACGCACTTGCGGAGCTTTCAATTATATTACCGCCACTGCCATGGCTTCCGACAGCCTGCCTAAAATTCGGAGAACGGGTGCCGACGGTGGTTTACTCCTCGATAGACAACTACTGAATTTCATAATGATCCGTTGAATAGTTTAATGATTATAAATAATTACTTATCACTAACTTTCTGCGAACTATTTTTCTTATTCTCGGCGTCTATTGGATGCATAACAATAATAATTAAAATTAGAAAACAATTATTTTTTGGTTTAACTTGCCATAATTCAAAAAACGAAAACATTAATGGCTCTCAATATTACTATGTCATCACTACATATTTATTAATGAACTGTGTTTTTTTTTTCAAAAACCATGTCGATAAAATGTGAACATTTGCAGTTAACGAACGGAAAACCGTTTAAGTCTATGCTGCTGCGAAGAAATAAAGATGGAGACATCTTTTTTATTTGAAACTGTTTTTCTAAGTTTAACAGTTTTTAAGAAAATCGCGTATAGACAAATTAGACCAACAAATAACCAATACTATACGCATAACACTTATTGGATAAAACAACTTTCGTGGTGTATATTTTTGATTTTAACAATGGTTGCTAATTTTTGTTTATTGGTAAACTACCATTATTTGAGGGAGACTACAAAATGAAAATTCAAGAAGTCCTTAGGAATCCCCTGAGGATCCATGAGTTTTATTAAATTTTGATTTGTTGAATGATGTGACAGCTAAAGTTTTAAGCTTTACACATACGAAAACTAAACAACATTAAATTGTTAAGTTTTCTATTTAGTTATAAACAAGAATTAGTGCTATACTTCCAATAACAAACAAGACTGCAGCTACGGACACGTATTTCGGAGTTATTGCTCTTCATATAACAATATTATTTATGATATGCTACACTGATGAGGAGCAATAACTCTGAAACATGTGTCCGTAGCTGAAATCTTGCATACCACTAATTTTTATTTATAATTTTTATTGGACCTCATTAACACTTTCATTCTTTTTATTTAATATTATTATTTCCTTATTGGCGATTATTATTAATTAATGCAGATTACTAATTATTGAATATCTTTTTCATTATGCAAAAATATAGATATACTCGTATACTCCATATTACAAATTAAAATTCTAGAGAAGTAAATACTTAGTCGCTTAAATTATAAATACTTACTGTATTTATTGAAGGAATAATATGTTAAAAACGCATTTAGGTTAGAACGATAGGATAGATGTGTTGGCATAACCTTTGAGCTTTGGCAGGTAGAATTTATATACAACTCATGAACTAATTAGGAGCTTATACGTAATAGACGAGTAAAATTGGGAAGCAAAGACGCTTAGTTTCCGAGGAAAAAAAACTGGCGTAGAACCAAACCAGACTTGGTGCGATTCTTTAATTAGGTGATCGTGTACATGAAACCACTTTTCACGACATTTTCTGGTGGTCTGGAACTTTATTATTTCGAAAAAACTGTAAAAAAATGAATTTTCCATGAAACATGTTTTTTAACGTCCCCATCGTTATATCTTTAAAAATAATTGTGCTATGGAACTGATTTTTTTTTTAATTGAAGTAGACACAATAGCGCTTCTAACTATGTACAATGTGATTGTAAAAAATTTATATTTTTTAATTGTTACAATAATAGCAAACTTAAAGTTGTTATTTTCGTGAATGTATTTTTCAGCAATCGAGAAAAATTTTTATTTATGAAAATATGTATATACATGCTGTGAACAAATTGAAGCCAATATATGAAAAAAGTTTTTAGAATCATAATTTTTGATGTGCAGGTTATAGTATGTAGTCAGCGATTTTTTTAAAACGGGCTAAATCATATTCTTGCACGCCCGGCTCTCATTATACTGCTTACCGCCTGCGGACTACGGTTGTTGGATTCATGTGTACTAATCGGGCTTTTATTAATAGCTCCAAAATAGGTACGAACCTACCTTTTGTTGTTTTAAGGTAAAAAATATTTAAAAGCAGGTAAATATAAATCATTGTTATAAAGTAAGTACCCACCTAATAAGTAGGTTATTACACATTTTTGATTGAATTAAACCAAGACGCAGGAAAAAACAACTTTATTTTTTTGCAACTATTTTTCTATTGAAAAATGAGTATTTAATTACGTAGGCCCTGCGTTAAAAGCATTCTAGTTCGTCTGTACATTCATCGAAACCTTTAAATAACAGTATTTCAAGTACGGCATTTACACTCGTTACAACATTTTAGGCCTTCTTTAACACAATCATATTTTCGATTTTCACAATTTTTATCTGAACAATAAATACTTAATGAAAATATTGTCCAAACATCGTCACTTAAATTCCGTCCTGAACCATGTGCATTTATAAGTGTAGTTGGCATATTGCTTCTGTACGATATTCTAAGTTGATGCATAAACCTGCAATAGTTAACTAAATGTATTAGATAGGAAATCTATGATTTAAATATATATGTTTACCTCAAGAATGGGTGGTAAAAGGTGCCTTCAGTTGAAGGAAGCTCCGTTTGTTGTTGTTGCTAATTTGATTCTTAGGTCGTTTAATATCTGAATTTGTTTACTTTTGTTTTTGTGCAGTACCTACTAGAATCAATTTTGTAAAGATTTTTAAAGCTTCGTCTTTAGACAGCAATGGCAATTCCGATAATTTTTTAAAAGCAACAATATTCTTTAAGAACATCAAACGCAGATTTTTTAAATATTTAAAAAAAAACTATTAGTGGTGTCGCAACCAGTAAAACAATGAAGACAAGAACAAACTGTAGTTCATAAACTTTGCACTACCTTCTATATTTACAAAAATTGTCTGCTAGTGAAAAAAGGAGAGTAAGTAAAATTAATACATCTATATCAACTAATTTCACCAATGTTTCTTTGCTAAATTTAGTTTCGTACATTGCATGCAAAATCATCCTGGTATATCTTGCTGTTTGCTAAATAGATTTTTGGTCATTTCTGAATGACGTTTATGTAGTGAAACTACTTTTTCTGTTAATTTAAATCCTCCATCTATTATTAATATTTCGTATTCGATTAAGTACTGTGCAGCATCTGCAAATCGGCGCGGCGCGGCGGCACTGTATGATTGCAAAAAACGTTCATGTTTTCAAAACTTGTCTACCTATATGACAGTCTATATGATATTTTAATTAAATTTCGTCATTTAAAATATCTTTTGTGACACAATATTTCCGAGATGTCGTCTTTTTTCAGCACTAGATATTAGTGACAACAAACGTTGTATCCTAGGTCTTGGTACCACATATTTGTCATCATCCCGCGCAATTTTCTTACAAATAATGCACTCCATTATTTTAGAAAACTAAATTGTGAATATTCTACAGCATCGCATTTATTTAAAACTATTTATACGTATACTCTAAATCCCGCAAACTACTAATATACGATTCAAATGTATTGACCCCTCATTTTAACCGCGAAATCTCAAAAATGGCGGACCAGAGAAAATTTGAAAAAATATGTGTTCATTATGTGTCTATTGTAAATTATTCACTGAAGTTTGAATAATGTACATTGGACGATTTTGAGGTTCTGCTAAGTTATATTGAAAAATACCCTACTTTTTAAGGAAATTTTGACCATACCAGTTTTAAATTCATTATATCTTGAAAAATATGCCTACTATATGAATAATATTTTAGATACCGATAAAACGCGGCATTTTTTGTACGAAGAAATTCTTTCATCATTTTTTATTCTAAAATTTGGCAGTTATTGTCAAAAACGTGACTTCATGTTTATTCGGCTATTTATCAAGGTATTTAAAAGATTTTTAATAAAATAGTTAATCATATAAAATGTAAGGATTTTCAGAAAAAAGAATTGGTATGTATCAAATATTAATTTAGTTATCAAGTGCAATAGATAATATTGCAGAACCCGGGCAATAATATTATCTATTGCACTTGATAACTAAATTAATATTTGATATATACCAATTCTTTTTTCTGAAAATGCTTACATTTTATATAATTAACCATTTTATCAAAATTTTTGTAAATACCTTGATAAATAACCGAATAAACATGATGTGTTTTTTAGAATAACTGCAAAGTTTTAGAATAAAAAATTATGAAAAAATTTCCTCGTACAAAAAATACCACGCCTTATCGGCATCTAAAAGATTATTTATATAGTAGGCATATTTTCAAATATATAATGGATTTAAAACTGGTATTGTCAAAATTTCCTTAAAAAGTGGGACATTTTTCAATATAACTTAGCAGCACTTCAAAACTGTCCAATGTACATTATTCAAATTTCAGTGAATGATTTACAATAAACACATAATTTTTTCAATTTTTTCCGTTCCTCCGATTTTGAGATATTCGCGGAGGGGTCAATATATTTGAATAGTCTATTAGTTAGACGCATCTTATCCTACCTTCCATACGCGGTGTACAATAATACATATGACTAATTTAGCGCGCTTTAAAAAAAATCGCTGTTGCCAAACGATACACATTGGGAAAAAAATAATTATATCAAAAACTTTTCTAATGTTTGGGCTACATTTGCTTCACTGTATGTGTATAAAAATTTTCAAAAATAAAAAAGTTTATCGATTGGTGAAAATTGTAATACGTAAAATTCAAATATCTAGTTTTCCTAATTTTTAAATAAATGAAATTGCGAACTGTGTAAAAACCATTAGTACAGTTAAAAGCGCTATTGTGTGTACTTTAATTGGAAAAAAAAAACAACGTCGATAGCAACATTAGTTTTGAAGATATGACGGTGGAAACAAAAAAAAACACATTTTATTTAAAATGCAATATTTTCCCTTTTTTTTAATTTAAAAAGGTCCAGACCACGAAAAAATGTCGTGAAATACGATTTCATATGCCCAGTGACATGCTTAACAAAACCTACCATGTTTGACCTGGTTCTACTCCAGAAAAAAAAAACGGCACGATAGAGTCTCGAATTCGCTCCTCTAATAGATTTGATGCTCCTTATTGGTTATAATTTGGTTTTCGAAGTATTCTTTGTTTTACTTACTACTTGACAGTAGGGGAGTACAATTTGGTGAAATGTCAAAAAATTACAATTTTTTATCGCTCCTGCCAGAACGAATTTTCGATTTCGACCCTGCAATTTACGATTATAATTCATCGCCGACCTTCTCCTTTCCGTAGACACATAGAACGAACTTCCACTCGACGTATTTATTTAGTTACCAGCGTTTAAAAATTCCATGTTTTTCGACTTTTCAGGTTAAATTTGAAAGGTCCCAGAAAGCCATTTTTCTTACGTCACTTGCGTATAGTGACGTCACAAGTGAGCGCTCGGTTTTTGCAACTATTACTAATTTCAACTCCTTATATCTCGAGAACGGAAAAAGTTAATAATACGAAATTTTAAGTGCATAATGAGAATATCGAGTACTATATGAAAAAGTATAAAAACCATATAAAAAGAATATCATGGAACAAGCCCATTGCTTCTGACATTTATATTTGATAGCAGGTGACGTGACTTTGGACCAAAATTCATACATTTTATGTATATTACCCATTTTTCCAGTACCAACATTATAAATTTTATTCACAACCTCTTGTTTACAAATCACTTAACTTTATATTGTAAAACGCATGTGTCGGTAAAGTTATAGTTAACCTGCAAGTAAAAGTCAACTAACATGAAAGTTAACTTGAGATTGTAAAACCGGCTGTTTTTTTTAGTGTAAGATTGGGCGAACATCAAAATTATATCAGAAAAAATAAAATTCAGAGGTCCAAGATCTGCGAACACGCGTGAGATAACACAACCACTTTAAAACCTAAAGAATTTATGGTACCCGGATAATATAACCTAAAAAGTCAGCTTGCAGAGACGCTATTTGGTACACCTATACTGGAGGCAATAGGTAGTACAGCAAAAATTTTTACATCTGCCAGAAATTCTTTACCTAAGTTTTCCTGTTTTTTTTTTTAATATTTAAAGTCTGTTAAAAAGCCTATTTGCCTACAGTTGTTTGCAAGTGCCTCTCTGTACAACGCAATAAAAACCATAAAACACGAAATAAATATCCGAAATGAAAGATGAAGGAATAACCTCGCCAGTTATTTGATATTCCAGGAGCTTAGAGAGGGCCAGAGAGCGGACATGTATAGAAATGCGCAATAAAATCTTTAGGCCTTTGCATTCTTGACAATATGTGCCGTAGTTCCTTGCCGGGGAATGTGAATAGGAGGATTTCGACGTTCTGGGTGGTGGATTTCGCTGAAGCTTCAGCGGGCGGACTTAAAATAGTCGCGGCTTCATACTTTCCGATCGACCAAAAAATATACAGACAAAATTTTGAAATAAATTGTAAGATAATCAAAACAATTATTTTTTCGTTTAATTCGCTATGTAATTCAAAAACGAAACGACGAATTAGTTTCAAATTTTTATAACGTTATCACTACTAGTACAGGCAAATTAACAATTTAGGGCAACAAAAATTAATAAAAGGATCATCTCTGGGATTTAAGTGGGTAATAGCCTGGAGAATGAGATGATGCATTCTTTGCATTTCCAAGTTCCGGGAAAATTCAAAGAAATTTGGAAAAACTTTTTGATTTTCTGTTTTTTTGCTCTAGCGGCCAAAATAATGAAAATGGAATAAGAAGTTCAAAATAAAAGTTGTAGCTCGTCATTTTCTCTACAAAAAAGGTCTTTAGAGGTGTTTCAGAATCTTATGAACCGCGAAATGCGCAAAAGGCAAAGTTTGTTCTGGGTTTATAAGTGTATTTTGAAAACACTGACGACTACCTTGCTGTATAGGTACATAAACAAGAGCTCGGGATAAATTGTAAACAATAAATCTAATATTTTTAAGAAGTGTAATTTAGTCGATGGGAGGTACTGTCTCTGCGCATATGAAGGTCACAGCTCATGAGATTTTGAAACACTTCTACAAATTTTTGTCTTACTTAAGCCATTTAGAAGATAAATCGGGTTTTCCCACTTATAGTTTTAAGCCGCTTCGAAATGCGCGAAAAATTAGAATTCTCCGGGAGTTTCGTACGACCGGGCTCATCGATCGATAGTTCTTACTGTACAGAGCCCCTAAAAAAATGAAAATAACATAAAATGTAGAGAAAAGTCTCAGCTTTAATGTGGAATTAATCACAAAATTTATAAAAAATGTTATCAAAGAGAAAAAGTGTCAGAAGATGGCTTATTAAACTTTGTACAGTTGATCCACAGATTTATTCATATCTTTGCCGGGAGTCGTTAGAATGATAATTCATTTTGCTTATATATTCTTATATAATGATATATTAATTCAATTAACATTTTAGGGCTGGCCAGGCATGACGAGAGGGGGGTGGAGAAGAAGTGATTTACCCCGGACCTGGGTTTTTTGGAGGAGACCGGTTTTCTTTTTTATTTTATTCAAATGGAATTTTAAAAAATAATTAGAAAATAACTTTTTCAAAACATTTTCAAGCTGCCATATTATTGTTTAAAAAAATAATACTTGTTACGGATAATTCTACTAATGGTTGTAATTAAAATTCTAACTGAATAATGATAATTCTATTTTTAAAATAAGAACACAAAAATACCACTTGAGATTAAAAAAATGTAAACAATGCAAACTGACCATAAAAATACAATAAAAAAATAAAATAAATGAACTTTAACTACGTAATACAGAATTAACTAATATTTTGTCATTGCTCCATTAGCGTCTGCCTGAAGTCTTGCAGGCATGGACAAAATCAGATTTCTTGCAAGGTCTTGCGACAAGTTCTCCCAAGCGTCTTCAATTATCCCTTGCAATCATCGGGCATTGTTTGGATGGTTATTTAATTTTCTTATATGTTTCACCATTAGTCCCCAAACATTTCCAATTGGATTTAAATCCGGACTTTTAGATGGACACAACTCTATTTTTTTATTAAGAAACCATTGCCTGACATGATGGGCCGTATTACTGACGGCAACATAATATTGTCTAATATTGTAATATATTTAATGGAATTGAGATGACCACCACTGTTCTAACACACATCTAACCCATTTAGGCTCATCCAAGCCCAGACATTGACTGAAAACCTTCCTGATATTTGTGGATCGAAAGTATATTTTTCGTCGTATCTAGTGGAAAGAGGAATATATACGCGAACATGTCCATCGTCACAGAATTTAAAAACCTTTTCGTCAGAAAAGACAACTTGTCCCCAGAAGTTTTCATCATTGATTATATAGTTCAGTGCAAAAATAATCCTACTCTGCTTCTTTTCCTCTGAAAGTTTGTATTTTTTAGCCGCTGAAAAACCCTTCAAGTCGCTTTGTAGTTTTATTCTTCTGCAAGCAGTAGGTACCGAAGTAGGGAAATTTGTTTCTGAAATTGCATTTACTGCAGTCTGAAAAGAGTTTTCTCTTAGGTAATTTATAAGATTTTCATCTTCTTGATTATTGGTCTTTCTGGACCTACCGGAACCAACTTTACGGGATACCGTTTGGTTGGTTTTCCATTGTTTTTTAAGTCATTATCGTGGGTTTACTCACATTGTATTCAGCAGCAAGTCTTCTTATGGACCTATCTTCTTCAATTTTAAAAACAATTCGAAATTTTTGAAAATCTGTTAGATGTCGAACCATTTTTAATAATGACGCCACTGATTAACGTCAAACTGACATTTGTAAGATTATTAATATCAATCAAAGAACGAATGATTTACATAGCTAAAAGAAAGTGTACCAGTTTTTTTTTTAAATCAAGTGTACGAAACTCCGAGAGAATTCTCATTTTCCGCGCGTTTCTGAGCGGCTCAAAACTGTAAATGGAAAACTGGATTTATCTTCTAAACGGCTTAAGTAAGACAAACATGTGTAAAGACCTTTTTTGTAGAGAAAGAGACGAGCTACAAATTTCGTTCTTTTATTAATTTTTGTGAGGTTTTTACAAAACATTGCCTTCATTGCCTGTACTAACATTGATTTTAACTTTTTCAATACATCCTTGCTAACTGACAGGTGAATGACAGCAGTCAACTGTCAATATCGTCAATTTGACAATAGATTTTAATTCAGCAACTTTAAAAACATAAAGTTAGGTATTTCAATAAGTAATCAAAAAATGCGTTATAAAAGTGTTGTAAAATTACTCAAAGTAGTAACTTATGATGGAGTTATGAAGCCAAAATACTGAATATGGAACATCGTGGCCATGGAGACTTCTGTTCAAGATGGCAAAAGCTATAAATAATATACCAAAAATTCAGAAGTTGTATCGAAGGTTTGTGCTGCGTCCTTTGTAAAGTGAACTTCATATTTCTAAGTCAGATAAAAAATTTCAAAGCTTTGCCGCCTATTACCACTAGGATAGAGCGGGGCATGTGTTAAAATAAGAAATTAAGGGAAACTCGCCAGTATCAGTTATAATTTCTAAGAATTACGCCACTCACTCCTAAAATATTTTACGATCTAACGGTCACTACTGTTTACTTAATTTCTTACACACATACATAATGCTGTAAAAGGGCAAGTAGAACGGCACAGGTATTAAGCAGAGACGGACCACAGTCTTCCGCGATATTTCGAACGAGTGTTATAATTAGAATATATAGGTTATGTGGTTCATACAATAATACAGTGTGTGGTTCAGTGTTTACATTTTATTTTGATTGTGAGTGCCTAGAATGTATAATACTTTAACAGATTCGTGAAATTGCTCTTTGTTTAAGCGTATTTTTTGTAGTTGCGTAACAATATTCCGGCGGATGGTGAAATATTCGAGTGTTTTCCGTTTTTTAGTGGCTGTGGTAAAATAATATTGTGATAATGTTCAGGCCTTGGGAAGATCCTCAACGTAGCACCAGCAGAGAATTTAACGAAGATATGGCAAATAGTAATGGCTCGCAAATTACAGAGAAAAGTTCTAGACAATATTTATGCGAACATACTAAAAAAGTAGTTTTAAACGTTTATAAAAATATAAAAGAAAGTGAAGGTGAAAAAGGATCCGTGGAAAAAACGGCCTATTTAACAGAAATTTCAAAACGGTCTATCTATAGAATAATTAAGGATGTGGTACAACTAATCGAAAATTTAGATCGGATAAAGGAGCAGCACGAGCATTAGATTCGTCTATGGTGAAATTGTTAAGAGATTTAATTTATAGCAAGTATATGGAAAATGAGGTAGGTACCAACGGTGGAATCAATACATTAATGAACTGAAAACAAATGGTGCAGTGTCAGTTAGTCAAGCAACACTTCGGTGCTGGATAATAAAGATAGGATTTAAGTTCAAGATTATTAATAAAAGGGCAGGTATTATGGAAAGCTAAATAAAATGTTATATGTGATTTGATTTAGTGTACATTGTGAATTTATCGTCTCATTAGTGTTTTACATACGCGCAAATGCAATATAACGTAATTTTTATTTATTATATTATATGTATAAGTACATATTTTATTTGATAATTATTTATTTGTTTCTTTTTTCAGAACTGAATTTATTTATTTTATAGTTATTTATTTGCTGTCCAGAATTTAATTTGTTTATTTCAATTATTTGTTTCTTTTCTAGAATTTTATTTATTTATTTAATCTGGGTTAATTAGATTACGGGTTATTGACAAATTCAATATTTTCTTTATTTAATGAATTTCTTTGACCTATTTTAATAATATCGATAACCTTAACTCTGAACCCACATGTTTTGGCAAGGAATTGCTCGTACCTCCTCGTGGTCCTTGCTGGGCAACAATAATAATTCGATTGGTATATTAAATTATTATTGGCGAAACTGAGCAACAAAAGAATATTTGTTACAATTTTAATTTAGACTAATAAAAGTCATCAATGCTCCACCAATATATAAAATATTATTCCTATCTTAACACAAGCAAAACAGAATAATTTTTTTAAATTTACCATTATCACTGTAACAAATAACTATTTATTTATCAACGATACATTAAATTAATTAGATTGTAACTCACGGCACAATAATTTTAAGTACGGTCCTGAGCCGCAATAAATTACGTCGGCTTTGACACTTTTATGGCCGAGTTTTATGGCTTTTTTTGGGTTTCTCGCGTCGTGTTCACTCCTTTGTTGGGAATTTTTTATTTGACTTAGAAATATGAAGTTCACTTTAACTTTTTTTTTTGTTTTACCTAACTTGGCCAATTCGTCGCATCCAACACCCATTTCTACTTTCAACACGCACGTAGAAAAAATACTTGTGTGCCATCAGGCTCACTTAAAAAGCGCGATCACTCCATTACTTCATCACATTTTATCCAAGAGAGTTCCCCACACTTGCGCCAGACTAAAGGACCATTAATCTCAAGATCTCAAGATTAATCTTTTAAATGGCCCACTTAGAAATTTTAATGATAATAGGTACCCACGTGCCTGCCAAAGTACCAATCAAAAAGTATATAAACAATAATTTATATTTAGATAAACAGCGTTTTTAAAAAGATGACCTTACACGCTGCTGGTCAAAATCGAAAGGGACAATAGGTAGGTCCTTAAAAACAGCTGTAAAATGTACGATCTAAGTTACCTCCCTACCTTAGTAGACACAGTTAAGTTCCTATGAAAAAATTGATAACCCATTAGCAACAAAATGTAACGTTTAGATGACATTACTTAAAGACCTCATTCGTGTGAAGGGCTGACAGAAAACAATACTCAAGAAACAATAGCCGCCTCTATACAAACAATCCATTTTTACTGTAAAACCTTCCGTCACCAGATTAAATTTTCATTTAAACAGACAGTAGTATAATCCCTTTGAGTTTAAAGCAACAAGACACGTAAATATAATGCAAAATAAGCATTAAAAGCTGTCAGCGAGGCATTTCTACCAAGCTTACCGGATTTGCAATTCAATGCGGCACTGCACTGATAAAACGAGTATTCAACAATGAAATGGTGCATTGTTGGGCCTTATCATCCCGAATAACGATTTTCCATCAAACGCTACATTAAACAATGCCACATAATTCCACTGTTATTATAAACAACGTCGAAAACAACTAAAGTAAATCAATAAGTTGCTGTAAAACAATCGATTACTCGTTATTCCTCCGCTTTCTTTTTTAATTGAGACCCCTTGACAAGTCAACAAAGCCTGCCGAGGAGCTCTATAGGCTCTTCAAACCCAACTTTCTTTCGTTTAGTTCAAGAGCCGTTGATTTTCCTTCGAATGTTGAAGGTATTGGTTCGCCATTTTGTATTTATCGTACACCTGTCTAAGGTTTTTGTTAATTTACGAAGGGCTCGCGAGTAAACCTAAGTGGCAATAATAAATCGAGTGGCCGGTGGAATCTATTTGGCATACGCCGCTTGCTAAATGAAATAAATATCATGTTTACTTGATAACCAGGCGAAAAATGTGAGTTCACAGGTGAAAATTACCACTTACCTGCATATTCGTACGAATCTGAGGCGGTCGAGCATCCTATGAGGAAAAATACACTGAACACTTTTAACACTAGCATGTCTGTGTTGATTTTTAGTTATAAATACGCACTGTAACACTTTTTAGGGCAAAGACCGATTTTTCATATCGCGGCGATACAACTGGTTCTTGAGCGTACGGCAGGTTTTTCGACTCTCCCAAATGTCGAAAGTTTGGTTGCAGTTAGCGCCGGTGGTGGCGTTAGCGGGAAATCGATGGTGGGAGTCTGATATCTACCGGGTGAGCTTCCTGAAGCTTTGGAGATTCTTTGACTTTTCTCAATCATAAACTGTTTTAGGATTGCCCGCTCTTGGTGGCACAAAAAACGACTGAGTCAAATCTACAAGATTTTTCTACGAGTTATATTACACAACATTTCACCAAATATTAAATACAGTTAAGTATGCACATTGCACATGTCGGTAGGGAATTATAATTTTACGATGAATGTGAATGTAGCAAAGAAATACCTACATTTAATTCTCATATTCCTTCAAAACTTTTGATAAATTATAGCTTGTTGCTAATATCCTGAAATCCGGGAAAAGTTGGAGATGCATATGCAAATTTCAATGGGCTTGTTCAGCATTTTTTTTTTATTTCACAAATCGGAAGTGCAAGTATAAATTAATGGATCTGCAAAATATCAGAATCTTATTCGCACGTTTAGTATCTTAAAAACCATTACAAATTTCCATCTCGCGAAAATGGGGCGTGGCCAGGCGCTACGTCACTATACGCATAGACTCGGCGATCTCAATAGAGTTGATGCTCCTTATTGGTTATAATTATAAGTGTATTCGAAGTATTGTTTGTTTTGCTTACTACTTGACAGTAGGGGAGTAAAATTTGGTGAAATGTCAAAAAATTACAATTTTCTCTCGCTCCTGCCAGAACGAATTTTCGATTTCGACCCTGCAATTTACGATTATAATTCATCGCCGACCTTCTCCTTTCCGTAGAGATATAGAGCGAACTTCCACTCGACGTATTTATTTAGTTACCAGTTAGTTAAAAATTCCATGTTTTTCGACTTTTCAGGTTAAATTTGAAAGGTCCCAGAAAGCCATTTTTCTTACGTCACTTGCGTATAGTGACGTCACAAATGAGCGCTCGGTTTTTGCAACTATTACTAAATTCAACTCCTTATATCTCGAGAACGGGAAAAGTTAATAATACGAAATTTTAAGTGTATAATGAGAATATCGAGTACTATATGAAAAAGTGTAAAAACCATATAAAAAGAATATCATGGAACAAGCCCATTGCATTTGCATTAGCGAAAGCAAGATAAATATTCCAAATTGGTAATTTTGTATGGCACAAAGGAATACCACCCCCCGCTCTTCGAAATTATATCAGCGGTGGTGGGGGGCCCGTATACTACTACTCCCGGGCCCCGACTTTCTCTCGACGGCCCTGCAAGACATTCATTGTTTTGCACATAACATTATTATCTTTGAAGCTGTACGGATAAAGAAAATTCTATCAAAGAGTACTTCAAGCCCTCTTATTTATATTATATGTATTTTTAACATCCTACTGACTGTTTCTGACATATTTGGGATTTTAACATTACCGTTTCTAATGATAAATATGCAAGCGCCATTTTTAAACTATCATATTTTTAGAACTAGGTGTTCATCGTAGAGAAATAATAGTCTACTTCACAAGTTCAAAAGGGTGTTAATTCTTGAAATAGCTCCTAAAAATATGAGCGATAGCTCATTGGATACGGAATGACGTCTAGAAAAATGTATTAAAATGTTTTATTAGCACATAAAAAATTGCAAAAGTTATACCTAAACAAATTAAGATGAAAGAAGAATTTAGTTTTTCGCTTATAACTCAAAAACTATAAGCGATAACGGAAATCGGAAAAAATATTCTTAAAGAGGAGGAAGAAATAAGGTCCCGTTGGAAAAAAATGTTAAAGTTTATTTTTCAACAAGTGAGGCCATTGTTAACTAACGAAATTTAATGGGACCTCCGTTATCATTGGAGACAATTTTTTTTTTAAATAATTGGCCTATACAATTTTCGCTTCTTGGAGCCCTTTTTATAGATATACTCAACAAGATCACATTATAAAAGTTTTTAAAAATTGTTTATTTTGTTTATTATAATTTTTTAAAGTAAACAGAAAATTAAAAACCAAAGTAAAGTTGTAAAAAAAATCTTTTTTCAAATTCGTTATCATATTACTATTTTTACATTGAAGAAAGGCATTCATTAACGTTAAAAAAAAAATTTTACGCTATTTGTTTATAAGCTCTTTATAAACAAATTGACTAGTTTTATATTTAAAACATTTTTTTTTACAATTTTGTTTTGAGAATATTATGATTTTTAAATAAAAGTTTTTTTCTGAAAAACATTATCTTATTGTTTATAATCGTTTTTTTTTAAATTATCCATCATTTGAATAATTAGTTAAGAAATTATTTTTTTCTTAAAAATCATAATTGACAATCCTCATTAAAGCAACAAAAAGAAAAAAAATTATCAACAATTTCATTGTTTATTAATTTAACAATTTGTTATAAACAAATTCTGACAATTCTAATATTTTTTTTCTAAATCTTAAAAAAATTACAAAAACAGCCATATGCAACAACATATTTAAAAAAAAATCGGTAAAGGTCTTTACACAGAACTTCCCTCGTTATTTGTGCATGGCGGTCACTCTAAAAAATTAATAATTATTACGAAATGACATTGAGAATAATAATCGGAATATAGTTATTGCTATTATTACAAAGAAAACTTGATAAGTTTTGGTCAAAAAAATATACAGATTGCTCATCCAACACCAAAGGTTCAATACTAAATAACAGGTGCCACATATGGCAGGCTTGCGCAAATACCTTTACAAATGTCCACCATGACTGAATTATTTCTTGGGATGACCACCCTGTACATTTTTCAATAAAAGTATAATAGGTGTATATGTCAGATATTATTGCCATCCGTCACATCAATCCAACATTCGCGTAATGGAGCGGAAGTATAATGGTGGTTAAAAAATTTCATTTTTATTTTAATTTTTCAAAAATGTTAAAAAAAAAATTAAAATTTTTTCTTCTGAAATAGGTTTAAAATGTCAAACGTAGAAATTTTTAATTTGAGCAAAAAGGAAAGTTTCCGTCTATTCTATACTAGTGGTAAAAGAAGTTTAAGATTTAAAAATTATGTATTTTTTTTAAATAGGTTTAGAATGTCATGAAACGTGAAACTTTTAAATTTGAGTAAAAAAAGTTTCCATCTATTCTAGTGTTAATTTTTTTTCCAAACTGGTAACAAAATGTTGCAAAAATTTTTTTCCGTAATTGGTTTGGAATGTCATGAAACGTGGAAATTTTAAATTTGAGCAAACCAAATTTTTCGTCTATTCTATAGTAGTGATAAATAGATTAAAAATGTTTTCAAATGTTTTAAAAATTTTTTCAAAAACGTTTTTAAATTTGTTTGAATAGTTTTAGAATGCTATGGAAACGTGGATAGTTTAAATCTGAACAAAGAAAAAAATTCTATCTTAGTGGTAAAATTTTTTAAAAATAGTAAACAAAATTTCTAATTTTTCTTTTAAATAGATTTAGAACGCTATGAAACGTGGAAATTTTAAATTTGAAGAAATAAAAAAAAATCCGTCTATTTTAGTGGTAAAAAAAATTTCAAAAATGTTGGTAAAAAAAGTTTCAATTTTTTTTTTTTTTTTAATCAGGCTTAGAATGCCATGAAACGTGGAAATTTTAAATTTGAAGAAAAAAAAAATATCATTTTAGTAGAAAAATTTTTTTCAAAAATGGTAAAAAAATTTAATTTTTTTTTTTTTATAGATTTAGAATGCCATGAAACGTAGAAATTTTAAATTTGAGCAAAAAAAATTTTTTTCACCTTGGTAAAAAATTTTTCAAAAATGGTGAAAAAAATTTTTTAATTTTTTTTTTCAGAAATAGGTTTAGCGTGTCATGAAACGTGGAAATTTTAAATTTGAACAAAAAAAAATTTTATTTTCTTGGTAAAAAATTTTTCAAAAATGTTGGTGAAAAAAATTTTCAAAAATTTTTTTTCCCGAAATAGGATTAGCGCGTCATGAAACGTAGAAATTTTAAATTTGAGCGAAAATAAATTTTTTTCACTATTTATTCCGTTTAGACGGTCCACCCTGTATATTTTCCAGTGAAATTTCTACCAGTTCTCCGCTGAGAGTAGGGTCAACTACCTGCCAAATTTGACAGCTCTCCGCCAAGCAGTTTTTTAGTAAATGCACCAACAGACAGACAGACAGACAGACAGACAGACAGACAGACAGACTGACGGAATTGAAAAACCTATATTTTCGTAATCTCCGTGTTCTGAAACGTCAGAATCCGAAAAAATCTCGGAGGGTGATTTTTTCTCGAATACAATACTTCCCTTCGGTATGCGAGGGAAGTAAAAATTGTTTGTATTTTTTATAGCGTTTTTCAATATTACACGATACAGAAGTTGAAACGGGCACTTGATTTGTCAACCAAAACACTGATATAACTTTTAAACTATTAGAGATATCACAATAACATTCAGGTCGTTTTATAAAGGATTAATTAATCTTTAAATGAGTTGACTTCCAAGTTTGTAACTATTATTAATCAGTTATTATGCGCATTTTTTTTATAAAAATTAAATATGTTTTATATTTATGTTTAAACAAACAATTGCAACTTTCAGATATTTCATCAAATTTTATCAAATTGCCTTGAAGGCCCATTGCCGTATCTGCATTATTTGATAAGCTAGAAGTCATAAATGATTCAAAAACGTCGAAAACACAAAAATTTAAGTTTTATAAACAAATGCGCATAATACCTGATTAATAATAGTTACAAACTTAATCCTCTATAAAAACGACCTGAATGTCTATTGTGATATCTCTAATAGTTTAAAAGTTATATCAGCGTTTTAGTTGACAAATCAAGTGCCCGTTTCAGCTGTATCGTGTAATATTGAAAAACGGTATAAAAAACACAAACAAATTTTTTTCAATATGTTGTTGCATATGGCTGTTTTTGTAATTTTTTTAAGATTTAGAATAAAAATATTAAAATTGTCAGAACTTGTTTATAACAAATTGTTAAATTAATAAACAATGAAACTGTTGATAAAACATTTTTTTGTTTTTGTTACTGAGGATTGCCAATTATGATTTTTAAGAAAAAAATCATTTCTTGACTAGTTATTCAAATGATGGATAATTAAATAAAACGATTATAAACAATAAGATTATGTTTTTAAGAAAAAAAAATCATAATATTCTCAAGACAACAAAATTGCAAAAAAAAAATGTTTTAAATATTAAACTAGTCAATTTGTTTATAAACAACTTATAAACAAATGGCGTAAACATTTTTTTTAACGTTAATGAATGCCTTTCTTCAATGTAAAAACAGTAATATGATAAAGAATTTGAAAAAAAAAAAAATTTTACAACTTTACTTTGGCTTTTAATTTTCTGTTTACTTTAAAAAATTATAGTAAACAAAATAAACAATTTTTTAAAACTTTTATAATGCGATCTTGTTAAGTATATCTATAAGAAGGGTACCAAGAAGCGAACATTTTATGGGCCAATTATTAAAAAAAAAAAAAATATCTCCAATGATAACGGAGGTACCATAAAATTTCGTTAGTTAACAATGGCCTCACTTGTTGAAAAATAAACTTTAACATTTTTTTCCAACGGGACCTTATTTCTTGAAGTGTTACGAATACGCCATAATTTTTTCAAATTTTTTAATTGATATTATTTAATAGTATAAAAAAATGATTTTATGTGATGTACTCTCTTTTGAGGCAGCGCTCACATCCTGCAGCGGTCGCGCGGAATCCTATTTTCAGCGTTAAATTAAAATGATAAGTAATGGAGATAGAGTTCAGGGAGTTGGGACTTTTTTATTTTGAAATTTCCTCCTCTTTAAGAATCTTTTTCCCGATCTCCTCCATTTTGAATTTTTCGAAAATGTTAATTACAAAAGTCTGAACAGTGCCAACACTAAAATCGTTGATATCTCGACTTAAAATGGTACAAAATGGGTCCACATAAGATGAAATCGACCTATTTTTTTCCGACGAATATAATGCCGTTTGAATCTCATTAAAATTTGCATAATTAAAAAAGCTATTGCAATTTGTGTTACTTGCAAATTTCATTTTTCGTAAATAAATATTGTTAATTTATTGAAAAAAAATTTTTTGGATAAGAATACCTAGGTAGATAATTTTCCGGAAATATCATGATAAAAGTGCCTTGGTCCAAAGTTATAAGAAAATTATTTTTTTTTTTGCAAAACGTCATATTTTCCAAAATTTTGTACTTATGATAAAACGGACACCGGGAGTCTATTTGGTAACCATTGAGGTGTATGCAAAAAAAATTTGAGCAATCTAACTGAAAAATTGGTATAGTTATGCAACTTTGAATATGAAACTCAAAATTTCCAAAAATTTGCTAGTTTTTGCTATGTACAAGTACAATGGAATCAATTTCCTTTAAAAGTATATACATGTATTCCCGGGTAAAGTGAGCTTTGGAAAGTTCAAATCGCACGATTAAAACACAAGTTTAATAGGCGAGTCTAGCTGGGATTTTTCCGAAAAATTGTCTATACCATTTGAGCCACAGATTCTTATGAGAAAAATTCCACTCAACAAGATTTTCTTACGAAAAATTTTCCTAAACCACGAGCTTCATGGTGAAATAATTGTGTAAACTATTTTTTTTTTTCGTTTTTATTTAATAAAATGAAAACGGTTTGACGAATCCGAAAAAATCTTGATTCAATCGAAACATATTTCCAATACGCGTAGTTTGGCACCAGGCACAACTCATTTTGTCAACTCGTTCATTTGTTATAGTCAAAATAAATTTCTTAATTAACAAATTGATTACTCCGAAACTAATGAGGTCAGGATATTATTTTTTTTTTAACATGCCTCTTATATCAAAGAATATACCTTTTTTTTTGGCCCAATATCTTCAATATTTTCTGATTGTTTAAACAATTGGCATAATTTTTTAATTCGAGAGTTTGATCGACTTCAAACCAACTTTAAACAATAAATATTGATGTCGGGCATAACCCCCACAGAGGTCTGCACGAATGCAACTTTTTGCTTTTGTTTATTTAAAGCTTAAATTCATTTTGCAAATTAACAAATGGAATATCTCGGCTCTGGGTAAGCGTATCGAAATGGTGTTTTGTGCATATGAAAGTGCAAGGAAAAAGGAAAATTCTGAGACCAGAAACAACTGGATCGGATAATCGGAACCGGAAATAAAAGTTATATTGCGTGAGAGGCTCTAATTTGTTTATTAACAACTTTTTGGACACGAGGTTTGGTGCAAATGAAAACTAACAAGTTTTATCATCAACCACAAAAAGTTCTATAAAAAATATTCAATTCCTGAAGAGTTATACTCGATTTTGTCCCTTAAGAAAATCTCTCACGCAACGTGAAAATAGTAAGATTTCACGCGCAATGGGGTGGCGGGTTCGATTCTCGGTGTAGACAAGTTTCTTTTTCGTCAAATTTGCTTTTTTTTCATGTAACCAAATATTTTTTGTGATAATAAATGTCTTTACTTTCTAAGAAATTTTTAAAATCGCGGTAAATATTTTTTTTTGTAATTTTCATTAAATAAATGGCTATCTTGCAACAAACATATGATTGTTCTTGTCGAACGAAGGTTTGTCGGTAGTTTTTGTTTTTTTTTACTACTTTTTGTAAAAGAGAAGGCTTGCTTTACTTTATTTGAGGGGGGTGCCTGTCGAAAAAAGACCAAAAATAAAAAGGAAACAATTTTTTTTCACTTTTTTCTTATGATGGAAATGTTCACGTCTCATGAAAAAAACACCCACTTTGTTATTTGTAAATGAGGAATAATCAAAAGATTTAACTACTTTAATGGCATTATTATTTTATTGTTTTAATTACAAATATTTGCAGTTAATAACTATTAGAGTATTCCACCGTTCTATGACTTCGACTATAAGAAATGTAGAGCATACAGGGTGTCTCATCGGGAACTGAATCGATCGATATAGAGAAAAGCACGCATCAGAAATTTTTGAAAATTTAGATATTTACTAATGTTGGTGTGGCCAATCCAACTAAAATAATTAGAATCATGGGGTACTTCCGGTTATACCGGAAGTCGATACCAACTTGCTTTTTTCGCGTTACATTTTGTTAACTTCAAACCGCGAAAACTTGTTTAGGTCAAATGGAACACCCTGTATTTTTTTACGTCAAGTTGTGTAAAATTGAATTATCTTTTTTCTGACATTAGCATTGAGGGGTTTAAGTTTTCAACTTTTTGAAATATTTACGATTCTATTAGAAATTCATGAATTGTTGTAATTATTTCATCAAAATAGCCATGATTAGAAACAACGATGCCAATCATGTCAAAAAATGCCAGCACGTTTAAATTACACCCACAAAAACTTTTTAAATTTGTTTATTATTTATGGAGAATGTCAGAATGTGATAAGGCAATATCAAGGACTTGCAGCACATTTGCTACTCGATATTCAGAAAAACGGAAACCGTCACCAAATACTGTAAAACGCGTACTGGAAAAGTTTAAGAATTATGACTCTGTCAAGGCAAAAATGCCAAGAAGAAAGCCTATTTATTGTTGATGACGAAAACATTGAAATAGTTATTCTGGGATATTTTCATGCCTTTCCAAGGATGTCATTAAGACAAGCTGCTCTCTGGAATCGGGACTATGCAAGGATTCAATTCACAGAATCTTATTAAAACATAAGTTTCACCCGTTTTCATTCCATATCGTGCAAAGATTAAGAGAAACAGATTTCCTAAGAAGACAGAATTTTTGTGAGTTTATTCTAATAAGGTCTGAGGGTGACGATTCTTATTTGGGAAATATTATATTATATGGACAAATGAAGCAAAATTTACTAAAAATGGACTTTTTAATAGACACAATTCACATTATTGGAGTGACTCAAATCTTCATATGTTCATAGAGCGAAATTTTCAGGAAAGTTGGCAGTTCAATGTTTACTGTGCCATAAGAAACGATAGAGTGGTGGCATTATAATTTTATCAGGAAAATTTAAACGGTAAATTAAATTTTCTCTTCTGCTAATATGTATAGGTAAATTTTTGTTTTTTTTATGTGAAAGATATCTGAATATCTTACAAAATTTGAATAATAACTATTTAGAAAATTTACCTTTCGCCGAACATAGAAACATTTTTTATCAGCACGACGGTGCTCCCCCACATAACGCATATTTAATTAATAATTATTTACAGGAAACTTTTCATGATCGATGGATTGCCAATAATGGACCTTTCTTATGGCCTCCTCGTTCGCCCGACTTATCAGGTCTGGATTATTTTATTTGCGGAACTATTAAAAATAAAGTTTATGAGAGCCCATTAACAACCATTAAAGATTGTACGCAGATAGTAAGATATGCATTTCAAAACATATCACAGGATTCAATTAGAAGAGCTACCCATGAGGAACTAACCCGAAGGTGCGAAAAATGTGTCGAGGTTCGAGGGCGGAATTTTGAGCAATTATTAAATTAAAATGGAATCATGTTTTAAATTGATCTTATTTCTGCTATTTTAGTTCATGCCATATCTTCAATTCGATTAATATGCATGTTACAGTGTTAGTGTTATTTTCCGTTTTTGTGGATATCGAGTAGCAAATGTGCTGCAAAAGTTCTTGATATATTACCTTATCACATTCTTCATAAATAATAAACAAATTTAAAAAGTCTTCGTGGGTGTAATTTAAACGTGCTGGCATTTTTTTACATAAGATAATGACTGATTGTTTCTGATCACGGTTATTTTGATGAAATGATTACAACAATTCATGAATTTCTAATAAAATCGCAAATATTTCAAAAAGTAGAAAACTTTAACCCCTCAATGCTAATATCAGAAAAAAGGGAATTCAATTTTACACAACTTGACGTAAAAAAATACAGGTTGTTCCATTTGACCGAAACAAGTTTTCGCGGTTTGAAGTTCACAAAATTTAACGCGAAGAACGGAACACTTGGTATGATATTATTGAATTTATTTCAGTTGTAGAACGTAGTTCTTCTTGTGTTCTTTCTCCATGCCAACGAGCAAATGAGGATGTCCTACACAGAAAAAGTTATAACGGTTCTTGCAAATCGTTGCACCTGTCAAATTTTTTATAAAATGTCAAATATCTCCGAAACTACTGGGTTTAGATACAGGGTGTGGTACATGCCTAAACTCAGAATTTTATTGTCATCTCGAAAAGTCGAAAAGATATAGGGTGTTCCATTTAAAATAAGCAAGTTGGTATCGACTTCCGGTATAACCGGGAGTAGTACCCCATGCTTTTAATTATTTTAGTTAGATTGGCCACACCGACATTAGTAACTATCTAAATTTTCAAAAATTTCTGATGCGTACTTTTCTCTATATTGATCGACTCAGTTCCCGGTGAGACACCCTGTATAAAGCAGGTGCACAATCTGCTCGAAAGTTACAGATTTAATAAAGTTCTCAAGAATAAATAATTATTTATAGCGTTTTTTACAATTTAAGAACTATTTTATTATAGGAAATATGTTATTGAACGGAAAGAAACGGAATTCGACAAAAAAAAATTGCCCGCACCGAGGATCGAACCCACCACCCCATTGCGCGTCAAATCTTACTATTTTCACGTTTAATTGAAAAATAATTTTTGGCCACCCTGTACAGTTTTAGGAAATGAAAATGATTCAAAAACATTTATTAGATGTCTCGTAACTGGTATTCACCAAAGAATTTATATATAAATTCTTTGGTGTTCTCATATGTTTTTCTTAAAGCTAATAATAATTGTGACTGTTGATTCTTTTAATATCCATCTGCAGATTGCATTATTTCAACAAAATCTGATTTGTGCAGCGTCCTCTAGTAGTGATTAGGCTACACTAGACTAAGCTGAAACTTTCACTATTGGGTGAGAAACTGAGAAACAAGCATGGCTCACAACCACTGAACTCTAGTGCTCACAACGAAAGCGTTTTCCTGTGCCATCTAGAATGAAATAATCAAACCGTTGTGGGAGTACGAAAAATTTACTGGTTTTGCTTTTTTAAAATACTTTTAAATTCCCAAATATCAAATATTTCACAGACCAATTATTTTTTTGGGGCGATAGTAATTAGATAAGAGCCATGATTGTTTCGAAATCTTTTTTCTTCATAAATAATTGTTCCCAAATGGTAGGTATTTGTTGATTCTTTTCATTCACATAAATCTAGGTCTCCTTGATATCAAGAAAATATTAGCTTTTCATGTAATTTTTCAATCGATCCACCAACTAGTTGAACTTATGTTTTTCAGATTATTAATTAAATTGAAAATATTATTAATATTATTACCCATACCAGTCATGAGCACTGAACTGTATCTGTATTATGTAGAGTTCAGTGGTCCTGAGTCATGAGTAAGTAGCTTGTGAGTGAGAAAATTGTATAAGTCAAATATCCCGCCAAGAATTATATCTAGATGTCGCTAATATCGATTTGCGAGAGAGAGACGTTGGAGTTGCGGGACGATGCTTTTTATTTCTTTCGTAAGCTTGACGTGAACGTGAAAAGACACAAAAAAAATGGCTCCAGCTGTAAGTACTTTTTACATTTTTTTATTTGTTTCCGTAATTCGTATAGGTTTCAAAACAATATTATATTTAAAATATAAATAGGCTGTTTCAAATCCAAACTGAATTAATATCGCCTTAAAAAATATTATGATCAATAAAATAATAGCTGATAAAAGAAATATAACCTCTAAACCTTGAAGCTTCATGTCGCTTTATAGATTTGTTTTTAGAATTAGAGAAGGAGCAATATTTATTATTATATATATTACAGTAAATTTCGATTTTCTTTAATTCCGTCCTAGAATTCTAAACGTAACCTCGTGTATAGTATCCCACATTACTATTTTTGCTTTTTGTCTACTTTGGTTCTAATACCTCATGGGTTTTAAAGTTTTATGTGGCATTCGTTGTACTATACTTTGTTTTGCAGCAGAAGTTACCTACACTTTTGCTCCAGATGTGTTTCGGCAATAAACTTGTGAATTTCAAAAAATGTCTGGTCGAAACACAACTAATTTTGTTGTGGATTCCAGACTAAGGCCGCGGTGCCTCCCACCAAGCCACAAGCCAAAAAACCCCAGATCCGAGGCAAGGGATTAAAAAAGAAGAAGGTCGCCCTGAAATTTGTCATCGACTGTACCCACCCGGTGGAAGATAGCATTCTGGACGTTGCCAACTTTGTAAGTAGGATTTTGTCTAGCCGTTTAATTATAATTTGCCTAGTAGCCATATAAAATAAGGTAGAGACCTCTGCGAAAATAGTAGATTATTCACGGAATTCGTCTTTAAATATTTCAGTGAAACTGCTTTACTTGAAAATCTATTGGTTTATTTATTCAGAGGCTTCGGTGCTTATTTTATTAGGCTATAGGTGAAAGTCCACAATCCCAGCTCCACGTGACTTCAACAATATGTTTCAGTGGCGTTTAGCATTGTGGAGATAAAATGCTATGCTTCTCATATACGCTAGGTACTCGTATCTAATGTGTTCTTAAGTGCAGCGACAGTTTTTGGTAAAGATTTGCTATAAGTTGTTTAAATGTACGAAGATTTTGCCTATCTTTTTATATTCTTGTGTATTTTATTACGTCATAGAGATTACAAGTTTAAAATAATAATAATAAAGTTCTCAACACTTCACTTCATAATAATAAAGTTCTCAACACTTCACCCTTTATGCAGATTTTGTTGTAGGCACCACGGTGTGATTGCCAGAGTCTGTATCACGGAGTGCAATATAACAATATGGTCACTCGGTGATATATGAGAAATTTATTGCAAAAAACCTGCATTGTGTATAAACTAAATTTTATGTCTCAAAATTAGACAGTACCTGTTATATTGTCAACTTCATTACTTATTTTTTAAATGTGCGTGTTTTAACCAAGTTTTCATTGGTGTAATTTGCAAGAACTCAGTTTTAAAATAAAAACGTTGTGCCTTTTGTTTATTAGTAAAAATCAAGCCTTTTTTAAAGGTAATAATTCACAGCCATTGGTTGATCTTAGACCTTGAAAATTGCAAAACTGTTTTGTGAATCACTTTTAGTTGCAAATTGCGAGCCCCCGGGAGGTTATAGTTGTCCATTTTTTCCCTCGATGGGATAAATATAACTGTGGAATCATATCTACTACCAGCTATGTAAAAGACGAAACAAAACATTTGTTATATTAGGTTGGGTTTTTTCGAGCTTTAAAGCGTCTGGCGGAAGTTAGGGCCCACGGAAAGTGTCGGGCAATAATGAATGTTGGTTTTTAATAGTATTCTGTCAGACATATATGAAAACCAGCTATCATCCTTTACCGTAGGTTAGTAAGGTTTTTTTGTACCTATTATCTATAAGAGAACCTTGCTTTCAAGCTAGTAAGCATAAGTTCTTAACTACATATGTTTTTTTTGTTAATAAAAAACTGATGATGCAAATGAAATTATTTGACTCTCGAACTGAGACGCCTCTTGACGAGTTGGTTTGAAATGATTCTGTATGAATTTTTCGTAAAATCAGTCATTATCAAGCGAAATGGACTAACAGTCAATTTTCATGGGAGAGCTCGTAGTGGATCAAAATATAAACTTGTTCGGAAAAAGTTATATAAGAAATTTTGTGTTTGTAAACTTGGTAGCTTTTTACATAACATATTTGCTCTTGCTTTAGGCATAAACCGCCCAAGGTTGCGTGTCTTCTGGCCAGTATTAATAATATGACACAAATATGAAAATCGTGACAAATAAACTTGATTATGAAAAGTGATGGTATGTTCTTTCTCTAACACTATTTCTGAAACTACAAATTCCACAACTAAAAATTGTGTCGGAACAAGTAAATAATACCAATACACCGTTATGCTATAATACCGCACGGCTTTCGACAAATCAGAAGCCGTTAAGCCATACTTAGTGGGTTGCCTTGGTTATGTCTAGCTTTGCATTTGACGTTTTACACCGTTTTGAAGTTTTTTTTTGCATAATTTCTAAAATCTTGTTAGAGAAAGTATAGTCTACAACACCTTTGGAATGGCATATCCCACACTCGCGAACCGTAGCCCTCGTCTTTGGCTCGGACACAAACTTTTCGCTGGTTCCAGAACTCGTTGTAGAATATACTATTGTTTTTCTTTCATGTAACTAAGTAGTGATTCCTCCAAAAATATTTGTACTATAAAATACATAATACTTTGATTTCTTTTTTTATTATTTTTTTTAAAAACAAAATAATCATATATTTAATAAGGCAAAAATTCTAATTCATACATACCTACCATTTTACTAACAAATAATTTTCAATAAAGATCTAAGTGGGCCATGGAAACAAAAATTATTGCAAATGTCAATTTATTTTTCATTTACCAACTATTTTTGTTTCTATTTATATTTGAGTTCTCGTACTTACAATGTAATGATTGCTAAAACTTGTAGTTAGGGAGCTGACGTGTAAAAAACAATCTCGTAACTTTCTGCCGTCTGGTATTTAAGCTCTATAATAAATTTGGAGCATTTTTTATTATAGAAATATAGGCGGAACCCGGGCGGTTTTCGAGATACGTAAAAAAAATGTCGAGGTAACCGTTTGGTTTTGACAGTAAGATTTTATGTACGTATTCCACATGCCGGGTAAAATGGTGGCAAAAAAAGTTCAATGGCTGTATTTCCGTGCGTGAATTAATAATATAAAAAAAATCTGTAAAGGTATTTACATAGAACTTCCCTCTTTATTTGTTCATGGCCGTCACTCTAAAACATTAATAATTACGAAATGACATTGAAAATAATAATCGGAACATAGTTTTCACTATTATTACAAAGAAAACCTGATAAGTTTTGGTCAACAAAATATACAGCAAAAGTTCAATAGTAAATAACAGGAGCCAAATATGGAAGGCTTGTGCAAATACTTTTACAAATGTCCACCATGACTGAATTATTTCTTGGGATGACCACCCTGTACATTTTCAATAATTTTTTTTCTTCTGAAATAGGTTTAGAATGTCATGAAACGTGGAAATTTTAAATTTGTGCAAAAAGGAAAGTTTCCTTCTATTCTATAGTAGTGCTAATTTTTTTTAATAGCTTTAGAATGCCATGAAACGTGAAAATTTTAAATTTGAGCAAAGGAAAAAAAAATTTCCATCTATTTTAGTGGTAAAAATGTTTTCAAAAATATTGGTGAAAAAATGGTCCAACTTTTTTTTTCTGAAATAGGTTTAGAATGTCCTGAAACGTGGAAATTTTAAATTTGAGCAAAAAGGAAAGTTTCCTTCTATTCTATAGTAGTGGTTGCTTTTTTTTTTTTTTTTTTTGTAGGTTTAGAATGCCATGAAACGTGAAAATTTTAAATTTGAGCAAAGGGAGAAAAAATTTCCATCTGTTTTAATGGTAAAAAAATTTTCAAAAATGTTGGTGAAAAAAAATTTTTTTTTTCTGAAATAGGTTTAGCGTGTCCATGAAACGCAGAAATTTTAAATTTGAGCAAACAAATTATTTTTTTCATTTATTCCCTTTAGACGGTCCACCCTGTATATTTTCCAGTGAAAGTTTAACCATTTCTTTGCTGACAGTAGCGTCAACTACCTACCAAATTTGACTGCTCTTCATCAAGTGGTTTTTTAGTTAATGCACCAACAGACAGACTGACGGAATTGAAAAACCTATATTTTCCTAAATCTACATGATTTGAAACGTCGAAATCCGAAAGAATCTCAGGTGATTTTTTTCAGTATGCGAGGGAAATAAAAAGTGAATCGTAACTAGATGAAATATTTTCTTTTCGACATGTAAAATGTTGGAAAAATAGTGGCAGAAATTTTGGATGGGCCATTTTGTAGTAATTTGACGTCGAAATATCCATTAATTACGTCACGCAAATTTCAGGGTTTTTCTACCCCTCCCTCCCCCTATGTCACATTCGAGTCAACCCCTCCCCACTTGTGATGTCACATTTTACAGCATTAAATTTTGAGACAGACTTTTCTGATTTTTGTATTCTTTTGAATTTTATTCAATTAAAACAACGATGTACATAGATGTAAATAATCCGATGGTCACACTTTATGGACCCCCTCCTTCCCCTTCAAAGCGTGACGTAATTAATGGATGGCCTCATATCGAAAATTTAACATCAAATTACTCCAAAATGGCCCATCCAAAATTTCTGCCACTATTTTTCCAACGATCTACACGTTGAAAGGAAAATATTTCATCCAGTTACGGTTCACTTTTTTTTATTATTCACGCATGGAAATAAATTTATTATAGAGTTTAAATACCAGACGGCAGAAAGTTACGACGAGATCGTTTTTTACGCGTCAGCTTCCTAACCATAGCTGAATATACACTTTATTACACTTAGGATTAAACGAAAATGCATTTCTAGAATTGTGCGCTGAGATAAAGACTCTGATGATCACTTGAAGATTTTATAGGAGAGGTGATTTTCTCATCCTGTAACAGTAAAAAACCAGCTAATCAGTGTACTCTTCCGTCGATTGTGGCGTTGTTTTGAAAGGTTTTAAGTTGCCCAAGTAGTTATTATGTGGGCCACCCTACGAGCGACGTGGTTAGCGTCACTGGTGTAACCTGGCTAGTACAGTAAAGATACGGAGAGCAAAAGGGCGTGGAGTTCAAAGCTTGGGCGCCATTGATTACTAAGGGTAATCAAAGAAAATTAGAGATAAAGATAAACAAAAGACAGAAGTTACATATATACAATAGTACTATATTACAAAAATATTATATTACAGAAAAATATACTATCACAGCATCAACGATACTGTATAGCAAAATATATCACAGAAATATATAACAAAATAGGTACTATATTACAACAACCGAAGTTCAAGATAAGCTTGAGACTTTTACGAGAGCCAAATTAAATATATTACAGAGAGATGACTCGTAAATTGTCTCAATTATGAAACAAAAGTATATTACAAGACAACAAAGTACTATATTACAAGTTACACTATATTACAAATTTGCTTAACAGCAAAATAAATTTGAGGTGTACGAGAACCAAAAATATATTACAACAGATACGTCTCGTGACTTTCACCTCAACACTAAAATCGTATATTACAACAAAATTAAATGAACTTGAGATCTTTTACGAGAGACAAAATAACTATATTACAAAAGATAAGTCTCGTAAATTTATCTCAAAATTTATAAACTCAAACACTCTTGTTACAACAAAAATTGAACCACGACTTACGATATCACTAACAAACGTGCATTATGGTACTACGATAAGATATTAATCATTAGGAATCAACTAAAAGCAACTACGAAACAATACTACGGCGAAGTAGGTTTTGCGACAACGAATTCAAGATACAAACAACTACGAATCAATATACAACGATGGATTTAATTATAACAACGGATTTAAAATGTAATCTAACCAAAAACATAATAGATTTAGCTTGAATCCAATATTTTAAATTTAGACACTTTTAACTCATAACTCAACGATCATGTGAAAATAATCCCTTTTATTGATAACCATGAAAAGTACTTATCTTTTATTTTGTTATCCTGATCCAGGAAATTCCTAGATACGGTCCTGTTATCCGAGGGTGATGTTAAAATTTTCGTTTCACATGTGGCCGTCTTAATCCTATTGTGAGGTTATGAAGTCGTAGAAGGTTGCCGCCAAGACAAAATGAAGAAAATCTCTTCGCCCAGAATGTTTTCGTATATTCCAATTCAAAAAGTAGTATAGCAAGGTTGACTTCATATGAAAATTGCTCGCTTAGTGGAAAATGTAGTAAGTCTTAAAACTTGAATGTATTAATCTTGCTTAAAGCAAATACTATAACGTTGAAAGGCTTCTACGTTAAATGCATTAAACGGCACTCAATTTGATTATCAGAAAAACTTTATGAGAAAAACTCTATGAAAAAGTTACGTATATTTATAATTACGAGAAAGTTATAAGAAAACTTATAAAAAAAACTTTTAAGAAAAACCTAAAACAATATTTCAAATGTTAGATGATATTTACCGGTATAATAATTAAAGCCTTACCTCATGCGATCGTCACGAGGTTTTTCAAATTCTATTATCCCCTTTACAGGTCAAACGAAATTATAAATACGTCTTATCAGTTCAATGGTTCAACAAGAAAGAGTTTCACCCGGCGTTATTTAGTTGAAATACCGTTGCTCTTGCGCGATCTAGTATTTGCGAACTTCAACCGCTGACAGATGACGTACGTTCATTATAGTCTAAGCAGTAAGGGACTCTATTAGTACTAAGGTTGTTGGGAATATATTTCCGATAACTTATAATTTTTCTAATAATTATTAACAGTGTAACAAAGGATGCTACCGAGTATTCCGCGTGTTACACGATTTACTGTATTTTTTATATAAATGTTGCCCATTCTACAGGATACTCTTCGGAGTTTTTTTTTTTTTTTTGTAAATATTAGCTTTAGACATTCTTAGTTTCATTACAAAACATAAGTATATATTTTTATTTAAAAAATTAATAACATTTTTATTTATTAATAAATTTTGTTCTTCGTCTAGCTAACAGTAACTTATTGTCCTAATTTCAATACAGTGGGACTTTTTGTTCTTAAGTTTTCGTGCTTACAAGAAATGTGACGGACGGACGGACATTTTGAAAGTTGTTCAGAATTCGATCACCAACACAGAAATGTGACGATCGAATGCAATATACTCTTCGTTTTGTATTTGCGAAGAGTATAATAAGCACAGTGCGCACCTGTGATTATTTTTTGTCTGTTATATATCCTATTTCATCATTGTTTGCTGAAGTTTTGGAGTAGGTCGAAAATAATCATTGTCATTTTTCTAGGAGCAATATTTGAAGACCAGAATCAAGATCAACGGAAAGACGGGTAATTTTGCTGGCGGAAAAGGAACCCAACATGCCGTCACCTTGGGAAGAGAAAAAGGAACCAAAGTCGTCCTTAACTCTGAAATTCCATTTTCAAAAAGGTACGTAGAGGTATAGTTTTGCCATAATTACTCCATCTTGAGAGTTAATCAGGAGTTCTTGTAATAAATTTTCTTTCATTTTTCATCAATCTTGAAAGGTGTAAAACATTTTTTGTGTTGTTTTATTTTTAGATGCACCTTTTGCAAAAAAATGACTTAGATATATGCCAATTCGCAATTTAAAGTAACTTTGTCATTAACGGTACATTCTTACATAGTAAGAACTTGACACACAGACAGAAAAGATGTTCCCACTTCTTATTCGTTTAATTATTTGTACCACAGTCCCAGCTCCACATGACGAGAAACATTCCTAGTCATAGTGGCGTTTAGAACTGTGGAGATAAACAGCTGTGCTCGCTATGTTTGCTAGATCATACCCATGTCTAGTACAATACAAAGTCCAGCAACATTGTAATGTATCGCTGTATTAATAGGTGCGTTTTTTTGCTACAATTCTGCCGCCGGATTACCAAAATTTGTCAGTTTTTGCTCACGACTCTGATTCCCGTTTGCTACTTTTTATTCATTTAGTCTCAAAAGACTGAAGGATTGGTAGCAAGTTGGGGTGAGGAGGATGTGTTTGTAATAGATAGCTTAATATTTGTGATATTAAGTTAATATTCATTTTTTTTTATATTTGCTGATATCAGTAAGAATAATTTATATACATGAATGTCTCATCATTCGTGATCCAACATAGCCTAAGATTCTCGAGAAAGTCGCCTCCTTATAATTTCAGTTTTGTCGTTTTATCGGTAAATGCTGTTCTGGTAATTCCACTGCCACCAGTCGTGGATCAAAGAAACGCACCTATTGCTAAGTAGTAGGTTGTACTCGTATTTATTTGCTATCTGTTTTCTGCAGGTATCTTAAGTACCTTACAAAGAAATACCTGAAGAAAAACAATCTTCGTGATTGGTTGAGGGTGGTCGCTTCTGGAAAGGACTCCTACGAGCTCAGGTACTTCCAGATCAACAGCCAGGAAGATGACGATGAAGAGGACAATGAATAAGCTAAATTTTTTATAATGTTAACTTAAACGTGAATAAATGAAGTATCTGTTAATTTTGTTTTATTTATAATTGACAAGGATATCAAAGATAATTTTTTTAAATAATATACTTTTGTGGTGGTTGCACTGGAATCTGAACTGAATGAAACGATGAATTTCATGGGCAGAGCGTTTATAAAGGACCTTGCAGCTTGACTGTTGCGAATTGTTCCTGATAGAAAGCCCTGTTAATAACTACGTTAATGTGTTAGAAGTAAACGTACAAAGTGTAGGTGGATAAGCATCAGTTAGCTGCCGCCCGCTTGGATTTTGTTCATATTTGGGAGGAAAGTTCCTACCATTACGAGAATAATTTATCCCAAATGTCAGCTTGAAAATATTTTTTTTTACAAAAGTTACGAAAGAATTCTGAAAATGAAAAAAAATGGATTTTCTCAATTGTGAATGAGCCGAATTCGGGAACTAAAATGTAGGGTGTAATCAGTTTCATGTCAAAAAAAACTGGTAATGGGGACTGACTAGACAAACAAAAAACCTTTACGACTTTTCCTTCTAGGGGCATTTTGAAAAAACTGACCTGGGTTGACATATTAGATATTTTTTTAATATTAATGTAGAAAATAATTGAGAACCACTGCTTTTCTTGATCAAAGGACTTGTAGTTCCCAATTATACAACTTTTAAATTGTCAAAAAAGTGCAGTCCTCGGCGTCTTACGCGGTGTCAAAGTAAAGACTTTGTTTGGGTCATCGACCGCCCCAGCCGAAGGCAATTATAAAGAGGTAAATAATTCGTTATCTTTTCCTGCACAACTGCAAGCAAATAATGCCCATAGAAGTTTAAACAGAGCATTTCTTTACATGTGTGTCTTAATTTGGAACAAAATATTGGATTAATGTTTATAATTTAGAATATTTAAATGTGATTTATTAACGTTTGTAACGTAAATGAGTGTCCTGGGTTAAAAGCTTACCTAAGTAAATCATTCGAAATCTCTGCATCTGCATCAATACACAGTTCGGTACGTCGAATTAAGGACATATGTACTTCGTTCAACACTAAACAATAAACTATCAACGTTGTCAATAAAGAAAAATAAAAGAAAAACTTGGTCCAAAATACAAAAAGAACGAACAAGTAAGTTGTGTCTGTACGTGATTAAGAATTTAACGACTTGAGCGGTAAAGTCAATAAAATTAATCTTAACTCTAAATACATAGTGACCCCAAATTCAAAAATAAAAACAACGAACGGCGGGGTGGGTTGGACGTGTGTACATAACGAAACACCCATAGTAACTAAAATATTGCACAAGGGAGAGTCGGAGTATAAGGCTAAGACACACGCGACGATCTAAATCTACCTCAATATTCCAGGAGTTCTCAAAAGATTTTATTGAAAATTTGCGAAATTTTTGTTTATTTTTTTTTCTCCAAAACTATAAGCTTTAGACCCTATTTTTATAAGCTGTACTGATATAGTGAAGAAATGTGGAACCGTAATGCTGACTTTCTCAGCGATCACAGACTGTCTTACTGATTTTAAGTATTCTTCATTTTAAAAATACTCAGAAATTTCAAGCAATTTGACGAAGAGCTTTTTTATTACGATCTAAACCAGGTGCCGTGGGATAACATATTCTATGTCAGTAATATTGAGTATAAAGTATCTCTGTTAACAAACTACATCACAGAACTATTTAACATTCATGCACCGATGAAAACGGTGAGAGTAAACAAACCCCCAGCGTCTTAACTAACCTACCCCTTAAAGCTAATCTTAAAAGAAAAGGAAGCACTATCTGCTTACAACAAAAATAAGACAAGGAAACTGGGAAGCTTATAAAAATGTTAGTATCGGTGCAGAGAGAAAAAGCCGCGTATTTAAGTTCGTTACAAAATCAAACTTTTAATCGCGAGTTTTGGAAACGGCTGGAACTAAATATTCGATTTAAACGTGATAACTTCATACCTCCTAATTTACAGAATGCTGCAGATATTAACGACTTCTTAGTGTATTCTGCAAGAACGATAAACTTCTATTCTAACATTAAATTTAAAGATAATTTACTATTCACCTTCACACTTGTTGCTACCGATACCGTTTATAATGCTATCAGGAGTATAAAGTTGAACACTGCCGGAAAAGATAAGATAACTCTAAACATGTTAAAATTATGCATCCCAATAATCTTAAAGCAAATAACTCATATTATTAACTGCTGTTCTTACAACATGGTTACTTTCCTACAGAATGGAAAGATGCAATTATTTTTCCAATACCAAAAACAGCAAATCCTGCAACCGTGGAGGATCTGAGGCCTATCAGCTTTTTGCCAATTCTTTCTAAAATACTAGAAAGAATAGTTCACGACCAGATTACCGAATATCTATTACTGCATAACTTATACCCATTACATCAATCGGGATGTCGTAAAGCACATAGCACCACTACTGCTTTGTTGAACCTTAGTGATAATATCATCAACGCGCTAGATACACGTATGGCAGCTATTCTTGTGTCCCTAGACTACTCAGGCATTTGACACCACTGATCACACACTTCTTTGTGCAAAGCTAAATTACTATGGTTTCGACGCAATATCTCTGGTTTTTCAATTCATATTTGACCGAAAGTCGCCAATGCGTATCAGTTGCAGAATTAGCAATTAGCTCACTTTCATCTAGAGTTATTCAGATTTGTTAGCAAAGGCTTAAAACTCTACTCTTTGGTATTGTAAAAAAAAATATGTAGGAAATATTTCCATTTACCCTCCCTTTAAAAGATCCCACAAGTTCTGCATGGAAATTGGTTCTCGATCAAAATGTCCCAAATTCTAATATCTTGCAGTATTTATTAATACAAAATGTAAATAAAAACAGTACTTTTATTTTCAGAATTACAGTAGAAAATCACTGTTTTAGACACAGCCATGTTTTATGAAACTCATTTTTGTCCTTGGGGGTATTCGGTTCATAAGGAATATGCCAGCAATTTCCATTCTTTTGAGCCACTATACTAAATGGTGGAGGTATCCTGAAAAAATAGAAAAAACTGTATAGCTAATAGATAAGGTAGACAAACTGTGGTGTCTAAGTTTATAGCTTATATACTACTAGTGGTCGCAATTTTATAAGAGAAAAATATGGCATTCAGAATTGTTTTCAGCGTCACCCTGATGGCAGTACTGTCACAAATGGTCAAAAGTCGTTTTTGATTCTCTCGTGCCTAGCCGAATTTCCGATTTTGCCATCGCAATTTACGACACTGACAAAACGCCAATCTTTCTTTTTCAGTAGAGACATCACACGATCCTCCACTCGCCATATTTATTTAGATATTAATGTTTGGAAATTCCATATTTTCAGCTCTTCGTCGCCAAAAGACAAACTACTTATAGCTTTTGAACCACAGTTTAGACAAGCTCTCAATGGGCGTAGCGGCAAGAAAAATACTTCACATGCGCAAGATCCGGAGTTCGAATCCTATTGGAAAACATTTTTTTGCTTTTTTTAACTTTTTGGCTCAGATATTACCTATATATCATGCCTATTGTTTTCAATTTTGATGTTTGTAAATATTTTTAAATAATATGTTTGAAACTTCCATCCACGTCCTCACTTCTTGCCCAGGACTGATGAACCTGAGGCACAAACACTTTGGTACTGGTTTTCCAGTGCTGGCGGAAATAAGGAGTTCTCCTGTGGGAAGGATTTCAGCCTTTGGGCTGGAATCTGGTCTGTATGGGGGAGCTCATTAACTTGTTAGCGGTAGCACAATGGGCCACAAGGATTGAGTGCGGCGACCTCTAGGCGCCCCGCTTAAAGAAGAAGAAGAAGTGATATGAAGCATTATTCATTACAATTAAACTTGGTGCTTCAAGATTTGGTAGTAATTGATGTTATATCCATTCCTCAAAATTGTCACAATTCATGTTATGATAATCCACACTTTTATTGGCAGTAGAAAAAATTAGGCTTGCTCCCGCAATAAAGCCATCTGATGTTCCAGCGTGCAAAATAATAAACCATTTTCCTACAGTTGATTTTTTCTGTTTGATGCTTTTTGTTGATAAATCTTGCCATCCATGATTTTCAAACACCTCCATTGGCAAATACCCATGTTTCATCTATAAATACAATCTTTTGAAGGTACTGCTATATTTAAAAGTGAATTATTTATTATTTGTTTGCTTATAGTAATGAAACATTTTCTTTATAGGATTTTGCAAACAGTGGAAAGAAAAGCTATCTATGAGAACTAAAGGAAAAACTATATATATAAAAATATTAATGAAATCTTTACATTCTTTCGATAACCTGACTTCTGGTTATGCTAGCAAGTAAAATTCTGATTTGCCATTCTCATTTTAACACTAGCATCCAACCTAGTCCCCTACGGCTAAGCAGGCTAAACTAGTATCTACATGATCCCCTACGATATGTAAATTCAGTTAAAAATGAGAACAAAGGCCTGAAATTAATTTATTTACGTAGGTACCTTGTTTTTTATCAGTCAATGTCAATTATAATTATTTTATACCATTCATGGAAAATGTCTTAGTTTTGCATGGAACATCGTTATGAGTGGCTTTAGGCTTTTTTTCTGAAGAGTACCCAATAAGGACGAAAAACGTTTCAAAGGCTAAGCATTTCCAAGAAACTGAATGAGATTTTATGAAAATGTAATTCATTTGAATGAAAAAAATTTTAAAGACAAGGTACGTAAATAAATTAATTTCAGGCCTTTGTTCTCATTTTTAACTGAATTTACATATCGTAGGAGATCATGTAGATACTAGTTTAGCCTGCTTAGCCGTAGGGGACTAGGTTGGATGCTAGTGTTAAAATGAGAATGGCAAATCAGAATTTTACTTGCTAGCATAACCAGAAGTCAGGTTATCGAAAGAATGCAAAGATTTCATTAATATTTTTATATATATAGTTTTTCCTTTAGTTCTCATAGATAGCTTTTCTTTCCACTGTTTGCAAAATCCTATAAAGAAAATGTTTCAGTACTGCTATAGTTTTCTATATATTTTTTTAAAAATTGAACCCCTTGCTGAATTCGTATTTATTCACATAAATAGGGACGGTTACGATCTTTTTTATATCTAAATCCACAAACTTTTAATAGTAATAGAGACTTACTTTACTTAAGTTTAGGATTCCCTTACTCTTCAGAGTTTCCTTCAACGTAACTAGTGTAAAATGGGTTTTCGATTCATAAAAATTGTAAATTACATCCCTTATCTGCATTTTAACACCTTCACATACATCCAAAGTTTTTGGTTTCTTTCTAATTCATTTCTTCTTTGCTAAGGATGCATTTTAATTTTTATGTGCTTAATACTGCCAATTGTATGCAGAGTTATATTTAAAGGGTCCTTTGTTTTGCATTTCTTTTATAAAATAATCCATTAAATTTAAAACCAACTTTTTTGACTGTACATTTAAGACTCCCACTTTAGTTGCCTTATTTATCAAATATATTTTATTTTTATAATTTGATGTTTCTCCAAAACTAATATTTCATTCGCAATCTGGTAAATCACTAAATACTCTATCTATCTAAATAGGATGATCCACTTAGCACATGATCCAAATTATTGGTGGTGGGAGCGTGTATTTATTGGTTAAAATATACATAAACCACACCCATATCATCAAGTGATAGGAACGAGACGTTAAAAATGCTCCTGAAGCCCGGCTTTCTTTGGCATACCGCCCCACCATAGAATTGTGGGTTCAACTAGGTATTTACTTAACAAGAAATACATACTTGAAGGTGTATTCTAGGTAATGTATAATAAATAAAAAATAAAGGCCGTAGATATTCGTGTGACAATCGAATAAATAATCAGGCCGCACTAAACGTAAGAAAGTCGATTTTATTAGAGATAAACACGCGCTAGTAATAAAAGACACATTTTTGGGGAAAATAAAGTTTTAACAAAACTCGCGGAGCAGTTTAATAAAATAAAAATTTTAGAATGAAAATTACAGACAATTTTTTTAAGCTGTCCTATCGTAATGTTTTTAAACCTTAATAAGTGTGATCGTTTTTCCGATTTATTTTCATGAATTTTAGAGTCCCAATGCCTTCTCTCAATACTGTCTGATATTTCCTGTATGCTGTCTGAATAAAACTTGTTATAATTTTCTTCTGCCGTTCCACCAGACTTCCCATAATTATTGTCTGTAAAAGTAACTTGTTTTCTGTTTCCTATCATCTCTTTTAACGCCCTCCACATATTTTTGCTGTCTCAATGGACTGCTCTTAGCCCGGCTGATTGATGGGCGGGTATTCAATGGATCATTGACAACCTATTAAGGCACATTCTGTCCATTTACAAATAGTACAAATTTCTGCGACGCTAGCTGTCGGGGTATATGGTTTCAAAACTTTTGTTGCCAATAATCATGGAAAAATTATCTTTCTGACCGTCATATTGAGTCGACCATTATTGAAACGGTAAGGCCTGCTTCAACACGATCAGAGATGTTGGATTCATCAAACTTTTACACTTTGAGATGAAAAATTCCATCCAGTGACTGATTATATTAGAATTATTCAATAACTTTACTTCCTAGATTAGGAAAACTTATAATACAGGCAATGAAGATAAAATTTTGTAAGAACCTTGCAAAAACTAATAAAAGAATCATCTCCGGGATTTATGTAGGTACTAACCTGTAGAATGAAATTATGCATTCTTTGCACTTTCAAGTTCTGGGGAAATTAAAAGGAAATTGGAAAAACTCTTTTATTTTCGGTTTTTTTTTGCTCTAGCGGCTAAAATAACGAAAATAGAGAAAAAAGTTTTCAACAAAAGTTGTAGCTTCTCTACAAAAAAAAAGGTATTTACAAATTCTTGTCTTACTTAAGCCGTTTAGGGGATAAATCCAGTTTTCTACTTATAGTTTTGAGCCGCTGCAAAATGCGCGGAAAATAAGAATTCTCTGGGAGTTTCGTACAACCGAACACATCAATCGATAATTCTTACTATTCAGAGCAGCTAAAAAAAAATTAAAATTAAATAAAATGTAGAGAAAAGTCTCAGCTTTAATGTTATTGTACTTTACTTCAAAATTTACCTGAATGTGGGGCCCATGTTGTTATCAACCCTTATCAGCTGATACTGTCTCTGTGACAACCATCTGTTAAACAATGCTTTCAGCCTCGGATTTTTCAACAGGAACTTATGACCACGCATCAGATCCCTCGTTACAATTATCGTGTTTTTTCCTGAATTGAGGGCACAGTAGAGGAGGTAAGGGTCGTCTTGGGATATGTTTTGGGTAAGAAACAGAGTAGAGTTTTGCTTTACGTAACCCCAGTTTTTCGCCGGCCATCGATTCATGTGCACTCGACCAAGAACAAGAACTTTCTTGTTTTGTTGGACGAAGTAGGACACAACTGCGGCCACCTGAAACGCATAGATTAATCATGAAACTATTACGTACCTAAAATGAACGGTCTCAGAAAGGATTGCAAAGGGTCTAGCATTACTTCCATGGTGAGACTGCCCCTGATAGGAACCTATATCGTAACCTATGTTGTATTATAGAGGGCGCTAAAAATAGTCGATCGAGTAGATATTAGCTCTATATCTTAGTTAATTGAAGAGCTATATGGAAAAAAGTGTCCGGAGACGACTTTTTTTCAAAGCGATATATCTTAGTTAATTTTAAAGCCAGGAAAATAAAATTAAATGGCAGTGTGATGGGTACACTTTACAGTTTATTTTATAGCAGTTTCCTATGGGCCAAGCCTAAATAAAAGTATTAAGGTGGCCATTCCCTAGAAAAAGACATCCGACAGGGAAATATATAGTATTTTTGGCCATAACTTTTTTTTCTTAGTATGTATATTTAAAAAAAACTATAAGAGTACCTAAGTAGATCTATAACAAGACTATTACTATGAACTTTCACTCAATAATTTCAATGGTTTGCAAAATGGTATATTTTGAAACATATTCTTTATAGGATTTTGCAAACAGAAAAAATAACTATATATAACTAAAAACTCTGTGTAAAAATATTAATGAAATCTTTGCATTCTTTCGATAACCTGAATTCTGGTTATGCTAGCAAATACTATCTTTCATTCGATGTATTTATTTAGTTATAATAGTTTCAAAAGTTAATGTTCTTGAGTATTACCTTTTCCGATGAGGTTAAATTCAAATTCAAAATTTGTATCCAACATAGCCAATTGCAACGGTTACTTAAGCGGACTTCCGACTTCGCATCTCGCACCGGACTACTTTTAAAAAATTTGTTCAAAACTTTTTGACAGATACTCTTTATTCTAAAATTACCTTCCTCTTATTTCTATGCGACTAACAATTAGAGGCGATATATGTGAGAAGTTTTTGTGAATGAGGAGTGAGGTATACACCATTCGAAAATTCTCACGCCTAACAATCAGTAATCGACAACTTGAAGTGTTGACGCATCATTTCATGGGATAAAATTTCAGATTTTAGAGATTTTTCCATAGACACCTGTCTTGTAACAGCAGAAGGGGATGAGAAATCCTAAATATTAACCTATCAAATCAAATCAAATAATCTTTATTTCAAGGTAAAGTTGTACAAACAACAATAAAATGAAATGGCCGTCAAACAAATGATATTCATGTAAAAATATATATACTACACATACATATACCCAACTACCCACATAAATATTTTTCTATTTTAATATCTACCCCAGTAGCACACAATATTGGACCAATGTGCAACCCATCTTGGCCCAATATGTAATAGTGGCCCAATATTGGACATCTATAGCCAATATTGGGAGCATATTGTTCTGGCATTTTGTCCCAACGTGCACAATCTATATTTCTCCAATATAGGACCTATCAGTGTAACCTATATATGTTAATATATCTTTAACCAATATTGGCCATATATTGTTCTGCAATTTTAGCCCAATATGTACAGATCTATATTTTACCAATATAGGACCTATCAGCGTAACCCATATATGTTAATATATCTTTAACCAATATTGGCCATATATTCTTCTGCAATTTTAGCCCAATATGTACAGATCTATATTTTACCAATATAGGACCTATCAGTATAATCCACATATATTCAGAATATTTATAACCTATATTGGGCACATGTTGTTCTGAAATTTTATCCCAATATGTAAAAATATATATTTCACCAATATAGGACCTATCACTGCAATCCATATATCTTCAGAATATTTATAACCAATATTAAGCACATATTGTTCTGAAATTTATCCCAATATGTAAAAATCTATATTTCGCCAATATAGGACCTATCACTGCAATCCATATAACTTCAGAATATTTATAACCAATATTGGGCACATATTGTTCTGAAATTTTATCCCAATATGTAAAAATCTATATTTCGCCAATATAGGACCTATCACTGAAATCCATATATCTTGAGAATATGTATAGCCAATATTGGACACATATTGTTCTGAAATTTTATCCCAATATATAAAAATCGATATTTCACCAATATAGGACCTACCACTGCAATCCATATATCTTCAGAATATTTATAACCAATATTGGACACATATTGTTCTGGAATTTTATTCCAATATATAAAAATCTATATTTCGCCAGTATAGGACCTATCACTGCAATTCATATATCTTGAGAATATTTATAGCCAATATTGGGCACATATTGTTCTGAAATTTTATCCCAATATGTAAAAATCTATATTTCGCCAATATAGGACCTATCACTGAAATCCATATATTTTGAGAATATGTATAGCCAATATTGGACACATATTGTTCTGAAATTTTATCCCAATATATAAAAATCGATATTTCACCAATATAGGACCTACCACTGCAATCCATATATCTTCAGAATATTTATAACCAATATTGGACACATATTGTTCTGGAATTTTATTCCAATATATAAAAATCTATATTTCGCCAGTATAGGACCTATCACTGCAATTCATATATCTTGAGAATATTTATAGCCAATATTGGGCACATATTGTTCTGAAATTTTATCCCAATATGTAAAAATCTATATTTCGCCAATATAGGACCTATCACTGAAATCCATATATTTTGAGAATATGTATAGCCAATATTGGACACATATTGTTCTGAAATTTTATCCCAATATATAAAAATCGATATTTCACCAATATAGGACCTACCACTGCAATCCATATATCTTCAGAATATTTATAACCAATATTGGACACATATTGTTCTGGAATTTTATTCCAATATATAAAAATCTATATTTCGCCAGTATAGGACCTATCACTGCAATTCATATATCTTGAGAATATTTATAGCCAATATTGGGCACATATTGTTCTGAAATTTTATCCCAATATGTACAAATTTATGTCACTAATAAGACCTATCTATATAACTTAGACTCCCTCTAAATTTAAATTGGGCGTCTAATTGTACCAAAAATTAGCGACAGTAGCGACACTAGTATTTGCAGCTACTACTAGAAGGTAGCTGGAATTTACTGTCAAGGTGTGTAGTAAAATGTTGGCTCATATTTATGATTTTATATTCTCTATTAAATAATAGCATATCTAAAGAAATCTGTAGACTGCATCTGTAAAAGTGTATGCATAAAGATGTGCTGATGTAAATAAAAGGTTAATGCAGTAATTGAATTATTAACTTTGTTTTGAGACGACCTTTATATACTTACTGCATGTCGCGGCATGCTCGATTTGATACATCGCGCTTGCGCCTTTATCTGACTTCTGCCGTTTCATTTTGGTTTCCGTTTCCATTATACACGCTTGATGTTGGTTTGGCGGCCATTAATGCATTACCGCTGACGCTTACGTTTTTATTCGATTATTGTGACTTGTGGTGAAAGAGTGAAGGACTCGTTTGATAAACTGTAAGTATTGACAAAATGTGGTAAGGTTAATGGTACAAATGCACCTTAATTATTAATTGAGAAAGTATATTTGAGGAGGCTGTAAAATTAAATTACTGGAAAATTAGAATTTTCGCGAAACTTTTTATTAGGAAAGTTTATTGGGGGCGTAGAACACGATTCTGCAATTAGTTTTATTTGTGTGCAAGCAAAATTATAATGTAGATTCGTGTTTTATGATCCCAAAATAGGGTTTTTCAAAAATCAGTTCGTGAAAATTCCAGTTTTCCAGTAATCTACAGAATTACGTACAATTCTGGTAAGCAATTTATTATTTACCTAATAAATGTTTAGTTTTCGTTCAATCAAGGTGTAGTCAGTTTTGTATGATGGTTGTCCTTATTGAGCCAATATGCTGCCATTTTAAGTTTACTTAATAGTATATTGTTTTATTAGGTGTAAAAATGATACTTTTGTGATGAGCCTGCAATTACAGACGAATCACAACAAGTGGCTTTTACACCGAATAAGACATGCTATTTTTTCTTCAAACTTCGATTAACTATTAAAAAAATAAAGACAAATATCTTCGAATTTCACTACCAAAAACGTATTGTATTAATATGGCATGGCCGGCGTATTTAACAATATATGCGTTGCTATGGAAACTGTAAGTAAAAGTAGCTGTGAGCGGAAGAAAAAGTACTTTTACTCCGTTGCTAATGGCAAAGCACAGCCGACTGAAATGTCAAACTTTTATGTCATGAAGTCAGTAAGAAATGTCATGTTTTTTTGACGTTTGAAGAAAAAATAATTATTATATCGTGTTTCGTAACTAACTCTTGTATTGTAGACATAAACAGCATTATGAATGTAAAAGTAATTTAAGTACAACCTTGTTTAATATACAATAAAATAATTGTGTTTTATAAATTACAGTGAGCCTTGAGGGTGAAGAAATAAATTTTTCGAAACGTCGACATAAAATTCAATAAGTGCGTTGTTGTTTTTTCCATCGACCTATAATCCCACTAGTGCAGTAGTTTGAAAATCAGAATTTAAAAAGAAGGTCGCTGATGTACACCCTCATTAATAATAATAAAATATTTTTTTATCAAATATTGTATTTTATTTTTGTCTAGGCTAAGGACATTTTATCGCCCCAAGGGTCGAAGCTTTTGTATTGTTTAATATTTTATCACCGAAATTTAAAACTTAGGTATATGAATTCTATAAGTCTGTATGTGTGTGTTAATGTTTTGTGTTTAGGAATTTTAAAATTTCGACTTCGGATTTGGATAGAGCATCAAAAAGTAAGATAGGGAACCTTTGGTTGCACGTCATAACTCTTAAAGAACACTTTGAAAATGGCGGACAAAATATAAAAGTAGGAATTTTTAAGTTCGGTCTGGCAATGCTGGCATAAGCAGTGTTGACTGGTTTAATTTATTCTATATATTTGACTGTTCTATCTGTTGACATTTCATATATTATCTGAATGTGTCTAAGACATAGTCCATACACTTATTACAATCAATATCTGTCCCTCAAAAGCAAACTATCTCTTAGGGTCATTTTTTACGAAACATATCGCCCTCTTTGTTTAGAAGAATATCTTTTTAGGTTCAACTATTTTTTTATGTTTGAAGTGTATGATTGTTTAAGGTATAATTATATATGTAATATATTGTAGTAAATATTTGGAATATACAATATATTGAAATATAGTTTTACCCCTAAAAACACTAGTGTGTGTCAGTATTGTGCAATTGATATTGGTAGAATATACTTATAGAGTATTGGCACAATATGTTGATAGCACATGTAACCAGCATCGTTTTCATTACATACTGCCAATATTATAAAATTATATTGTACCAATATCAATTTACTAACACTGGCCCATTGATGTGTTTCAACGTTGGACCTATATCTCAACACAATATTGGGGAAATATCATAGTTATTTATTGTACCGATATTATAAAACTATATTGTACCAATATCAATTTACCAACACTGGCCCATTGATGTGTTTCAACGTTGGACCTATATCTCAACACAATATTGGGGAAATATCATAGTTATTTATTATGCCGATATTATAAAACTATATCGTACCAATATCAATTTACCAACACTGGCCCATTGATGTGTTTCAACGTTGGACCTATATCTCAACACAATATTGGGGAAATATCATAGTTATTTATTGTGCCGATATTATAAAACTATATTGTACCAATATCAATTTACCAACACTGGCCCATTGATGTGTTTCAACGTTGGACCTATATCTCAACACAATATTGGGGAAATATCATAGTTATTTATTGTGCCGATGTTATAAAACTATATTTCACCAATATAAAAAAATCTGTCGTTTACATGTCGGGCCGATATGTGGAAACAATATTTTTCCAATATGTTTGTGCTACTGGGGTATGTACCTAATAACTGACAAAATTACAAAATAATCAATATATTACAAAAAAGTACATGGAGACTAATTAGGACTAGCATACATTTATATATGCATATATATATTTCTCAATTTGCAGATGTGAAGATTATTCTCTATACCCAAAATATTCATATATATTATACGGTTCAATTTCAATTAAGAGCTTATGTATTTTTTTCTTAAATCCTTGCAGTGTATTTGTTTGCTTAATGTGTAGCGGAAGATTGTTAAAAAATTTTATGCAACTATAATGTGCACCCTTTTCTGTGACTGTAAGGCGATGCTGAGGATAAATGTAATCTACAGTTCGTGTGTTGTGTTGATGATGGGATACGCAGCCTTTGAATGTGGTATTTTTATTTTTAAAGAAAAATATTAGACACTCCTGAATGTAAATGCCATAAAATGTTAACATATTGTTTGCTCTGAATTTACCTCTACAAGTTTCCACAAAACCCAGCTTAAACATAATCCTTAACACTTTTTTCTGTATAATGAAAATTCTGTTAACATTGCTTGCATTTCCATAGAAAATTACTCCATAGCGCATACACGATTCAAAGTTTGCATAATAAACTGTTTCTAATGTTTGGGGGTTTACGTACCTCGATATGACTCTAATGCTATGAGAAGCTTTACCTATTTTTTTGCATACATTGTTTACATTTTCTTGCCATGAAAGAGTGTCATCTATATACATACCCAGAAATTTAGTATTTTCATTAAAAGTTAATTTGGAGTCGTTAATTGTTATTTTATTTGAGCGGTCATAGCCTGAGTGACATGGTACGAACAAGACTGCGTTTGTTTTCTCACGATTTAATATTAACTTGTTGGCTTGAAAGTAATTTTCTACATCTAACATTAATTTATTGGAATGAGTTATTATACATGGTAGTGTTTGAGCAAATATTAGAAAACTTGTATCATCTGCATAGTTTGTCATACAGCAATTTATAGAATTTATACTTTTGGCTAAGCTGTTTATAAAAATAATAAAAAAAGAATCGGTCCCATTATACTTCCTTGCAGTATGCCTATCTTAATGGACATTATGTCAGATTTTATTTCCTCCCCTTGAGCATTAATAGCTACTCTTTGTTTGTGGTTTGCAAGGTATGAGCTGAATTACTGCAAAGCAATTCCCCGTACACCATATTTTTCAAACTTTCGTAATAATACCTCATGATTTAAACAGTCATATGCTTTTGAGAGATCTAAAAATAAGCCTAATGCTACATTCTTTTTCTCTAGTGCTTCAAGTATTGTCTGGGTAAACTGAAATATCGCTGTTTGCGTTGATCGCCCTTTAAGGTAGGCATGCTGTGTATCGTTTATTATATTATTGAGAAAAAATTCCACAAGTCGTTAACACATTAACGACTCAAATATTTTTGAAAAAGAGGTCTATAGTTTTCAAATAATGACGTACTACCTTTCTTATGCAGTGGTTTAATTACTGCCACTTTTAATTTAATCATGGATGGTGCACTCTTAAAATCAGTATTTCGTTTCAATCCACCTTACAAAACAAGTTGTCAATCTATTTGACTAAAATTGAGGGAGTGTTTTTCCTATACTCGACCTAAAACTCTCGTATTTCACAAAAATATGTTGCATATAACCTAAGAGAAATGTTAATTAGATATTTTTTAAAGAAGGGTATATCGGTAGTTTTTAGATTATTAAGAAGGGAACATTTTTAAGCTAGGACCTGAAAAATAATTTTATAGCTACATAGCTACTTTGTAGACAATAATAAAACATAAATTGTTATTTAGGCCCATATTTCAAACTTTAATCATTTTCCAGATGATTTAGATAAAATTCAATTCAATCTAAAATTCAAGTTAACGTACCAATGCCGAAAACACCTGAGGGGTCTGCTTAGTCCCTGCAGAATAAGCTACATTCAAACCATCCAATACAACGTCGAACTTGCCCATGCTTCTTACGAACTCCTTGAACCGTTCCAGTTCCTCCGGATTGGTTTTTACAAACACATCCCGACCAACTATTACTTTTTCAAATATTCCATTTTTAAGCTCGGCGAATTCTTCATCATTTAATTCGAAATTATTTAGTCTCTGCTGGCAGCTTTTACAAATTCCTTTATAGGCAACCTGAAACAGAACAGTGTTATAGAATTATAAAAATGAATAAATATGGCGAATAATTTCCTTATCTATTCAACAAATACATTCGCAAAAATGGGAAAAAAACTATAATTGTTGTAGGTATATGGAATAATACATGAATCAGATAAAGGAAATGCGCTCGCAGTACACAAATTTTCAGCCTCCAATGCAAATGCAAATCAAAATCATTGCACAACTTAAATTTAGAGATGATTACAAAAAACACTTTGTCGATCTCAAAATTCTTACGCTACCATTGTGTTTACATCTTAGAATGTCTACTTTATATTAAACGAAACATCAATATGTTTTCTACACATGGGCAGACTCACGAGTACCTCACTAGAAATAGAAAGTTTAAAACAATCCTTTCTCCGTGTAAAAGGTCTAGAGATGGCACGGGCTACCATGGTGTCAAATTCTTCAATATACTACCAGACCAGGTGAAAGTCCTAAATTTCGATGCATTCAAAGTGCTAATAAAAAAATACTTGAAAAAAAAAGCTTTCTACAGTTTAAATGAATATCTCATAAATGACTTCTCAGATATGCTTTTACGTTACCTAGTTTTAAAGTGTTTTATTATTGTAACTGTTGAATTTTTATTTTTATTTCATTTAACTTTTAATTGCTAATTTTAAACCTAGGTTAGTTTTTTTGTTTTGTTTTGTCTTAATAAGCTACTACCTATGGATAAATTTCTAATGTCTTTAGTATGCTCCCGTGAGGTACTTCTCAGTGACATGTGTAAACATTTACATACCGGGTGCCACAAGTAAGTGGCTCACCCTTATATTTCCTTAATTTTTTAACTTATTTGAAATTTGGGGTGCATAAACTACCTGTAAAAATGGATTTTCGGACATGAAAAATGGTATGAGACCATTTCCGGTTTACCCGGAAATGTCCGCAACTTTCGAATTTTAAATGGAACACCCTGTATATTTTTACATATTTGGATTCAAGACAACATTCTCAGTATACCATGAGAATTTCGTGAATTTTTGAGTCGATGTTCAGGTTTTTTTAAGCATTTTAAGATATTCGTCTAGAGTGCTTTGGAATACAAAAATTTGTTCTATGGCATGTAAAGTCCAAGGAAAAAGTATAATTTTTCATTTAATTTCATTAATAACCATTTACGAAGCCTCCAAAGTTGAACATATCACTTTTTTATCGAAAACTTTTTTTTTCAAATGGGAAAGTGGCTCATTGTGTTCAATATATTATAGATTTTTTTCTGAATTCATTGATATCAATTTCAAATCTATGCTATTTGTTTTTCTATTTTATTTAATTTGTTTAAAAATAAAAAATCTACACAAAGTAGTGGCTCACCTCTATAATTTTTTTATTTTTGAACATATCAAAATGAAACTAGGGGGCCTAGGGTCATACAGAAAACTGCATTTTTTGACATATTAAGTAATTTAGTACCACTTCCGGTTTCGCAGGAAATAACCATAACTTCTGATTTTCAAGTGGAACACCCTGTATATTATTACATTTTTGGATTCAGAATGAATTTTTGAACATGTGTGGTGAATTTTATAAATTTATGGCAAGTTGTTATTTTTTATAGCAATTATAAATTTTAATCTAGACTGCTATGAAATAAAGAAATAAGTAGTTTGTCATTTTAGATTGTACAGAAAAAAATATGTATACATAGTTACTATTATTAACTATTTTGTAGGCATTTTAATGCAAGTAACTTAGTTTTTTTGAAATAACTTTTTTTCAAATGGGACGGTGATGGCTCCTTATATCCATTAAATTGCCCTTTTCTATGAATCCATTGATATCACTATGCTTGGGTTTTTATTAATATTTATTTAAAAAACTGTAAAAACAGATTGTAATTGTGGTATTTTAAATCTACTGTTATTATTATACGGCTATCAAGAAATTTCATTTTAAAAGAGAAACAAAATAAATGAAATGACAGTTCTCTAATTGAAACCTTTAGTTAAGTATTGCAATAATGGTGTATACAAATAATGAAAAAGTTGACATGCTTCTTACTTACGGGGAATATCGTAAAAATGGAAAGCGTGCGCACGAAATTTTTAATGAAAGATTTCCAGAAAGAATTTGTCCATCCTGACATTATTTTAAGAAGTTGGAAAGGAAAATGCGGCGGGAACCAAGGGTATGCAACTCAACGTTCGTAGTAAGTGAGGAAATGGAAATTAATGTGCTAGCCATAGTAAACTACGATCAAACTGCTTCTACGAGACAAATCGCAGAGGAATTGGGTTCAAATAAGGAAACTGTAAGACGCATATTAAAAAAACACAATTATTATTCTTTTAAATAATACAACTTACACCAGCACCTTTATGCAGCTGATAATGATCGAAGGGTACAATACTGTGAGTGGTTACTTAATAAATGTGAACAAGATAACAGATTTTTAGAAAATGTGTTATTCTCAGATGAATCTAGATTCACAAATAATGGAATATTTAATCGACACAACACTAGATACTGGTCTCAAGAAAATCAACATTTAGTCAGAACCAATAATTTTCAAGAACGTTTTGGCATAAATGTATGGGCTGGAATTTATGGACACCGCATAGTAGGGCCTATTTTGTTTCAAGGAACATTATCGGGTGAAAGATACCTCGAGTTTCTACAAAATGAGATATTGGATGAAGTTGCAGAGTTACCATTAGCTCAATTTAGGAACTTATACTTTCAACAAGATGGTGCTCCTCCGCACAATAGCAGGATTGTTTTAAATCATCTCATTGAGACGTATGGTGAACAAGTGACAGCAACTCATGGTCCAGTACGGTGGCCTGCCAGGTCTCCAGACTTAACCTGTTTGGATTTTTATTTATGGGGATATCTCAAGGATAAAGTGTACGGGATACCAGTTTTGACATTAGAAAATCTAGAAAATAGAATAAGAGCTGCATTCAATACTATAACACCTGAAATATTGGAAAACGTCATTCGAGAGACTGAACATCGAGCAAGAGAGTGTATAGCTCGTGGGGGAGGCCACTTTGAACAATACTTGTAATTTTTGTTAATTGTAAATATTTTAATTTTGATTCAGTTTTCTTACAATGTGTTGTTATTTAAAAATTTTGATTTAAAATTTTAAATAATAATAAACATGCCTTTTTCCCCTTAAAATGCAAAGGTAACTTGATGCGAAATTTTTTGATAGCATAATAATAACTGTAGATTTAAAATACCACAAGTACAATCTGTTTATGCAGTTTTTTAAATAAATGTTAATATAAACCCAAGCATAGTGATATCAATGGATTCGTAGAAAAGGGCAATTTAATGGATATAAGGAGCCACCACTGTCCCATTTGAAAAAAAGAGTTATTTCAAAAAAACTAAATTACTTGCATTAAAATGCCTACAAAATGGTTAATAATAGTAACCATGTATAAATATTTTTTTCTGTAAAATCTAAAATGACAAAGTACGTATTTTTTTATTTCATAGCAGAGTAGATTCAAATTTATAATTGCTGTAAAAAATAACAACTTGCCATAAATTTATAAAAATCACCAAAAATTCATTCTGAATCCAAAAATATAATAATATACAGGGTGTTCCATTTGAAAATCAGAAGTTAGAGTTATTTCCGAAACCAGAAGTGGTATTAAATTACTTCATATGTCAAAAAATGCAGTTTTCTGTATGACCCTAGGCCTCCTAGTTTCATTTTGATATGTTCAAAAATAAAAAAGTTATAAGGGTGAGCCGCTACTTTGTGTAGATTTTTTATTTTTAAGCAAATTAAATAAAATAGAAAAACAAATAGCATAGATTTGAAATGGTTAACAACGTATATAGAAAAAAATCTACAATTTATTGAACACAATGAGCCGCCACCTTCCCATTTAAAAAAAAAGTTTTCGATAAAAAAGTGATATGTTCAACTTTGGAGACTTCATAAATGGTTATTAATGAAATTAAATGAAAAATTATATTTTTCCCTTGGACTTTACATGCCGTAGAACAAATTTTGGTATTCCAAAGCACTATAGACGAATATCTTAAATTGCTTTAAAAAACTGAACATCGACTCAAAAATTCGCGAAATTCTCATGGTATAGTCAGAATGTTGTCTTGAATCCAAATATGTAAAAATATACAGGGTGTTCCATTTAAAATTCGAAAGTTGCGGACATTTCCGGGTAAACCGGAAATGGTCTCATACTATTTTTCATGTCCAAAAATCCATTTTTACAGGTAGGTAGTTCATGCATCCCAAATTTCAAATTAATAAGTTATAAAATAAAGGATATATAAGGGTGAGCCACTTACTTGTGGCACCCGGTATATTAACACCAATAAATCATTATTATTATTATAACTATTATTATTATATGTTTGTTTTTATTGAGATACAAGATTCACAACTAAACAGTTTAAAAAACCGTACAAGTATTTTAATAATTATGTTTAAACGCAAATGTCTTCCAAGACTCGGACTAATTCCAAAACTATCTGCTAAAAATTGTTATTAAATGACAATTACCGAGGGGTCAACCACTTCGAGAATACCTGTACAAAATGTTAGGAATACAATGGCAATATTTTGGGAATATCGGGAATAATTGGAAATACTAGGAAATACACGGAAATACTCGGGAATGTATTGAGAATATTCGGAAATATCGAGAATACTCAGGAATAAATGGAAATAACGAAGAATAATCGGGAATACATCGGAAATATTCAAGAATAGGCACGTTCGTGAAAATTTCGCAGAATCTCGGGACGTGGCAGCTGACGATCTACCATCCGGTACGTTTGCGATAAACTCGCGTAAACTATCATCAGACATCACAGTGAATTACAGTGCTTTATGTGTTCCTGGATATTTTGTCATTAATACATTTTAACCTGGAGGCATGGAGACAAATGCAGAGAGATTTGACGGCAACAAAATAATTTTTACATAAAAGATAACAACTGTCAGTGGATAAAATTCAGCTCAAAAATATTAAGTAATAATATAATCATATTATATTAAACCGAATTAAAACTAGATATAACTTGCACACGGTGTAAAAATATGGCGAGAAAACTATAAAAATCGCTCCTCCTGGTATTGTAATACTCTCGAAGCTCTAGTTCAAACATTAAATGAACCTATTAACTCTGCACACCGTATTTTATTTTTCAATTTAAAAATTATGTTAATCTTCCTATTTCGTAGATTTAAATCTAGCTATTTTGCAAATCACTGAAACTATTGAGTGAAAATTCATACCAATAGTCTTGTTATGGTTCTACTTAGGTATTCTTATAGTTTTTTTAAGTATACGTACGAAGAAAAAAAAGTTATGGTCAAATATAATTAATGTTTCCCTATTGGACGTCTCTTTCTAGGGAATGGCCACCTTAACGGAAAAAATCTTTGGTACTGTTAGTGAAAAATATACAGGGTGGAAAGCTTTAAAAAAATAAATAATAAATAAAATGTGACAGACAGAATTTGCAGAATTCCCACGGAAGATATCTGCTATACTTTTAATAGATATTTAATAGATCATAATGTTTATTATTTGATGATGTGATAATTATTTGCCTATATATAAGTCAGCAGTGTGTGTATGGTCAAAAATTGTTTGAGATCAAGAGTAGCATATTTTAAAATAATATTTAAATCTACAATGTGTTTCAAACTAATACTAGGGTTTTTTCAATAGAACATCCAATATTCTTTTGTATATTTGTATTTGACTCTTAATACTCTATCCAGGCATATATTATTTTTGGACTTACACTGAGGCATTGCCACTTTATTCCATTTTTCCGACAAAAAAAATACTCGTTGCAAACGATCAAGAGAAATATCTGCATACACTTGAGTCACTTTAGCGTTCATAATGGCACTATCTTTTGCACAAGTTTACTTTCTTACTAGTGTAGTTATTGAGCTCAGTTTCAAAATTAATCACCGACTCGCCATGAATTGCTTGCTTCAAACATTTTTCTTAATTAATCAGTTAATAATAATCATGACGTGAATAGTGGTATCACAAAATTGATGATATATTCAAAGTCCGAGTACATGAGAGCATGGGTACAAAAAGAAAAAAGTAAAAAAAATATTTCACTTATAGTCTGTCGTAAAAAGAAACCGACAAAGCGCCGACGTCTGATCTGTGCCGCCGTCAATGTACCTCTGCGGTAAAGATCAACGTCGTTTTCTCAATTGATATTAGAAATTCTATACTTTAGTATAAAAGAAAATTGTTAGTGATAATATTTCATGTTATGGTCCATCCTTGACAAAATTTTAGAAGTATTTTTTACAAAGGGTGCAATTTTTCTTTTGGAAATGCAATCTGTATGTTACCAGGAAAGTACAGTGAAGTTGGTTTTGGAGGTTTTGTAAATTGAGTTTTAATTTTAACAGACGTGTGTTGGTGTCGTTTGTTTTTAATGTCTCGGGTTCGATTCATCGGATAAGGCCAAACCCAAAAATCACAATGTTTGAAAATAGATGATGAACAAAACGACATAGGTCTAAATCCTATTGTTTTGTCTTTTTTGCGAAAAAATAAAAAGCACACAAGATTCTAATTTTACATAGGTAAACCGAAATTATTAAAAAAATAATTGATGTCTTTTAATGAAACTTGGTGAAATTATAGATCTTGAAAAAGTTGATTTTTCGAGGTCATATTAGGCATTTACTTACTGTAAAACTAATGAAATATTATTAATCAGCATACTTTAAAACCCCCATATCCAAAATTCAGTGACATGTTGATATATTGTTTTTGAATGCCCCCTTAGATTTACATTTTTCAAATACAATTAATAACTTAACGAATTATTTTTCGAAAAAAGTCATTCCCATTTTTTATTTAAAATCACTTTTTGTACTACCCACTGTTCGATACTCTCTAATTTCGTAAGCCAAATTAAGAGTTTTCGAATTTGAAAGTATTGATGACATGGGGTGGTAGAGAAAATGATTTTAAATAGAAAATGAAAAATGCCTTTTTTTCGAAAAACAATTTGTTTCCAAGTTATTAATTATCTGAAGGTCAAAATGTGTCGAGTTCGGTGAAAGTGATAGATGCATGTTTCGTGGCGCTCCTACGGGATATCGAAATAAATCCGGATAAGGCGGCAACAAAACGCCGAAATTGTACTGATTTGAAACGTGAACAATTCTGCACTGATTTATATAAATTACCGCGAGTATGGCTATTTCATATAGTTGATATTTGATTAAATTATATTGGTTGCATAAAGCAACACAAAATAGTGTATATAAACAACACGAGTAAAGTGTACTGCTTGAGTGCGTGACTGTAAAATATATACCTGGATTCGTCCCTTCTTGAAGTCGGTGATATTAAATAAGCAACGATGGTGAACGAAACAGATAAGTTTTTGTTTATCTAGCATTAGCATTGGCTTATTTATGTCTTTATTAAATTTTAAACAAGAATTGGAGATCAAAATTGAAAAGATATTACCTATATATAGGTAACAAACATAATATATAGGTGATGAAATGGAAAAACTGCTCAATATTGAAACCGATTATTTCAAGGAAACGACATATAGGGTGAGCAAACTGTCCCTTCGGACCTCTTTTCTCATAACGCGTACAAGAAAAATAAATTGTTACCGCGAGATAGGGCCCTTCCCAGATACTCCACCGTAGATGGATATTTACTTCTGGAGCGGTTCATAAATAAAAAAAAAAGAAATGGAGAAAAAGGGGAAAAAATACGAAAATAAAACAAAAGAAAAGAAAAGCTGCCAGATTCAGAGACACAAGAAGCAGAAAACTTAGAAGAAAAATAAGGAGACGACGATAGATGGAAACTTAAAAGGAGCATCGAAACTGAAAATAAGCATCTCGCAAACGACTGCACCAAACCCCAGCCGATGATGACAAATGGAAACTTAATAGAAGCATGGAAACTTAAAAGAAGCATCTCTCAAACTCCTACACTTCCCATCCGATATTCCCACCCCATGCGTCATGCGGCTCTCGCTGCTGATAACAAGCATGTCCAATGTCCAACCCGGCGTATGCAGCTGGTCCGGCGGTGTATAAAACATCCGAGATTTGGTTCTGGCACGCTGTTTGGCCGTCGCGTCCATTGGGCGTGTTCGACGGATGACCAAGCTACGTGTTAGAACGAACCTCCATGGATGCCCGGAATTGGCAGCAATGCCCACCATACGCTGGCAAATCAATCAATCAATCAAGTTATTAATTATCTAATATTTAAAATATGTCATTTTAAAGGGACTGTAATTCGAAAATCATAATTCAAAACGTCTTTAATTTTTGGATATAAGAGTTCGAAAACATGCTGATCAATAATGTTTCACTAATTGTTCAGTAAAAAATGTCTATGACTTTTAGAAAAATCGACCCTCTTTTTCTTAATAAAAATGCACGCCAATGATACCTTCTGTTTTAATCTGAAGAGATATTTTAAAGCTCCTCAATACCGATTCAAATTTGGTTGAAGTTGGATGAGTAATAACTGAGCTACGAAGGTGTTTCCGTGAAACGTGAGACACTGTAAGACAACTTTTTGTAATATTTTATAAATGAAATTTTTTTGACACTGCACATTTAAATAACCTGAACTAACCGAATTTGCTCCTAGTAGGTAATTTAATTAGTATTTCTTGTTTGTTTGATAGTCAGAACAACCAGAATTTGTCTTGTTACTATAGTACTCGCAGCCAGCCATAAGAAGTGAAATTTCAGACTGCACGTACACATAATTTGTTTTTATCGTCGAATGTATGTTGGGTACGATTGGATTAATAAATCTAGTGCATCGCTTAACTAATATAGAACGTGTTAAATCTGGGAATACAGGAAATACTTAGGAAATAATTGGGAATGTTTGGAAATACTCGAAAAAGTTTGGGAATAACTGAGAATACTTGGAAATAACTGAAGATACTCGGAAATACTTGGGAATAACTGAGAATTAGCGGGAATATTTGGGAATAATCGGGAATACTTGGGGAATAACTGAAAAGTCTTGGGAATACGTGGAATAAATCGGGAATCAATCAATCAATCAATCAATCATTTATTCATCAATAAAGTTACACTATATATAAAAATATAAAGTTAACTTATCTGACTAGTCAATATAATGGGAAGTAAACATCTTAATTATAAATAAAATGACAATACACAAGTAAGAAAAATTTAATAATAGAATAGAGGGTATTCCCAGAATACCTGTACAAATTTTTGGGAGTGGCTGACCCCTCGACAATTACGTTTTAGATTATTTGGGCTCTTAGTTTTACTCCACTGTTATAAAGAACAGAGAAAACATTGAATACTAATATTTGTAATCAAATAAAAATATTCTAAAACTTACAGTGGTGAAATCTTTCTGAAAACCCAGCTTCTCCTCCAATTCGCCAATGCACAGGGCAACGTCTTGGTGGCACTTTAAGTCGTTTTCCTGAAAAAACGAAAACAGCCTTTCAAGCTTCAAAATTGCATCTGCCTTTTTCCTACTTTTCCTAATACTCCTGATATAAGACAAAAATGCTATACTACTAGGAACTTTCTCATACTCTAACATTTCCTCTAGAAGCTTCCAGCCCAATCCCTCTTCGTTATTTAAAAAAGCCGCTGAAATTACGGCACTGTAACTTAAATTATTTGGCGTGGCACTAACTTTAATTTCTTGTAGTAAATCCAGACAATTCTTCCACTGGCTAGTTACAGATAGAGCCAAGATAACATTTTCAAGAGTGAACGAGTCTAAAATGGGATACTGTTTACGTAAATCTTCAGTAAGTTTTATAATTGCGTCCTCCTCTTTTTTGGGACATGTCTTTGCAGTTTCAAGACATTTCTCGCAATTTTTTGTATACAACAGTTTGAGGTATTTGCCCAGAGTGGCTAAATTAGGTTTAATGTTCTCCTGACTAAGGAAACTGAGATACGAAGAAGCCATCTCGAATTTTTTATTACTTGCACAGAAACCAATTATAATAGCATCAATATTGTATTTATTAAACTGACCTCTGTTGTATTCGTGTTCCAGCACACGTTTTCTAATATTTGTCCAGTCATTAAGTGAGCTTATTTGAGCGTTTTCCATTGCACTTAGTACGATATCATTATTTATTTTTTCTTTTGTATTAACTACATTTCTGTGTTTGTATAAACTGTAATTAACTGCCACTCTTGGCTTTAATTTAAAATATGTTTTACTAAAAAACATTTTGAATTGTTGTACATGTATCACGTTTTCTCGTATCCTTTTCGATTAACGCTTTTTTGTTTACCATTGTCTTTCTTATCTTAACCCTAGTTTTTTTCAATAATTTGACAATAAAGTAAACAGAAAACTGTAAACGTGCTGTAAACGAGTTTTATTCTTGCCATAAATAGATGTCAGGCAAGTTGATAAATAAGTTCGAATTTAAATCAATGGTTTGAATTTAAATAAAACGATATGATTCAAACATTTCAAACATAGAATCTGTATAGTACATTTTAAATTTAAATTATATGTAAGAATACTGTGCAATTATCAATTATGTCACAATTTGTAAGTTTCATAGCCAAGATTCGAATCGATGTTTCTTGCATGATAGCATAGCATAACAGTTGTTATTAAAGCACACGTTTCATCACAGGGTTAATTGACTTGAATCAAGTTGAATTAAATACATCCATAAACATGTTGATTTATACTGTCGCCAAGTCGCCATTGGTCGCCATGCTCTGTCACCACCAGTGTTGCTACAAGCGTCTCTCAGTTTGGTACTAGAATAACACTATAGAGTGTACTAGATTCCAGAAAACTGTACTAGAATTATGACATTTAAGGTTTGTTTTGGTTTTGAGAAATGAAAGTCTCTAGTATGTCATGATTGTCATGAACATTCGCAGTTAGCGAAACAGATTAACAGAATACATTTTATTAACTGCGCATGCTCTTGACATCCGAGGACCGTTTTTTCTGAAAACCAAAATAAACTTATTATTCTCGACTCTGCAACCCAATATACTACTTAACGTTTTACTGGTTGTTTACATTTAGTTCAGTAACCAAATATGCAGTACTTTACAGCCAGGCAGTTAGACAATACTCGTCGCACTGTCTTGGATTACATGTGTAAAATGAACTTTAATAATAGAAGATTACCAAATAAATATATTTATTATATTAACACAGATATGTAGAGATTGCCTATTTATCTAAAACTGTTAATGGTAACAAAAATCTACGACTAGAAAAACTAAAACATAACATTCTTTGGTAACAAAAATATACGACTAGAAAAACTAAAGCATAACATTCTTTAAAAGTGTACTAGATTTGCAAGTGGAGTACTAGCGTACTTTTCCAAACATAAATGTACTAGTTCTAGTACAATTGTACTAGCAATAGCAACACTGGTCACCACACCATACACTTGCCACCCACACAACATTGTTGTCAAATCGGTCCATTCTAAACATTTATTGAAAATAACAGTAATTAATAATTTATCTTAATTTTGTTTGACCCATAGAATTTTCCCTTCATTTTATGAAATATTTAACGTCGTGTCGATTTTTCATTTAATAAATAGTTTGTTCATTTGTGTTGATTTATAGCAGAGAACATACAGGTGTATGTTCTCTGTTTATAGTAACTTTGAAACACGTTCTCTCTCACACTCACGCTATTTGTGATAGTACTATCTTTATTCAACTGCCTGATGCTGCTTTAAATCTTAGACTAGGAAAGATAGATGATGAGGACTCGTAACAGCGCATAATCGCCACGCTAACAAGTTGTGCCTAAGACGCCATTGCGGTGGTGGCACACAAACGGTAGAGAGCAAAATGAAATTCTCCAATAGAAGTGATTTATAAGTGATTTAGTGCTAATTTATGTAATGTACCTACATGATGGTATCATACTCTATAAACTACTGTAAAAATCACAGGAAAAAATATAACGACATGACGCTTTGCAGGTTAAAGTATATGAAGTTTTCACTTTACCTAGTTAAATTAACTGTAGGCCTATTATTTACTTAATTATGTCCGTGTGCATGCAATGATAATGAGAAGCATAGTATATCATTTTCTGGTATACAATTTGCACGTTATTTGATTGAAATTTTCATTCATCTTTTCTTCATTGAATATAGAACAGTGCATCCGAAATGTCACTTTTTCCATGGGCGTAGGTATATCGATTATGGTGTTATATTATATAGAATGTAGAATAAATTCTGGTATGTAAGATATGAGTAAATATATTTATGATAGTGAATATTAATTGTATTATTATGAAGCTGTTTTTGGAAAAATACCAGTTTTGTATCGTTTTATTCCTTTGATGTGATAAACTTGACACCTACATATTGTACATATGTTCCGCCACTCGCGCTTGCTCTCTGGTGGCAGGCGGCTTCACTATTGGCAGTAGCGTTACGACTCCTTACAATATATATCTTTCCTACTCTAAGCTTTAAATCAACACAAATGAACAAACCTACAAAGAATTTAAACCTATAGAAATGTATCTAGTTATCATCCACAGTTATCATCTCTGTACTGTGCCTAGATCAGCCTAGATGGCGCTAAGATCAAGTAGACTTCTATTTGTGATAGTACAATCTTTATTTAACTGCTTGAAGCTGCTTTAAATCAACACAAATGAACAAACCTATAGAAATGTATCTATAAGTTATCATCCACAATTATCATCTCTGTACTGTGCCTAGATCAGCCTAGATGGCGCTAAGATCAAGTAGACTTATTTTGTGAAATTTTGCTTAAATCGGTTACCAAAAAAATCTTATGCAACCACAGAACATATACTCAGTATGCAACACTCTTAATAAAATAACACATATTGATTTCTTTTCTTAACCACTTCTCTACCAAATAAAATAATCCCGAGTAGAGGAATGGATGGTTCAGATTTTCAAAATGGTTGTAGAATGACTCTTCAACTCTTCTATGTAGTACATTATCATTGATTAATTTTCTAATTAATCAATGACATTATGTATGGACAGAGTAGGTTAATGTTCATTTTCTACACTTTCCCTTTTAAAATATGAATAATATGGAGATGAATTAAATTGATTAGATTCCCCACACTCTTATGTTTTGTGATTAAAAAATAAAATAAATCCCGCAGATTATATATATAAATAAAACTTTTAGTACCAAAAAATGGTAGGTATTGTTGACACAAATATAACATAAAATATTGTTGGTAAATTTGGCAACCATCTTGTTACCTCGCCTAACCTCAAACGTGTCATGGCATCTATTTCCCGTTGTTTCTGATTTATTTTAAGGGGATTAAATAATCAATAATCAGGTAAATAGTAAAAATGCATTATTAAGATACTGTTAAAGCATAAGTATTCGTACGTTTCCTTAATATTATGGGTATAAGTTTTCTTCGATATTTGTTGATGTTGCCACATACTTTGTATACTCAACTAATCTGTTAACAAATGGATGCCTTGAAATGTTATTTTTATTTACGAGTCAAATAAAAATTACAATGCCTTGTTTTTATTGCAGGTACCATGGAAAACAATTATATTTTAACTGAAGATATAGTAAAACCCTTAAAATGTTCACTGTGCCATCATTTTCTGTCAGTATCCCCCATTTCAATAGTTTCCGAGGACGGATTAAAATACAAGTGCGGCAGGTGCCATCCTATAAAGACCCATGTCGAGACCCGAGCTATCATGTACGAGAATCTGGCCAAACACATGACATTTCCTTGTATTTACAAAGATTGCGAGGAGAAACTCAAGTGGTCTGAAGTCAAAGATCATGAAAAGAATTGTACTCATCGTACCTTGATGTGCCCCAGATTGAACTGTGAGGATGTCATCGGCATCAACAGTTTCATATCTCATTTCAAAGAAAAACATAAAGAGGCATTCCATACCGATAAATTCGTGCTGAACGATATTTACAACTATTATAGTTTGGACGTGTTAGAAAAAGAAGGTAAAGCTTATATAATCATCTTCGATTACGATGACATAAGGACCGGAATAAGTGTGTGTTCTCTGGAGCCAGATGATCACCAGTATGAACTAGTACTAGATTCGGATAATAGGAAAGTCTCTATTATCTTTACTCAACAGGAGATAATTCCGTTCGACGAGAAGACTCATTGCTTCAAGTGCGTCACAGGCTCTTGCAAAAGTGAATGCCACATATATAGGTACTATAAGAAAGGTATTTTGAAACGGATGACTACAAAAATTGACAGGGATTTTATCAAGCGTACTTTCCTTGGACGTCATTTGAATCACAGTATAAACATTGTAGAAGCAAAGCCTGAGGAAGACGAAGATGACTTGGATGACGATTTGATAGTGAAAGACATGGTCATAGACGAGGTTAATGACGAGGAAGAAGACGTTGAACTTGCAAAGGAGGAGGAGATAATACGCAGGATCTTGGAGTGCCCGAATTGTTTCGAATACATGCAGCCGCCTATTCACCAGTGTGTTATCGGTCACACTCTTTGCCAAAAATGCAAGACAACTTTGGAAAAGTGCCCAACGTGTCAGGCAGAGATAGACAATACTAGAAATTATGCAGTTGAAGATGTTGCTAACACTTTGAAATTGCCGTCAGCGGCTAGTGAGAAAACAAACGGTGAAGTGACTGCGTTTAACAAGGAAATCACATGCCCTACAGTGAACTGTTATGACAAGTACGACATCCAGACTATCGCGAATCATTTTAAAGAGAAGCACATGGAGCACTTCCACTGGAACAACGTCACCGTGAAAAATATTTACTCCTACTTCAATTTAGATGTTTTAGTGTGGTATGAAAATACGTACATAATTCTCTTTGATTATACCGACACGAGCTTCGGTATAAGTATATGCTCCATCTGCGGCAAAGACGATAGTCAATATGAGATCAAACTAACAACGGATGACGAGAAGTTTTCTATCGTATCAACCGCTCAGAAGATTGTGCCCTTCGACGAAACAGAGCATTGTTTTAAGTGCCTAGCAGGTACTTGTAGGGACGAAACACACAAGTACAGAGTTAAACGAAGGACCATTTTCAAGCACATGACGACAAAGTTCAACAGGGACTCAGTTAACCGCGTTTTCAATTATAAACAGTTGAACTATGTTCTGACCATGATTGACAGCAGGAAGGTCTTTTTAACGGAGCTGACGATGAAGCGGGACAAGATTTTCCGACACATGTACGAGTGTCCCATTTGCAAGGACTACATGATACCTCCAATCCATCAGTGCTTGTCCGGCCACGTGTTATGCAATGTGTGCAAAGACAAAGTGGAGAAATGTCCTTCGTGCGAGGCAAAGATTGAAGCTACGAGGAATTACATCCTCGAGGACGTGTCGGAGAGCGTACAGGTGCCGTGTCAGTTTAAATCGGAGCGATGCGAGGTTAGGGAGAGTGTTAAGAGAATAGCGTCTCACGAGGCGGATTGTCCGTTGAAGAGCAAAAAACTGTGTGTTGTGCCTGAGCCAGAAAAGCAGACTGAAGTAGATTAGTGTTGCAGATGAAGATATACAATTATGGTGATGAACTAATGTTGGTGGTAATTTGGAATGGCGAGCTCAAAGTACACTTTATTTACGTGAAGGGTATAACTGGATAAACTGTCCTCGGTAAGAAGGCATATTAATAACTGTATCAACTTGTAGGTAAGGCTATGAGTAAACGACATATCTGACTTTCATTGGCTATTTTCAAGTTGTTCTGTTTTTCTTTCACCTCCCAGATTTATATAAGATCAGTGGCGCAGTGCTAAGCTATTTGGGCCCCGATTTTCTTCAGCCTCGTCTGCCATTCATCCCCATTCATTGCAGACCATTGCCAGTTTGCCTTACCAATTTTCGTAGTGTTCTCGTCAACCCCACATTTCCATTTCAACCCAGTCTACCTGTTCCCATGGGTATTAACTTGAAAATCCTTGTTGGTGGATAATTTTCATCGGCTCTTGCAATGTGTCCAGCCCATTTCAGGCATCCAATCCTAATGTGGGTAACTATGTCTCTACCGTTGCTAAATTCGGTATATTTTGCGTATATAGTTTATCCCAGTTCAAAATGCAGTGCTTCTAAAGATTGTCCCTGATTGGTACATTTGCAAGCCAAGTTTACGCAAGGAAAATTAGTGTATTATTATTCTTACTGCGATAAAATAAGAACATTTACGATGTTTAATGTAAATTAAATGAATTCAATGTATTTATAAGATCACTAAATGCCAAATGAAAGTGAATTTAAACTGTTAATTTTCATATTGTGCACCAACGGCTTGAGACGGCCTCGATGTGGATTCCACTTATAAGCGGGCCGAATTAAACCTAAAAATGGGGTCATTGCACACATTTTTTTATCGCATGTTCTGAAAATATAATAAAAATACTAGACCCGTGTTTTTTGTCTGGCCTAAGCCTACGTGTCGATCAATAATCCGGCGCAAGCACATCAGCGTTTTCAATTTATGAAGTAGCAAGGGCAAAGCAGTTCTGCTGATGGCGCTCTTTATTTTAAAGTGGTGTAGTAACACAGGGTATTAACAAACCCACCGTTACATTTTCCATACAAAATCAGGTTCAATTTCGATTTAGTGCAGCGACCTCATTCTCGAATCTGAAATCCTTTTAAACATTACAATTTTTGCTTAAAAATAGGTAAGAATTTCATAAAAAACAACCCTCGAAAACAACCTTCATAGATTTGAGTGAAAGGATAGTCCTTGGAATGCCTAAATAGTGCACGTAACCCAACTCCAATTCAAAATGGCGACCCAAATCTTCAAAGTTGAAAATTGGAAGTGCGACAAAAAAAAAACGGATCGACATGAAACCAATTGGAATCGGTTGAATTTACCAGTATCTTCGAATGTACCAGATTTTTTTTATTACTTAACAAATAATTTTTTTATTTACAAAAAACGTTGCTGGGGATCGTATCTCCGCAAATTTTCAGTATAAAGATTTACAACCAAGCGCAATTCAATGCACTTGGTTGCAAATCTTTATACTGAAAAGTTGCAATGGTAATTTTTTCGTTTTTTGCAGGGAGATCATTGACAAATAGCAAAAATAGTAATGGTCCCAGCACGGAGCCTCGAGGAACTCCTTGAGTAACATTATAATTTTCTGATATTGTGCCATATATTTTCACGTGTAATTTTCTGTCAGTCAAGAATGATTTAGTAACATTTAATGCTGGACCTCTAATCCTCAACTTTTGCAATTTGTATGCAACAAAATCAACATTCAAAGTGTCAAATGCTTTGCTTAGGTCGAAAAATAAGCCAACAACATGATTTTTTTTTGTCGATTTCGTCATATACAAACTGCAGAAGCTGGATGGTGGCAGTTTCTATTGATTTATTTTGCTGGAAGCCATGCTGGTTTGTTATTATAATTTTATATTTCATTAAAAATGTTGATATCCTATTAAATATTAATCTTTCTATAACTTTTGATATTACACATAAGATGGAAATTGGTCGATAATTTTCAGAATCAAGCTCATCACCTTTCTTGAATACTGGCAGAACTGTTGCAATCTTAAAAATACTAGGAAAATGGCCTTGCTGAAAGCATTTGTTAATTAAATATGCCGGAGGTGCTGCGACTTTCTCACATGCATACTTTAAGGCTTTACTGGATATTCCATCTACACCTGTAGCAGGCTTATCTTTTAATTTTTTTATTATGTTTATAACTTCCTCTCAGTCGAAATATTGTCCTTGAAATGTTCAGACATTTTCTCTGGTGCGACATTTGAAAAATAATTCCCAAAATGGTCAGCAATGATCTTGGGATTTGTTGTAGGTGTGTTGTTTATATTTATTGTTATTTTTCTGCTTTCAACATTTCTACCGAGTTGTTTATTAACCAAATTCCAAATTTCTTTTAAACTGTTTGTTGCTTTATTTACTTGTTGTGAAAAATAGTCTCATTTGGTTTGTTTTATGTTGTTATTATATTGCTTTTTTTTATCTTTACACAGTTTGATTAGATTGAAATCATTTACCTAGTTGATTTGCTAACCAATACAGATTTTTCAATTCTTGGCTCTCTTTGATTAAATCACAGTTAAGCCAGTTCTTGCAACTTACTTTGTTTGGTTCTTTGTTACAGTGGGTAATTAGAGGGCATAAGCCATCAAGACATTTTAGGAACAACTCGATAAAATTATTGAAATCATCGTCAATATTTTCATCTGAAAAGTGTCTAACATGATAAAAAGTATTATTATTTTGTTTATTTATTTTTAGATCCTTGCAGCAAATTATTTGAGCTGTATGATCAGCTATGCAGGGATTAAATACATAGGCTAGGTACCTATCCTCTGGTAAATTTGTAGCTATATAATCAACGCCTGTTTTGATGTTATGTTATTTATGTTTGTTACAATGCGAGTAGGTTCATTTAAAATTGTTGTGAGATTAAAACAATTAAATGTATCTCCTAAAATATCTTTTTCTGTAGATTTCTTTAAGGAGTCTATATTAAGATCCGCACAGAGTATAACTATCGGATTGTGTTTACAAATAAATTGCAAAGTATGTGATAAATTATTAAAAAATATATCAAAATTACCCGTTGGAGGTCTATAAGTTGCAATTATATTTATTTGAAGCTGTTTATATACCAAGGGCTATCTTTTCCCAAAATTGCATCGAGTTTCGATGACAATTACTTTAATTTTTACAATTTGAAAATCTTTCATTTTTTTCACCTTTGTTGCTAATTTTGCAACAGTAAACAAGTTTTGCGAATTTTCACAATAGCCTCTTCTTGTAGGAAATTTTCTTAGGAACAAATTTGGTCAGTATACCTTGAGTCGATTAGAGGTTTATTTCACGAGATATTTAAGAAAAACTAAAAAAAAAACAGGGTTTTGCTTTCTATTTTGCAATAAGAAACCATATTCCGTATCTTCAAATCTATAATGGCTCGAGGGTTGTTATTTATGGATTTTTTTACCTATTTTTAAGAAAAAATTGTAATATTTAAAAGGACTTTAGATTCAAAGTCTAATTCGCCCCGCATGTTACTTAGGAATTCCCATGTGCCTGTGTGAACTGTGCTCCGCTTATAACGTAAACAATTGCATTCTAATCTGAGATCTACTATAGTTCAAAATTATACCTTCTGCGCCATTGGCCATTTTCGCAAATTGCAACAGAAAATTTTCGTGTGATTTGCTTACTGTCCAAGTCCCATATGTAGGAACTGAGAGGATTAAAGTTTTGTATATCAAGGTTTTAGGTTTCCAAGACAGATTGCGACTTCTAATGTGTTTGCTGAGTCCAAAGTACCATTTGTTGGCTAGCATGATCATTTAATATAGATATCTCTTAATATAAATAAACCAAATTAAAAAAATAATAATAATTTGTTTAAAATACCCAAAAAATTATCCCCAAAGAGTATAGCACAATGAATAAGGTAAAATGGTCCCAGAAGCATTTGAATCTAACTCGGCGTCTTCTCCAGTATAAACAAAGCGTTGCCTTGCTAAGTAAAACAGTATTAACATAATTATTAAACAATTAGTGGCTCGATAAATGTACTGTGATAAATGCTTCTATTTATTATTGGCGTGTTGACATTTCCAGAACAACTCAAAAATAACCAGTAAAAATTAGATACATTATTTGATCCTAGCCTTACCTACATGTTGATTAGTTTTTAAAAAGGCATATTGTGGGCAATTTGCCCATGCTTATCATGCTATACCCTTTACGTACCATAGTTGGGGGTGCTGTATTTAAATATCCATTATGCTCGAGAGTGATTGTTTTTTATCAAAGTAGTTTTTAAATTATACAATTAAAATAAACGTATGTTTTTGTGTGCTGCACTTGTTATTGATGAAAGAAATGCTGTCAAATTATTTGTAAACCAACAAGAACGTTGAAAGACTATTGACCGAAGCCATTCGGCCACTCAAATTTGCAGTTGTGAAAATTAAATTTCGGGTTTTTTTTTTTTTTCGCCTATATACCTATATAATAAAAAGATATTTTTTTTTCGTAAATTTGCGATAGAATCATGAAAATATAATAATAAATTTATTGATTTAAAAAGAACAAGTCAAAAATTTTACACAAATCACATAATCAGGGAATACACATTTACATATTGGCTCAGTCGTCAGGGCTTTTAAAGCGTCACTAAATGTTATATGGCTGAATTTTTCCGGATAAGTATTTATTTTGGTGTAACATACGGTAAAAAAAAGTTTCCAGCTGTAAGGTGCCGGCGACCCCTAAAAGAATCGAAAATATTTTCCGAAATTCAGTTTATAACTCGAAAAATAAAAAAAAAATTTATCAAAAAAACTAATAGCATTAGGCGATAGAGGGGGAAATTTCCCATCAAAAACGTATATGAAGTTTATTGGTCAGAAATGTAGGCTCCAGGTTTTTTCGTTTGACGCACAAGAATGGAACGTGGCGACAGATAAGTATGGCTCGTGAAGCGTGCGCAGTCTCGGACGGGCTACACTAAATTCGTTGTAACTTTTAAACTAATTAATGAAAATGAGCTCAACAAAGCTTAAATGAAACGAGTAACATGTGGCTATTGAATTATCATATTTGAAATATAAAATGATTGTATATAGGAATAGTACATATATGAAGTCGGAACGTTACATATATACCAACATGTGTATATTTTGTATATGCCTACGAGCTATACAGTTAAGACATACCTGTATGTATGTATTTCATATTTATATAACTACTATAAATTTCAATGTGTATATATTCTGTACATGCCTTCATTCATATAATTAAGACATATGTACTTGGAAGTAGGCAGATTTTATATGTATGTGCTCTCCGCCGAAATACAATATTTTTCTTCCACATCCTGTGGAAGTAGGTATAGAAACGCAAAAAAATATAAAAACTTTTATTTTGTTCAAATAGGTTTTTGTGGTTCCCTTATAGAGTCGGCTCCAGTTTAAAATGACCGATGTATGAATTAATGTGCGCATACGTTTTCACCGTCTCTTGCACACAAATTTAAAGCAGTAGCCTAAAGACATTGTCAAAGTATGTCTGCCAAGGTTCTTTCCCACTTCTTTTGAGACGGAAATATGAAAGGTACACTGAGGAGTTAGTAAATAGTGGATATTCATCCGTCAAACGAACAATGTCAAATCACTAAGTCTTACAATTTTCTAGTATGTACATATTACACGATTTAGAATATTATGAACATAAGATCGTGTAACTCAATCGGTAAGATAGTCGAGCAGCAATAAATGTAAATGGGGTGGTGGCGAGTTCGATCTTTATCCTCACTTCCACTTTCTTTTTTTTTTATTTAAGCTCTATTAAAAGTTAATAATTTTCTTTCTAAAACTTTTATTTTATTAAGCTAAGCCGCAAGTTTTGTTAAAACTTTATTTTCCCCAAAAATGTGTCTTTTATTACTACTAGCTCGTGTTTATCTCTAATAAAATCGACTTTCTTACGTTATATATTAATACACAAATGGAGAAATGTGCATCGAGTAGTTCAAGTGTAGTGTTGTATTGTTTATCAAAAACGTGTCGTAAATTGTTCAAGTGTTTTAGTGTTTATGTTGGTATATAAATACATACATGTTGGTATAAAACTTCCGATGAAATCGATAAAGCTCTACCATTTCTACAATTTTTAAGATAAAGACCTGGAAGTTTCATACACTACTCTTGAAGTAATGTATAAAAAGATCCAATAAGTGAAAAAAATCTCAAAAATTTATTTTTGAAAATGTACACTTCCAAAATTTCAAAATCTTGAGAAAGTGATAAAATTTGATGTATAACTAACTTTAATCACCTATTTATTACTCTGGTTTAAATCGCGTTATTAAATTTCGGTTGGTGCGATTTTTAAAGCTTGGAATGTATACTTTAAGAAACTTCAAGGGGATTTATCTTAAAAATTAAATTAACCCTCTTTATTTTACGAAAATAAAAGAAACATTTTTCTTTGCTTCAAAATTCGTGAAACTAGGGATAAAATAAACGCTAATAAAAAAAAATTACTTGGCTTACCTACTCATCAGATCTTTTTATACATTATTTCAAGAGTAATATGAGAGTTTCAGATTTTTATCTTAAAAATTGTACAAATGGAAGAACTTTTACCGATTTCATCGGAAATTTATTTATGTTCCGACTTCATATATGTACTAATCCCACATACAACCATTTTATATTTGAAAATATGATATTCCAATAGGCACATGTTTCTCATTTCATTTAAGCTTTGTTGAGCTCAATTTAATTAATTAGTTAAAAAATTACAACAAATTTAGTGTAATTTAGTGTACCGCTTCCGAGACCTCGCACGCTTCGCGAGCCGTAATTACAAAAAAAAATTGTAGGGAAAGAAATGATAGTGGTATCCTGTCCTCCTAAGGAAAAGCGTCCTATCTAGCATTTTGTTAATTTTGATATATTGAAAGTTTTAGCTTTTTAACTAAGAATACAGTATTCTGGTTTATAACACGTTCTGCAATCGCGCAATCAATAGAACAGTTCAGCTATTCATGTTACTAAGCTAAAAAGTTTTACCTTGGAATTAAAGGCATATATGATTTATTTTTAGTACAATGCTATTAGGACATTTTGAATTATAAATATACTGTTATGAGCACTTAGGACAAACAATATAAGAGTTTTTTACCTTCTTGTTGCATATCGGCCATTTTTAACTAGAAATTAGTTAGAATACATGCAAATGGGACAGAAAATGTATAACCTGAAAAATGCAATTTTTGGAGATAGGACGTTTTTCCTTAGGGCGGCCTCTAGAACTAATTAAATATCAACTCTATTCCCCATCATTGATGAAAAGTGTAAATAAGAGTGGAGATAGAACACTACCTTGTGGTACACCATATTTCAGATCTCCGAAGTTTGATAACTCTTGTTCAGTTTTAATGGTCAGTCAGGATAGTATCGTATATTATTATATTAAGTACTTTTTATACTATAATATAAAACAAACAAAGAACTCATAAAATAGTCAATAAACATTACAAAAATATAACGATAATATTTTTTTAAATAAAATACAAAATTCTAATTAAAATACAGAATTAGTCCCTAGTGGGTGGGATATCATTATCTCCTTATCCGATTTAATGTTTAAGGAATGTCTTAGGTGACAATTGTAGGAGGTTAAGAGCAGGCCTGTCGAGAGTGGGGGGGTCGGGGGTGTGTCCCCCCGGGCCCAGCGGGTTTTTGAGGGGGCCCAGCTTTCGCCCGAAGTTGGAGATTCGGGTGTTAGTATTTGCCTTAGGTAAAATGGGAGAGGTATACTTGTAAATGATTAGTGTGATGCAAAGAATAATGAGTTCTGAATGATTTGTATTGTTTATAATGAGATAAGTATGAAATTGTTAGGTAAAGGAATATCCCTGGCCTTGCCTTTGAAAATGTCTGTCGTGATAAATATTTAGTCCTAGGAAATATCACTTCCAGTTCTTTATAGATAGATAGATAAAATTTATTCATGTTTAAGATTATAAAATCGTACATACGTCAGACAGAGTTACAAATGGTTAAAGATACAAATACGTATAAGTATATAAACAGTTACACATAAAAAAATATTTACCAAAACCGTACATAGAACCAAGAAGAGACAATAATGGAAGAATATATATATATATTTTTTTTTTTTTTTTTTCAAAGTTTCAAAGTTTATTCAAATTCAAATGATCTACATGTAAATGTAAATAATGTAAATAATATAATAATAATAATATAATAAACACAAATAAATAAATAAATCAGTTATCTACAATTATCTACAATTTGAGGGCAATGTTACACTAGTGGCTGTATATATTGTAACATTATTATAATAATTATTGTATTGTATTTAAATGTACACCTAAACACCTAAAGTGTTTGTTTTGTGTACATTTATTTGTGTTAACCACTAATTTTAGAATTTTATTGAATTAAATTAGAGTTGAATTAAATTAAATTACATTGAATTAAATTAGATTAGATTTGAGCAGGTGAAAATTGATCCTGTTTGCATCAATCAAACAGGCGATATTTAATTTGTTTAAGTATGCCGAGTGAGGGGCATGCACTGTAACTTTAGCATGTTTTTATTTTCTGAAAGTGAATTATTCCAAAATTTCCATAAATTTATTTAAATTGTTGTTTATATAAAGTTTCACTTGTATCTTATATTTTTTGTATTTTATATTATTTTTATAACCTTTTGGCAGTATATTATAAAATTTTGGACTATGGTAAAATACAGATCTTTGGAGAAAGTCTTTTTGAAAAATGGAACTAGTAAGTTTTGATTTTGGTTATATCTAGTTTTTGATAAACCGTAAACATACTCCGTTTTAGGCGGATTATATTTATGCAGTAAACAGCGGTAAGTATATAAAGTTCTAACATTTAATATATTAAGTTCTGTATACAATGGTCCAGTCGAATACAACTTCCCTCGTCGGTTCATTATCTTAAGAATTGTATTGTGTGTCACCTGTAGGTTATGCAAAGCGTTTTTATATAATCCTCCCCAAGCTAATATACCGTAATTTAGAATCGACTCAACCAGAGAATTGTATACAGTTTTTAAATTTTTTTTATTTAAAATATCGCGCAATAAATAAAACTTGCGTATTAATATTTTTAATTTATTATTAATATAGTTTGCATGCTCATTCCATTTTAGATGTTGATCGATTATTATGCCTAAATATTTTATTTTTGTTGATTTTTTAATAGTAGAACAGTGACAGTTTTGTTTATTACAGCCTTCTTTGTGCAGTTTAAGATCTAGTACTTGTGGTTGATCAACATCTGTAGCTGTGAACGTTACAAACTTGGTTTTGTCGATATTTAAACTTAGTTGACTCTGATTTAAAAAATCTCGCAGAGCCTCCAATCCACCCTCGGCTCTCCTGTATACGGCCTCCCACGATGTATCTGTGAATATTATTACAGTGTCATCTGCATATGATATAAGGTGTCCATCTAATTGGTTTATATATGCAATATCGTTTATGTATATCAAAAATAATAGTGGACCCAGGACCGTCCCCTGCAGAACGCCTGTGTTAATACTTAATGGCTCACTTTTTTTATCATCAATTTTTACACTTTGACTTCTTTCACTTAGATAGTTTCTTATTAAGTCTAAAGAAAAACCTCTTACACCAACGTTTTCTAATCTAGTTATGAGTATATCGTGCGAGACCGTGTCAAAGGCTTTTGCCAGATCTAAAAACACTGCTAGACTCTTTCTGTCTTGGTCCACATCAAATATAATTTTTTTCGTTAAATCTAAAATTGCATGTTCCGTTTGTCTATTTCTCCGAAAACCATATTGTTTACTGTTTAATACCATGTTTTTTTCAAAAAAATCAGTCAGTCTGCTTTTAAGGCTTTGTTCAAATATTTTTGCTAAATTGTTTATAAGAGAAATGGGTCTATAATTTGTTGTGTTTTTTTCCCTTGTTTATAAACTGGAGTAACTATTGATTCTTTCCATGCCAGTGGCAGCTCACCATTTTTAAAGCACAAGTTTATTATATGTACAAGAGGTTCAATGATATAATTGTGAAATTTTTTAATTGTACTTACTTGAATTCCATCCGGACCTGGTGCCGAGTAATTTTTTAATTTAGAAATATAAATTACAAGCTCTTCTTTACTCACAGGTGTCAGATACATGGAATTATTTATTTGTTTTTTACTTATATTCTTTTTTATATTACTTTTATTTATATTTTTTGCCATATTAGTGCCGATATTAATAAAAAAATTATTAAACATATTTGATATTTTTGCCTTATCTTCAATCAGTTCTCCCACTTCATTCTCTATCAAGTAATTTTGCTGTTTTCCTTTCTTTTCGTTATTTGTTGCATTGTTTATAATTTCCCAGGTCTTTTTATAATTCCCATTTACCTTATTTAGCTCATTTTTGTAGTATTGATTTTTTGTGATTTTAATTAATTTATTTAGCCTATTTCTATACTGTGTGTATTCTATTTTAAGATCATATGTAAAATTTCTTATTAAATGCCTTTTCATTTTATTCCGTTTTTTTATAGATTCGATGATACCATTTGTAATCCAGGGCTTGAGTTTATAGTCTGTTTTTAGCAGAACCGTCTTTGTGCTTGCGGCTATGTAACTTTTAAATTTATTTATAAACATATGATAACTTATTTGCACATCACTAGCAGTTATTACACTCTCCCATGTTTCCACCTTGAGTAAATTACCAAGTTTAATATCGTTAAGTTTATTGTAGTATTTTTTTCGCATACTCTGATTGGTAGGATTTTGAAACGACATGGATGCCATAATTGTAAAGTGGTCAGTTAATGAAGTTTCAATTATTAGTGGTTTTATATTAATTTCTTTCATTCTAGCACTGTTTTCTTTCTTTATAAAAATGTGATCTAATAATGAACCTCCAGCTTCAGTTTCACGAGTTATTTTGTTGATATATGACACCCAGCCATTTTCTGCTAAAGAGTTAGAGTATTTATTTACATTTTTATCAATTTCGTTTTTTAAATCGTAATTTATATCACCAATAAATATTTCAATTTGTTTATTATTTAAGTTTATTAGATAATTACTAAGGTCATTAATATATACATCGGGATTTGTACCTGGTGGTCTGTAAGATGCATTTAATCCAAAACTTATATTATTTACTGCAAATTCCAGTCTCATTAAATTAGTTTCCGACAATTGTATTACTTTATTGTTACAAATTAGATTATCTTTTACATAAACAACAATACCATCCGCCTTGTTATACTGCGATTCATTGTAGTATATATTATAGTTAGGTATACAAAAATCATTCAAGGTATTTATTCTCCATGTTTCCGAGAGTACAATTATATTAATATTTTTTAAATTAAATTGATTTAGGCAGATTAGTAATTCATCGAAATTTTTATTTAAGCTTCTAATATTAAAATGTATTATATTGAGTTTATCACCTGTTATCTGTTGCACACATTCCTCAACATTTTCATAAATTTTTGTGTCTATTTCCACCTGCTCTTGTTCCAACACATTAAATAAATCCAAAACCATGTATAGATAAGAAATATATAAAAATAACTATAACAAACTCTATTAATTCTGGTAGTGCTTATGATAATAACAATTATTGTAATTCAATTTTAATTTTTGTGCCTCCGGTACACCTAGTTTCTTAAAATCCTATTCATATCTTCTACAGTCTTCATGTATATCTTCTTGCCATTTAGATTCGTGACAATACGGCCTTCTTTTGTCCACACATTAGCTTGGCCAAATTTCTCCTTTGCAAGTTTTAAAAGCTCGAACCTTGGTTTGATTAGTTCTTCAGCTATAACGATTTTCTTTCCTTTTTAGTTTCCTCTTGTTATAAAAAATATTAATATATACAAATGCGTATACTAGAGCGAAATATTTGTCAAAGACATTTGTCTAGTTCATCTAGTGTGTAGAAGGCATTTGCTAGCAGAAATTTTTTTAATGCAAATCTGAATTGATCAAGAAGTAGTTGTTTTATATTGTTTCCTAATTTATTGTATAGTTTATGGCTGCAAACCACATCTCAGCGTTCAACTGCATATTGCTGCAATCCTCTCTTAGTTCGTCTAGATCAGGACCTGAGTTCAATAAAGTTGTGTCATTTGCATACAAGAGACAGTTGATACCATTAAGGGCAGATCCTATATCATTAATATAGATCAGGAACAACACAGGGCCTAAAATAGATCCCTGTGGCACTCCATCTCTAATTGACAATTTACTGGACACATCCTGACCCACACGGACTAGCTGTTTACGACCGTCGAGGTAGGGCTGTTGTTACTGAAATTGTATTTGGTTAGTTTTAACAGCATGATCCTGTGGGATACACAGTCGAACGCTTTACTAAGATCGCAAAATATTGACGCAGAATATAGTCCATCTTCAAAACAACTCAGCGTAATTTCTGTTAACTTGATTATAGCATCTGTAGTGCTCAGTTTATTCCTAAATCCATACTGAGAATTATTTAACAGCCCATGTCTTTCAAAATAATTTACTATTTGTAACTTTAAGACTTTCTGAAAGACTTGATAATATAGGTAGCAAGGAAATAGGTCTATAGTTTGACGCGTCGTTAATATCGCCTTTTTTGAAAATAGGCACAACAGATGCTATCTTCAAGACCTCAGAGAATTTACCATGTCTAATGCTTATGTTAATGAGTTTTGTTAGAGGTATTACGATTGAATGTTTAATGGTTTTAATTAATGGAACATTTAAGCCATATATATCTTTACTTTTGCTGTTTTTAGGGAACCAATAATATCTCTAATTTGATTGAACTTACTTCATGGAAACTTTGGTTAGTTTCAGGAATGTTAACATGTCTGAGATACTCCATTGGATCAGTGTTCCTTGTTGGGAGTTCACTGACAGTGTCTGTAGAGACAAAGAAGTTATTAAAGTCACTACTGTTTAAAGTTGAGGTTGGGGAATTAGTTTTTTTGTTAGGTTTTATTAAGTCCTAGATAGCTCTTAATGCCGCCACCCGTTCTTTGAATTGCATATTGAAGATTGGTGGGAGTGGTATGTTATAACCCCCCGGGCCCCGATTTTCTCTCGACGGCTCTTCCTTCCTGTAATGGGCATATACATCTGAAATCTGCCCCATCAGGATGAAGAACTTTCAAATTTCTGAAATGTTAGCCTTGTCTCTGATGGGTGCTCCTATAAAGTGCACTCTGCTTTTAACGCAAACTGCATACACCGAGGTTGTATATTGCTGTACTCGTATATCCACGGAAGTTAATTATTTAGAAAAAAGTTTACATAGACATCTATGTCTACGTCTATGTTTATATATTTTTTTATTTTGTTAGACCCTTAGTAAATGAACTTCTTGATTATATCAACGATTGTAATTTATTGTTGCGAATAGATTTTATAATATAGGTGGGTGTAGCAAGTGAAGGAGATAAATAATAGATAAGAGATAATAAAGCTGTAAAGTATAATCGTGTTTTTTTTGTGTACCTAGATTTACAAATGATTTGCATAAGTTTGCAGTACTGAGAAATCTGCTGAAGTCATGTTTTTGTTTTTCCTGTTTCTCTATCGATTTAAAAGGAATTGACTTTCAAAACCAAAAGGTCACATCTAAGTGAAAATGTAATCCATTAGAATGAAAAATTTTTAAGACAAGGTAGATAAATAACTTAATTTTAGGCCTTTGTTTCTCATTTTTAACTGAATCTTCATGATCGTACGGGGTTATGTGGATACTAGTTTAATCTGCGTGGCCGTATGGGACTGTGTGGATGCTAGTGTTAGAATGAGAATTGTCAAATAAGAAATTAGACAAATTCATTTTAAGATTTTAATTTGCTAGCATAACCAGACTTCAGGTTATCGAAAGAATGCAAAGATTTCATTAATGTTTTTACACAGTTTTTTTTAGTTATAGATAGTTATTTTTTTCTGCTGTTTGCAAAATCCTATAAAGAATATGTTTCAATACAATTTATAAGCAAACAAGTAATAATTCATTTTTAAACATCTAAGTTGTTTAATCACACAAAAAAGATGATATTAGCAATATGATAATATACCGATCAGTAAAATAGAAAAATAATTGCTAACGACGAAAAAACAGACAAAAATTCATGGTTGATACCTAGGCAATTAGATCATGATCCCTTGGAACAAATCCACAAATGATGGTAGAAATATGAAATAAATTAAAAATATTTATTTATGACATTACATTTAAATGTCATAGTCGTTAAATAGTTATCTGTTTATTGGTTACCGACCATTATTTCTAATTGTTCTAATATATCCAATTTTTAGCTTTTCTGTTTAAAATGAAGTATGTAGTTCAACGTCATTTAAAATTACAATTACATGCAGAACCAAATGTTTAAATTATTAATCTTCACTTGTGTAATGTCAATTTCAAGTCGTGATTCTGACCCTCATAGATAAAATACAAACTGACCCTGGATTAACAATTTTGACAGATGACATTACATTTTAATTTCCGGTGGTCGGTACATCTTTTCTTGGCTAAATAATGACCACTGTTATGATCATGTTAGAGACAAACTATCTAAAAAAAAGCCGTCGCTTTTGTGTATTTTTACCTTCCAATAAGCACTGTTAGTTTCAATCTAAATCTACTATATAGGTAACTATTGGAAGCGGCTAGAACCTCCCCCACCAAATTTTCTAGTAGATTGGTTAATATAGTTGTAACTGGAGTTGCTCAACACCATTAGGTGGTGTTGAGTTGCTGCGCCTAGAGAAATTGAAATTATACCTAATGCAAAGATTAGAGAATTAACAATATAAGACAGAGAAGGCAAAATAGGCGAAGATCGTTGTTAACTTCAAATTAAAGGGACACGATATCCAGTGGAAATTATTTCGAGATTTGTCGGGTGTGGTTGACTCAACTGCTCTCTACAGTTCCAATGTAAATATCGAGGTCAATGGCGCCTTTACTAAAAGCAAGATTAAAGGTATTTCGCCGGCTGTCCTATCTTGTTAATTCTTTGTCTGATGACAGTGATGACTCGCCGTTACGAGACTGACAATTAATTTTTCCTAATGAAAAGGGTTAGGTATAATTTATAGTTGTAATCAGAATAACGGCTGTTTTCGGATGGTGCAATGAAATATGGATACTATGCTGAAGAACATGAAATTCCTTGTGCAAAAAGTGCACCAAATGTCATCCGATCTGTATCAAAACATTTTGGGGCTCGATCATCTATGGTACCACTATTACCCTTGTGCCAAAAATACGAATTCTTTAATTTCACATATGCCGATCTAAAGCTACTTATTACAGAGCTTATAGCTGCTTATAGATTATAGAACCCTAATTGTCATTTCTTACTAATTTTTACATTTGACGTCAAACGCGGTACGCTTACGGTCACTCACCACATGGTAGGAACTTTTCAAAGAATTTATATAAATAGAAGCCGAGATAAAGTGTAAAAGTTATACGATACTGTTGCCATCATGTCCAACATACCTTTTTCTCACCATTTCGTTCTAAGATACAATATTGCCTATAACGCTATCTCTGTTGCAGGTACTCCAAGACCGTGGTATGAGTGTAGCAAAGACATATGTGGAATTTAGTCATTTAAGAACTGTGTCTGTTTTAACTACTCTAACCTCAAAATTATTTTCGTGTTTTGTAAATTTAAACAATTATTCTCGTTGAATCGTAAAAATAGTGAAAAAATGTGTTGTTTGTGGTGTAGTTGAGGATAAGAATAGCCTATTGTCTTACATTTATTTGTCATGTTAAAAACAGTAGTACTGCAACAAAGATGGGGCTATAGTAATTTTCATCATAAAGAAAGAGATAATTATATAATGTAATGTCTGAACTTGAGTACGAGATGTTGACAACACACTTGTAAATGTGTATCTGCTTCTATTTATATAAATTCTTTGGAACTTTTGTATTTTTTTAATGTCATCTGTGAACCGTTACAAGGCATTAATCTATATCATTTCAAGCATAACATAAATTGCAGTTTATGAAACTTTAGCTACACTGCCATAGAGGGCGCTTAATTAGTATCTGGTGGGTGTATGCTTAGTGGTTCGTATTTAACTATGTAATCTAACTGATCGTATAGCTCCGAGCAGATGCAACGTCATCGAAAAAGATAGGCGGATAAGTCAAAAGAACAAACGAAAAGATTTACAACCGGTCAACCGGTCTTTATGATTGAAAGTTGTAAGGAGTCTAATAGATAGTTCGAATTTTTTAGCAACTAATTAATTTAGTGTTTGTCCAGAGAAGGCTAATGCAATTTCTGGATTAACCGCCAATCTACTAGATAAATGGAAAGCTGCACTTGTACTTGAGCGATTATAACCTAACCTATTGCGGCACGACGATATTGATCGGCTTGGGTTAAGTATTTTACCGGTTTTTAGAAGATATTCATCCAATTTCAGCCAAAATATACTAAATAAAGTGAGTAAACCTAGTATTTTTTTATATGATATGAACTGTTTATCGAATTTCGTTTAAATACATAATATAACTTTGTTTACATAACTTCATAACCATAGATCCAAAGAAGTGTAGCAGTCAAATAAGATTAAGTATGAAGACTCCTGCTCAAAGCCAGTGACTGATTTGGTTGTGTCGGTTTTCATTTTATATTCTGCAGCTATTAACAGATGATGCCTGTAACTACAACGAAGCTATGAAGAATGTTGCAGTGAGAAGAAAAGATCACTTTATTTGAAAGATGACAAGAAATTAGGATTTCACCTTAACTTAAGACTGGGTTCTTATCAACTTTGAAATAAAGTCCTCTTTTTTGTTTTTAATGACATTGACCCTACGTTTAGCTAGTCGTTATTTTATGGAGACGATGTAACCATTTTCATAACGTTTTTTTCTACAACCATTTTAGAAAGTAGCCTTTTCCATAAAAATGTGTGTTGTAAGTGAAGATTTGCAAGGCAGCCTGCACTAAATACTAAATAAAGTAATTCTAAAATTGTTTTTTCTCGTGTACGTTAATCTTTGCTGTATAGTATCTCTATATATCATGTCTGTTTCCAGGGGTGCTTTTAGATAAATTGGGCCCCTAGGCGCTGTGAGATTTGAGGGCCCCTCGATTAAAAAAATATTAAATCTAAAGATTTGAAGGCAAGTATTTTTTTACAAATACACATATTATTTTTTTCCGGCTTTATATGTTAGCAAACTTGTCAATTTGAACGTTTGATATCACAGTTTTGTATTTCCTCTGATACAGTACGCAGAAGAGACAAATTTTGAAGTCGTTGTTGCCCCGAAGTACTTCGTAGGTAGTTCTTAATTCTTTTGAGCGCCGAAAAAGTGCGTTTACATGAGGGATTACTGGGGTTTCAACATTAAAAAATGTCGCCTGCAACACATTGAGAATAAAGGACTCCGCAGTTTTTTATAGTAAAAATAGGTTTCAGTTTATTGTTCTGAAACTTGGGGAAAATATTCTCCTGGACCCCCTGATTAAAATTTTCTGTGGTCACCAGTCCGACCGAATTCTATTTTTTGATTTAGAGGCGACTGAAACTGTGAACATCTTAGAAGATGTGCGTAAATGTTCCATAAAAATTCTGAAAATATTCAGGCTCATTTTTTGAAGAAAAATAACCATCTTTTGTTTTTTGGCGTTTTTTTCAAAGTGCTTCCTTCTCCCGGAAAAAAATAAACAAATAAAAATATTTTTTGTAATTTTTTTATGGGAAAAGGAAGCACTTTGAAGATAAACACCAAGAGACAAAAGATGCTTATTTTTGTTCAAAGAACACGCCTACCTTTTCAGAATTTCTTAGGCAAAAATAATTTCGACCAAGAATTTCCCTAAAATTTTATTTTTTTCTACTTCAGAAAGATCCCAAAATATTCAGGCATATTCTTTAGGTAAAAATAATCAACTTATGCCCCTTCAACTTTTTCTTCAAAGTGCTTCCTTTTCCCATAAAGAAATTGCAAAAAAATAATTTTTTTCTGGTTATTTTTTTTTCGGGAGAAGGAAGCAATTTGAAAAAAAAACACCCAAGAAACAAAAGATATTTATCTTTATGAGTCTGAATATTTTCAGAATTTTTATGGAACATTTAAGCAGACCTTCGCAGATGTTCACAGTTTCAATCATCTCAAGATCAAAAAATCGAATTCGGTCGGACTGGTGGTCAAAATGAATTTTAATCAGGGGGCCCAGGACAACATTTTCCCCAAGTTTCAGAACTATCAACTGAAACCCATTTTTACTATAAAAAACTGCGAGGTCCTTTATACATTTCAGCATGCGACTTAAGCCGGCATATATCAAAAATTGATGCAATTTATCTGGAGATAGTTCGGAATCTATTTCGCCTCTATAGGTTGATACTAATGCATTGATCATTTCAGTGCACTGATTAGCTTGTTTTGCATCGTCATATTTCTTTATTTTCAGATTCTTTTTCTATTTATTCATCATTGCCAGATTTACTAGAATCGTTTCCTAATGGTTCTTTCTTTTCGCAGTCCTCATCACTGGTTTCAACATCAAAATTTTCTCAGTTATTTTCTCGGGTTTTCTAGATTGTTCTGTCTCAGGTTCTTGAATTTTCACATCATGATTATCAGTAGAATTATTTTCATTAATGTGAAATATACCGAAAAGCTGATTAGTCATCTGGCACGTGCCGACTGCCGAAACTTAAATAGTAACGTCTGAGGAATTGCCAAATTCGTCTGTTAATTGATATAATGTATATGTTCATTAATACAATGTACACATTTATTGTTACTATGTAAACGTACATTATATTAATAAACGGATTCATCACTTTTCAGTCGATGAACCGATTCATTAATATTACCAACATATTTTTTTCAGTGTGATACAGTGAATAAAGATTTAAAAAATGAATATTCAAGAATATTCAAACACGATAAACACAAACAATAAATTCCTATAGATTTCTACATTGAAATATGAAAAAAATGGAAATCGAAAGGAAGAACTATAAAATAATTTCAAATTCAAATGATATAAAATGTAAATAAACGACAAATGTACGTGAACACATACTCGCATGAACCATTCTTATTTTGTTATTTTTGTTGCAATTGAGATATGATGAGGATGATATATAAAATAACAACATAACAAAGAAATAAAATTTTTACAATTTTTACATCGCTTTCTTACCTCAATAAATCGGGAAATGGGGGCCCCTGGAAAAGTGGGGCCCTAGGCGCGCGCCTAGTGTGGGTAGGCCTAAACGCGCCTCTGTCTGTTTCGTGTGAGATAGGTAATTATTGTTGTCACAATTTCTAGAGTATGCATCAAGGTGACCTTTTATGTATATTAGAATATAATAAATGATATATGTAGGCAGTCATTATAGACCACTGCCTTTAATTTATAAAATAGTAGAGAGCTAGCGCTACAAAATTCCTCTTAAAAATGAAGCCTGTGGGGGTTTCAAAAGTAAAAGCTGTCTTATTTAATAGTTTATAATTATTTGTGTTTATGTGTAAAATTGGCCAAAAATTGCCGTGGGAGAAAGGGCGTTATTCAATATATTCGAAATTTTGACACTGAACGATTATTAAAGGTAAAGTAGATATTTTCAGGTTTGCGATGATTTAAATCGTGATTTAAATCAACTGATTTTTTATATTTAAGGAGGTTGAGGCGTTAGACGAAAATAACGAAAGGAATCTGAAATAAAGTTCTTTTTTAATAGATTTTAATATGACAGAATTTTCTGTAAAAATCCAAAGCCATTAGGAAACTCATAAATTTAAAAAATTTTAAAAACTTACATATAGTCTTATGGAAAATATATAAAAAACGGTATATTTTAACAAAAATAACTAAATCAAACACACACTATGTTACCACATAGTGGTAGAAAACATAGTATTTTGTTTTATTTAGTTATTTGTGCAAAATGATTAACTACCACAGAGTAACGACTCCTTCAATCAATTTTTTGGTACATTTTAATTTATAGCAAATAGCCAAATAAGTCAGCAGTTCCGAAAACTGACTATGTAAGCATTGATGTCTTACACATATTTTAATATTGTTTCCAATTTAATTAGGAGACTTTTAATAAATAAAAATAATTATTAAACATTTGTAAATTGTTTATTTGTGGCATATTCAGATTTTCTTACTTTTTATTGGGTATTTTGCCACTGAAAAATATTTAAAAATTTTAATGAAAAAAACTTTGCTCCAAACGGATCAGAGAGAAGTTGGTTCTTGAATACTTGACCTGTTTGAAAAAGTCTCACACCTAAAAATATATAAACTAGAACAATGTTATAAAATAAAAACTGAAAATGAAAGCTATAGGTAGTTAACGTTTCGGAAGAGACTCTACTTCCGTTCTCAAAACTTTTTTGGCCGTCAACCATTACAGTTCTTAAATAATGACTTCTATCAACAAGACTTTGGGATGGCCATGGGTTCTTCATTATCTCCAATATTAAGTAACATTTTCATGGAAAATTTTGAGGAAAGTAATATTAATAATCTAGCTTATAAACCCATTGTATGGTGGTGTATGTAAATGACATTTTTGCTATATGGCTTTATAGTAAAGAATGTTTAAGTAATTTTTTGAATCAGATTTACGAAAAAAAACCTTCGATTAAATTTACAATAGAAATAGAGAATAATAATGAATTACCTTTCTTAGATATTTTAATTAAAAAATTAGATAACACATACCAAACCAGTGTGTATAGAAAACAAACACACACAAACAGATACTTAAATTTCAATTCAAATCAACATATTAGTGTTAAGAAAGGTGTTGTTAAGTGTTTGTATGACAGAGCCAAAATAATTTCTTCAAATGATGTAATATTAAGGAACGAAAAACAATTTATAAAAACTGTCTTATTAAATAATCAATATCCTGAGAGTTTTGTTGATAGTCAGTTATTGAACATTGGTACTAGAGAGAATATACTATCACAACTTGAGGTATACATACATTTTCTTCCGAAACGTTAACTACCTATAGCTTTCATTTTCAGTTTTTAGTTTATAACATTGTTCTAGTTTATATATTTTTAGGTGTGAGACTTTTTGAAACAGTGAAGTATTCGAGAATCAACGTCTGTTTAATGCGTTTGGCGCAGAGGTTTTTTCATTAAAAATTTTTAAATATTTTTCAGTGGCAAAATACCCAATAAAAAGTAAGAAAATGTCAAATATCTCTTTTCGTTAATGATTTTTATCTGATTTTTCAATTATTTAATGATTTAATTTTAATTTTTACTACTTCCCATTTTTTTAAAAGTTATTTACTGATTTGCAAAATACACAGATATTTACATACATTTTTTTTTTAAATAAGTTTGGACAAAACATCCAAAAGTTAGTTCATTAAGTAAAATAATTAAATCAACTTAAATAATTACTTAATAATAAAAAATGATTTGTTTATGCCTTTATAACAATAATTGTTGGTATCATCGACTTATAATCTTTTGTAATAATTTATTACGGAAAAGTTCCGATTTAGAATTCGACTTACTTTTGGTTGGGACTGTAACGCCTCAACCTCCTTAAGTATCAGATTTATTAAACATAATGGAAGAGCCGTTAGTAAAATGAGATTTTCTTCATAAAAATATTGGCACTTCTTTCACATTTTTAAACTTTTTTCACTGTTACCATAAACCACAAAAAAATTGTGAATAATGTAGATTTTTAACAGTAGGGAACTTTCACTTTTTTTTTACTGCATAAAAATGTTCTATCATACTAAAAAGTAAGATGTGCAAAATATGACGCCTTAATTCCCAATAATAAATTTGTTAAAAATTATTAAAGTTTCGCATAGAGTTTCAAGCAGGTTCAAAAACCCAGGAGTAGTCGTGACGCCACACCCTACAATATGCAAGCGATGACGCAGATCCCAGCACTCGACCGCTTGATTTCATAGTTCATTCAGAAAATACAAGCATCGCTATCAATTTGAAGTGTATATTTAAAACGGAAACAAACACTTGTTATTTTAAATGTTGCATTGTGCCGTTGTGTAAGAATACTACAGTGAAAGTGCCAGATAAAATATTTATAATATTAGTAGATATTACACATTTTAGAGTAGAATAAACACGATCATGTAGCTCAATCGGTAAGATGCTCGAACAGCTATGAATATAAATGGGGTTGCTGCGAGATCGATCCCCAATCACTTCCATTTTTTTTTTTATTTGATTAATTATTAAAAGTTAATAATTTTCCTTCTAAAATTTTTATTTTATTAAACTGCGCCGCGAGTTTTGTTAAAACTTTATTTTCCCCAAAAATGTGTCTTTTATTACTACTAGCGCGTGTTTATCTCTAATAAAATCTACTTTCTTACGTTATATAGTAATACACGAATGGTGAAACGTGCGTCGAGTAGATAAATTGTTCAAGTGTAGTGTTTTAGTGTTTATGAAAACGTGTCAATGCGTTATTCATTCAGAATTGTTTTATTTATTTGTTTTAAAATTATTGTTAATTTTTTTAATATTTATTTTGTCAACCAGAATTTCTATTTATTACCGCTAAAAGAAAAATAATTTATTTTCGTTATTCTCATAGAGATTTCAGATTTTTTTTGTTATATGAAATATTCTATTTTTACTGACATCGTTTCCCCTACTAATACTACGATCCTATCCTTTCCTGGCAAGAAATGCCCAAACCTTCCAGTGTCTCTTGCTGGACTGTAGCAATATTAGTCTTTGATTTCTTTTTCTGACCGCTCATTGTTATTGACTGAATTGGGCAATTCATTTTTTGTTATCAGTTTCATTTGTGCCCAAACCTATATACCTACAGTGTCTGTCGTAAAGTTGGCTACATATGGGAAAAATTTCATTATTGAGATTTCTAAAAAATACTATATTGGGCGTTCGTTTCTTTTTTTAAATGCAAATACCTTTATTCAACTAAAATACATAAAGTTTTTGTCGAAACTAACCAAATATTTGTGAAATAGACACAAGAGTTTACGATAATTAATGGTAGGGGTAAAATTTGCACTTTTTTATTTTCCTCATATCTGCTTCAAAATTGATATATGAGGTCCTTGTTGTATTCTATATGCACTTTTTCTTCATAAAATTTTTCGATATCTTTGACAATTTGACCCACTTTTCGGTACCTCGGTCAACTATTTTTCAGAGTCCTGCCAAACCGGTGATCACATGACGTGTCAAAATGTAATTTTTTGTTGTTGGACATGCATATACAAACCCCCAATAGGGTTTTTTAGAAATGTCAAAAATACAATTTTTTCCCATATGTAGCCAACTTTATGGACACTGTATCGTATAATCAGAATTCCACTAAAATTATGAAGTTACTAAATGAATAATCTAAATAACATTTTGTGATATCTTTCCTATTTAAAAAAAAATAGTTAGCGACATCATTGCCGAGAACTGTTTGAGAACTACTGGCATTTCTTATGCATCAAATAAAATCTTAGTTCAGATGTTTTAGCGGCCATGACACAAGTCAGTTTAAATTGTACCCGACTCTATTAATAATTACTTTATGTCTGTCTACTAGTTTTTCGCAGGAGGGTAATAAAATACTTATATGGGTAGTGTTGTGTTGTAAATAAGCTAGTTTTTTTAGATTAATTTTGAATAGTGTACCATGTATAATAAGATGAAAAAGTTTCTTGCTATAGATGCTATATGCTATAAAATTATAATAATTCCTTGGTACTGTGGGAACAAGCATCCTCCACTATCGAAACTTTAATTAGGGTAAGATTACAGGAAGGATGTGTATACAATGTTAGAAAATAAGATTAGTAGATAGAATGTAATTTAGTGATGCTAGGTAAAGGTAATTTCCTGCTGTGAAATTAAACAGCTATTTGTTATTATACTCTTTGCAAATACAAAACGAGTATTTTGTATAAGAGATGCCACCATAAACATATCCACTTTCGGCAAATTATCAGATTGGCCCTTTGAGAAACCTTCATCAGTCATTTTAAAATATCTGTACAACTATAAAACACAATTATATATTTATATCAGAACAGTCACTAACAAATCAACCACAGTCTAATAACACAGCTAAACATCTGATTGTGTTGCTTCCCGGTGCGACGACTACCGAATATTGTAGGGTGTGGCGTCACAGCTCATTCCGGGCCACTTCAATTTTATCGCTGGTTGGATCCTTCGTACTGATCGCGTGGAATTAGAAAGCTTATTTTTTTGTGAAGTACACGTTTTGTTACAACATTACGCTATGTTTTTTATTATTTTAAGTTTTTAAATTTTGTAGAGATTGATTGGTAATAATTTATAATAATAATAATAATAAAAGTTTTTTATTGGTTAAAAAATAAATAAATAACCAAAAGGCCATCGACCGAAGTCCTTCAGCCTGTGTTTTACAAAATATAAAGTTGAATTTCAAAGTTAACAGAGGAGTAGAATCATTATTAATAGTTACTATATATATACATTATATATATAATTTAAAAACTAAGAATTCTTGTCTTATAGAAGAATTCTTGTCTTATAACCGTTAACACGCCTTTTGCACATCCTTAATTATGTATGAAATACCCTTTAGCTGGTCTCACAAACAGTAGGATTTTAGTAAGTAAACGAGAGATGCTTGTGTCTACATTTTTCCTCCTGTTCAAAACCAAATTATATTTAGAAAGAACATTGGCTATTTACTCGGATAAATTGCCACAGTAGATAACTGTTACATGAGTAAATTATTGTTGTTGTTTTCAGTAAAGCATGGACTCTAAGTTTGTCCCCCCAGAGAACGTTGTAGACCAGCTCAAGTGCACTTTGTGCGACAGCTACTTATCAGTATCCCCCATTTACCTCATCTCCGAGGACGGCAACCAGTACAAATGTGGCCGATGCAGCAGCATAAAGACAATGATAAGTATCAAGGCGACCATGTACGAGCACCTCGCGAAGCTGATGAGCTTCCCTTGCTCCTACAAAGAGTGCAGCATGCGGATACCCTTCGGCGAGGTAAAGGATCACGAGAAAGCCTGCACGTACCGCACCATCGTCTGCCCCAAAGCCAACTGCCACGACTCGTTTAAAATATGGTCGATCGCCTCGCACTTCAAGGAAAAACACACCGACCTCTTTCACTCTAATAATTTCTGCATAAAGAACGTCTATGCCTATTACAACGTGGACGTGTTGGAGAAGAACGGAAAGACGTACGTGAGCCTCTTCGATTTCGACGATAGTAATTTCGGCATAAGCATTTGTTCCACGGATAGCACCAACAGCAACTACACGTATGAAGTGAGGCTGTCTTCGGACAACAGCAAGTACTTGGTCACTATTTCCAATCAGAACATCATATCTTTCAACGAGCGGGAGCATTGCTTCAAGTGCGTCACCGGTAGCTGCAAGACGAAGTTCCACGTGTTCAAGGACAACCGTAAGGAGGTAATTATAATAATAATGATAATAATAATAACTTCAGACCTGCGATGTACAAGTATTGAAATTGTTTATAATTGTAGAGTAATAATAAGGACTGAACAATTATAATAATAGTAATATAGAATGTGTTCACGGAAAAGCGTTATTATAGGTGTAATGAACCATTTTCTTTACTACAAACGCAATTTTCTGTATTCTGCTCTGCTTGACCCAAAACCCATTTTCAGTAAGTTAGAATTTTAAAAATGCATAGAGGGCGCTGGCGGCAGCTCAGAAATAAAATTCGCCTCAGGTAAACTGATTTCTGTGCTTTTCTGATATACTTATTTTCTCTGCATAATCACTTAAATTAATTTCATCCTTACAACAAATAATTTTATGTTGCGTTAAAAATGATATTTTTGCCTTTTTCCGAGGTATCCAAACGGATGACGACTAGGATAAACAGAGACTCTGTGAAGAAGATGTTTGGACCAGGCCTGATAACGTACACCATAATCATACACGACAAGCCCGAGATTAAGGAAGAGGTTAAAGAAAAGAATGATACTAAGGAGGAGGTCAAGGACTCACTCATTAGGAAGGCAAAGAAGATATTCCTTCAAATGTTGGAGTGCCCGTTGTGCAAGGATTATATGTCCCCTCCTATATATCAGTGTCTAGCCGGTCATACCCTTTGCAACATATGCAAGGACAAGAAGGTAAATAGATAGATTTTATTCAGTTTCGTTTGATATACTACAAGAAGTACAGGCTAATAAAAAAGGGTGTAAACAACGAAAAGCACAAATTAGACACAACAATTATTGTAAAGATAAAATTAGTCATGGTTATTAAAAGTCTAGAACTTTTTTTATTGAATATGATTCTTGTCATCTGAAATCCATTTGAAGGATTTTGTTATTGAGAAAAGCAGGTGGTACTGTTGTGGATAATCAATAGTAGAACAAGTCTTGTAACGTATTTTTGCTAAAATTTAGTTGTGTATATCCAACTTTAATATTTGTGACATTGTTATTTATTTGTCAAAATATATTGCAGGTGTGTAAAATCCAATATGCCCCGTATGCGTGACTTAGTTAAAGCTGGTGTTATTGCTAAAGCAGAAAATGATTGGTCAGTGTGTAACCGTTTTAATACCTAAATATTAAAAAGTGCGAACGGCAGCTAGTTTTTTGTTGGAGAGCATAGGGCCGTGAGTTAAGAGTGTGAACATTCAAAGGGCGCCACCTGCTGGATACTAAATGTAGTGATATAAATGATCTTGCCAGCCAGGAACAAAATTAAGTTACTAGCATGCATGGAATTCTTAAAATCCATTGATAATGTCAAAATTTACACTTTACTATGAAATCTCAAAGTCTAGACAAAAATCAGGTGCACTAATGCAAATAACAAGAGCATGTAAACTTTAAACATTTATTACAATACAAGTGAGATGCACAACAAAAAAATTAAATAAAAACTTCAGATGTTACCTAAACGTGGTTCATACGCATTAAAGAAATTTTGTAACAATACTCTTCACCTAGTTCGTCTATGGGATAAAACCCAGCGGCAAAAAGTTAACCGAAATACTTCATCACCAGGCACCAATCGTTGGACAATTTGGATATGATAAGAATGCATTTGTTCGCCTTTAATAGTTCTCCAAACTCTGGTTTGAGGAATATTTAATTGTTGACCAATTCTTCTTGTGCTGATTTTTAGGTTCTGGTCAACCATATTTAAAATCAAATCTTTTTCTTGCCGGGTCTGCCTAACAGGACGTTCTATTTTCATTATTGAGGGAACGGTTCCAGTTTCAGAAAAATGTTTAAACACTCTATAAAATGTTTTATAATCTGGTACACGTTGATTTCCAAACCGGCGTCTGTATTCCCTTTCAACAGCTTTTGCATTGCCATTGTAATATCCATAGACAAAAACGGCATGATTTAGAATTATTACAAGACAATATTGTAACCAGTAAAAGCAACAGTGGTGACGTGACACTTCTTAATTACAATATGATTTTTGACAGGTACCTACTTGATTATTAAAAAGTAGGTATCCATAACTTTTAAAACAAATGTAATGGCAAGACTGGATGATTGTAACAATTAATTACTCTTGCAATGAATTAAATATTGCTGAAACCAGAGTTTGAAGAACTACCTTTTGCTAGTGCAGATTGGGAACAAAAATAATAATATGTAGTTAATCTCTAGAGTGACTTTTCTCTCTCAATTTCTCATGTATAGAAAAAAAAATTTGAACCCTCAACAATTTAATTTTTTTATTTAAACAATGAAATGATGCCAAAAGATTTTTTTATGGGGTGTTGTATCTTTCTAGGTGTAAATTAATATTTTAATGTCAAATATTTTATAAACAGTATACAGAGTGTTATTTTCTAGGAGTAACTTAAAAATATTTTCATTCTGGTTCCGGCCCTGATATTTTATTAATATCCCAGGCATTAGATGATGAATGACTACTGTAATCAAAATACAAAATTTCATTGGATTCCGCTTACACATTACAGATATATGGCGAAAAGAATATTAACGAAATTGGGTAAAACACTATGTTTTTTACCACTATATTTGCACAAAAACGTGACTTCAACCCTTTTTTAGGTCATTTTCAAACAATGATTCAATTAAGAATGAAATACAAAAGATTTTTTTTTTTTCTTAATTGAATCATTGTTTGAAAATAACCTAAAAAAGGGTTGAAACTGCAGTCACGCTTTTGTGCAAATATAGTGGTAAAAATCATAGTAGTGTTTTACTCAATTTCGTTATTGTTATGGATTACCACAGAGTAGCGGCTTCCTCAATCAATTTCCTGAAAAGAATATTCTTCCAAAAAATATAAAACACCCTGTATTTCGAAAACGGGGCCGCTTTAGCCATTACTGTTAGGGGATTTAAGATCACCTTAATGTTTTCTATCTTATGGTAAAGTACGACCCTCTCCTCACGAATCACCCTGTATAATAATTTAAATAAATATATATCAATACATTTTTTGAAGCCTCTTTCTAGGCTCTATTCGTTCCTATATTAGCATTGAATATTTCCCAACCACTTGGATGTAATGAATTTTTTTGTCGAAATAATGCAAGCTGCAGATGGATATTAAAAAAATCACCACAGCCACAGTTATGGGTTTTAAGAAAAACTTATGTGAATACCAGTTACGAGACATCTAATTAATGTTTTTGAATCATTTTCATTTCCAAAACTGTACAGGGTAGCCAAATTTGTCAATTAAGAACTTTTTAAGGAGGTTGAGGCGTTGCAGTCCCAGCTAAAAGTAAGTCGAATTCTAAATCGGAACTTTTCCATAATAAATTATTACTAATACCAATAATTACTGTCATAAAGTCATAAATAAATCATTTTTTATTATCAATTAATTATTTAAGTAGATTTAATTATTTTACTTAATGAACTAACTTTTGGATGTTTTGTCCAAACTTATTAAAATAAAAGATAATTTATGTAAATATCTGTGTATGTTACAAATTTGTTTTAGTAAATAATTTAAGAAAAAATGAGAAGAACTAAAAATTAAAATTAAGTCATTAAATAATTGAAAAATCAGTTAAAAATCATTAACGAAAAGAGAAATTCGACAGTTTACAAATGTTTAATAATTTTTTTTTATTAAAAGTATCCTAATTAAATTGGAAACAATGTTAAAATATGCGTAAGACATCCATGTTTTACATAGTTTGTATTCGGAACTGCTGACATTATTTGGTTATTTGCTATAAATTATGCATGCTGGGTTGACATATTTTCCATAAGACTACATGTAAAAGTTTTTTAAATTTTTAGCTTTATGAGTTTCCTAATGACTTTGGATTTTACTTCCCTCGCATACCGAAGGGAAGTATTGTATTCGAGAAAAAATCACCCTCCGAGATTTTTTCGGATTTTGACGTTTCAGATCACGTAGATTACGAAAATATAGGTTTTTCAATTCCGTCTGTCTGTCTGTCTGTCTGTTGGTGCACTAACTAAAAATCTACTTGACGGAGAACAGTCAAATTTGGTAGGTAGTTGACCCTACTGTCAGCGAAGAAATAGTTTTAACCATTCACTGGAAAATATACAGGGTGGACCGTCTAAAACGTAATAAATAATGGAAAAAAATTTTTTTGCTCAAATTTAAAATTTCCGCGTTTCATGACACGCTAAAACCTATTTTGTAACATTTTCTTCACCAACACTTTTGAAAAAATTTTACCACTAAAATAGATGAAATGTTTTTTCTTTGTTCAAATTTAAAATTTTCATGTTTCATGGCATTTTAAACCTATTTAAAAAAAAAATTCTTAAATTTTTTTTACCAACATTTTTGAAAAATTTTTTACCTCCAAAATAGATGGAATTTTTTCCCTTTGTTCAAATTTAAAATTTCCACGTTTCCATGGCATTCTAAACGTAGTATTAAAACAAATTAAATAATTTTTCTGAAAAATTTTAAAAATTTTTTAAAAAAATTTATCTATTTGTCACTAAGTACTTACTATAGAATAGATAAAAATATTTTTTTTTTTGCTGAAATTTAAAATTTCCACGCTTCATGACATTTCAAACCTATTTCGGAAGAAAAAAATTTGTAACATTTTATTACCATTTTGAAAAAAAAATTTACCGCTAGAATAGATGAAAAATTTTTTTTTTTGCTCAAATTTAAAATTTATACGTTTCATGACATTCTAAACCTATTTCAGAAGAAAAAAATTTTGAAAATCTTTCAACCAACATTTTCAAAACATTTCGAAAAAAATTAAATATTTTTTTTCTTTGTTCAAATTTCCACGTTTCCATGGCATTCTAAACCTATTCAAACAAATTGAAACATTTTAATTTATTTCACTAACTATACAATAGACAGGAAAATTTTGTTTGCTCAAATTTAAAATTTTCACGTTTCATGACATCACAAACCTATTTCCGAAAAAAAAATTGTATAATTTTTTTACCATTTTGGAAAAAAAATTACCACTAGAATAGATGGAAACATCTTTTTGCTGAAATTTAAAATTTTCACGTTTCATGACATTCTAAACCTATTTCAGAAAAAAAAAAATGAATTTTTGAACCACCATACTATACTTCCACTCCACTACACGAATGTGGAATTGAAAATGTGTCAGATGGCAATAATATTTGACAATGTATTTGCGCAAGCCTTCCATATTTGGCACCTGTTATTTAGTATTGAACTTTTACTGTTGATGAGAACTCTGTATATTTTTTTGACCAAAAGTTATCAGGTTTTCTTTGTAATAATAGCAATAACAATATTCCTATTACTATTTTCAATGTCATTTCTTAATTATTAAGTTTTTAGAGTGCCCCGCGCACAAATAAAGAGGGAAGTTCTGTGTAAATACCTTTACCGATTTTTTTACAGAACATTGTGTCGTATAAAAATCTATTTAAAAAACTTTTATTTCGGATTTTTTTCATTATTTTCGTCTAACGCCTCAACCTCCTTAAATAACTAATAAAAAATTTATAACCAGTTATTTCCATGCCAATTTACTGTTGATAAAAGAAATATTATCAAGCTAAAATTTTTAACAACTTGGATCTTTTTATAAGATCTAAGTTACAGTTTTGGCAACAGTTTGATGCCTTAAAACCTGCACTGGTTCTTTTTTGAAGAGCGCTATCTCTATAAATTTGATTTCGCTGTTTAAAAAATACTCGACTCTGACAACAGAAATGCTTCGTTAAAATCAGTCCCAAAGTGAACACCCTCATTGATTCGAGTACTTTGACGCATTTCTACTATGTAATTGTACTACTCTTTGACCGGCAACTGTCTTTGTTTTTTAACAGGGCTCCTGCTCAACATGCGATGCGAAGGTCGAGAATACGAGGAACTATGTACTCGAAGACTTATCCAAGAAGGTCGAGCTACCCCAGTTCGAGGATAAGAAGTCGCCGAAGATCGAGAATATCAAGAGGAATTCAGAAGAGGTGGATGGTAACGAAAGCCCTGCGAAGATTCAGAAGAAGTAGCCGCCGTAGTTTTCATGGCATTTACCCAGAGGGAATTTCTTATTCGGTATATATGTTTGAAATTGTTTCCGGATTCTCTCTCTTTTTTTTTTGTTTAATGTCGAGACGTGGAAAGTTCACGTGATCATGTAAGCGGCCGCATACATTTTGTGCGTCTGACGTGTTGACTGCTGTTACAGTTTCCTAGGTCCGATAATGTGTATGATGTAAATTTTCTTTTGCAATAATGCGTGTTGTATGATAATTTTTTGTAAGTGGGGATAGTTGTGTATATTTTTTTAATAAGCATCCTGATGCATTAGTCCAATTGTTAAATATGGAAAGGTGTGCGAACGTTTGGGAAAAAAGGGTGGGATAGGCATTAGGGTAGTTCAAAAAATCAAGTATACACTCCAAGTCATCCTCCAAAGTCATTCAGGATATTAAAAAAACGATCTCCAAAGGAAGAGGTACACTTTCCATAGCCCAATTATAAATATAATAATCTTTCTCATGATATCTAAAATTTTACTACTTCTTTTTTTATGTTTGTCTATTATTCATATTGTACATTACAAAACTTATTATATTGTTGTAACAAAAAGCCGAAGGACTTCGATCAATGTATATATTGGCGTTCATGATGTCTTTATCATATATCGAAAGATAAAATGTTGGGGCATTGCATTCACATGGAAAAAAATTGCTCAGATTGCAAAAATGAGTTTTGAACATTTAAAAAACGTGAATAATAATGAAATGTAAAAAATATTTTCGAATCTTTATAGAATATATATTATAGGATAGAAAAAAATCTTTACTATTGTTCCATTTATAATTAAATTTTCCGTGATTTTTAGTGGAAATTGTTGTGGACACCCGGTCCTTGAGCAGCCCCAATACTTATTTTTACTTTTCGAAGAACCGACAGGTCTTCTTGATATCAAGGACAATTTTTTTTTTACAATGACAAGGAGTTTACGAAAGGCTATCATGTGTAATTTTGTAACATGATAAATAGGGTTGCGAAATTCGAAAACTACAGTAGCTTTCGATTGGTCTACTGTAAATCCACCTGTTAACGGTAGGTAGTTCATTTTTGGGTAAAACAAGCAGACGTTATTCTGAAACTGTGATTAAATACGTCTTAAAAAATTATGTTTCTTAATTTTCCATCTGTGATAACATCGTTTATATGAAAGCATAAGTTTTAGTGGTGCTTTAATATGCTTTTTTAATTTTTCTTTCCTTGTAATATATGAGTGTGGCTGCAAAGTCAATTGCACAACATCGGAGTAGGTGAATTATGAAAAAGTATATTTTAACATGGGTTCTTATAGAAATAATCACTATGCACGTCGTTGAAGTAAAAAAACAAGGAAAAAACCCCAAAAACATTAAAACAAAAATACATTTGTATTGTTTAACAATTGTTATAATTTCCCTGAGGTGATGACGAGACTGATTCATGCCAGCAACAGCGCATTTATCTTGAACATGGCGACACATTTAAAAACTTGTTCATAAGTGTTCTGTACGTTTTTGTGTTAACAATCGAAAATTGTTAAATGATTAATAATAATAATAATAATAGTAAAAATACTTTATTGAGTAAAAACCCAAATGGCCATTGACTGAAGTCCTTCAGTCTTTTTTTTTAAGAATATAGTAAATTTTGTAATATAAAGTATGGATGCTAGACAGATAGTAAAATTTAGATATCATGTGGAAAAAAGGTTCAGGTAATAGTGGAATAAATCTAAGGGTCTAAATTGCTTAGAAAGGAATTGTCTTGCCACTTTTTTTGCCAGAACTTGTTGAAAACATTTCAAGAAGTTTAGAAAAAAGTTTTTCATTAAATCTGTGTGGTGGAAAGCTTTTGTTTAAACAAAATAATGAATCCTGTTTTTTCAGTTTTTCTTAAATATCTCTGGTCATATAACCCATCTCGCAATAAAGAGACATAAATTGTACACAATGAAATTGCGAGGAAAATTAGATTTGTCAGAAACTTTTTGGTTTGCCATGTCTTAAAATATAAAGACTTTTCAGGGAGGCCATTTTGAAACAATTGATAATTTGAACAATAATGCACATATTCTAACGAAACTTTACAAGAATATACTCCTTGTAGAGTTAAACCATGAATCCAAGTCTCAAGGTAAAATGTTCACAATAACTCCTAAAAAACAATTGCAAACTGGAAATTCGAATCGTCGATTGTTTAGTGGCATCAAGTCGTACATCAGAAATTTGTATTTCAGATTTTCGTTATTTTTATGTTCTTTGTCGTAGCATAAACAAAAATAAATTTTTAAAACCGAAAATATGTTCAAGTTATCATATCTCTTAGCCTAGGAATGTCATATCTTGGCTCCCAGTTGGAGCAGATAAAACTACTTTATTTTCAATAGTTCGTTTTTTATATACTCTTAATGTATACCAATAATTTTTATTTTTGGGCAAAATATTGACAAGTCTAATTCATTTGTTAAAAAAAAGAAAAAATAGAAGAATTGAATAAAATTGGTTTTGAAAAATTGAAAATTTATTTTTGTTTATACCATCACCAGAACAAAAGTAATCTGAAATACAAATTTTTGATGTGTGACTTGATGCCCCCAAACAATCGACAATTTGATTTTTAACATTGCAATTGTTTTTTTAGAAGTTAGAATAAACATTTTAACTCGAAACTAGGCTTCATGGTTTAAACCACAAAGGGTATAATTCTTCTAAACTTTCATTAGAATATGTACATATGTTATCATCAATTGTTTCAAAATGGCCTCCCTAAAATGTCTTCATGTTTTGCGACCTGTCATATTGACCAAAAAGTTTCGGACAAATCTAGTTTTCTTTGCATTTTCATTATGAACGATTAGTGTTTCTTTCTTTATTGCGATACTGGTTATACAACTAGAGATATTTAAGAAAAACTGCGCAAAACGCAGGATTCTGAACATTCTTTTGTTTAAACAAACACTTTCCACGGCACGGATTTAATCCAAAACTTTTTACCACACATTTCTTCAAATGTTTTCAACAAGTTTCAGCAAAAAAAAGGCTATAGCAAGGCACTTCCCTAGAAACGTTAGTTTTACTCCACTATAAATACATGTTACAATGTTATAATCATTATTAGCTGTTTATCATGTCTTTATTTCATGAATGTGTTCCCATAGGGTTTTTTCTGGAAACTTCCGGTTACTGGGTCTTTGCTTACAGGTCGAAGTATTTCTACGTTGTGCTCAGTCTTGGTGAACTTAATTATTTTTTGTTATTATAATTGTAACACTAAGAATAAGGAACGATTGTTTGTCATTTGGTAATTATTATAGTCGAGTCAGTGAAGCCTAAAAAAATCATCAAAATTTCTTAGTCCTCGGGGACTTTGATGATTTTCCTTTAAAAATATGTGTTTTTTGTTATTATTCAAAATCAGAAACATCCCAAGAGGTGCAAATAAAAATTTATATTGTTTCCGGGTGGATATCACCCAAAATAACCACAGAAATCGATAGAGGAATGAATTCTAAGCAAAAAACGTTCTATGAAGTTTTTTCGATAAATCAATATTTTTCGAGTTGTTGAGTTTTCGTCCAAAAAATCCATGTTTTAGAGCAATTTTTCATGAGTAACTTGAGAACCGTACGTTTTACCAAAAAAACATCGGGAGCAGAAAATGAAGCTTATAAAATACCAAATCGATTGGTTTTTTTCTCATTTCTATAGATGCAATACGAACCGAATTATGGTTTGTTTGCCTGAATTCGAACTTTTCAGCTTTAAATAACGGAATAACCACAACTTTTTGGAGAAAAACTAAACACACCTTTTTAAAATACTTGAAAATATCTTTTAAATGATTTTTTGAGCGATTAGATGTCTTAAGAATTAAGGACGTTACAAAGTGATTTTAGAATATTTTTTGGAGCTGGAGGCTGAGTCATTTTGATGATATTTTCAATCACATTTTTCATGCGTTACATTATTCCCAGGCCACAACTGTACTTGTAAATAGATCCTCTTCAAATGTTCAGCTGCTTAGTTTTTTTGTGGGAGGCAATGCACTTAGTTGGACCACCCTCTTGTTCTTTGCAGTAGCTTTGACAAAACATTCGTAGGTTTTTTAACGATCAAACTTTCTTCAAAATCTACGCATTCTAAACTGTTCAAACTTCTAGAACATATTTCTCCGAAAAAATGAGACAACCGATTTATTTTCATCATAGCTCCTTGAGTTTTTATGCTAACGACTTTTACTAAAGCTCATTTTAAACGTATAAAAGACCTAATAAGTTTTCCTCCAAAAATTCGTCGTTCTTCCGTTATATGAAGTTGAAAGGTTCATATTAAGTTTTCGGCAAACAAACAGTCACCTTCAACGAGCCATAAGTCAGTTCTTATTGCATCTACAAAAATAAGGAAAAACTAATTGATTTGTTATTTTTTATTGATAAAACGTAGGTTTTCGAGTTACTCGTGAAAAATCACTCTAACATGCATTTTTTGGATGAAAAATCAGCGTTTTCAATTGCGAATCGATCATAGAACATTTTTTGCTTAGAATTCATCCCCCCAACGATTTCTGCGGTTATTTTGTCTTTACTAGTTTCCACCCACGACTAGGGGAGACATCCATCCCGAAACAATATAAATAATTATTTGCACCACTTGGGATGTTTCTGATTTGGAATAATATTAACAAACACACGCTTAAAAAAATCATCAAAATCGGACCAAGTAAAAACCTTCATTGACTCTACTATTATAATTTCCTGGAAATGCAAAGGTGTCTTACGAAATGTTCACATGTTTCTTAACAAGTGCTCAATATCAATTATTCTGAATCCCTGTACAGGATGCAGTGCTATTGTTTCGTTTGTATTTTTGTCACTACTCTCTTTCCTACCATTAATACCATTTAATTTCCTTTCCATGTTGCTCAGATGACATGATGTAAGGAGGTTATGTGCACACTTTAGCCGGAGCTCTTCTGGTCATGTTTGTCAATATTACTGTTAAATGAAATAATTATGCCCGCTGTTGCCTCATTTTCATTTTGTTAAAGCAAACATTAATTGAATATTCTTTTATGATTATGTATATTCGTGTATGTTCATTGTTTTTAAAGATTTTTTTTACAGTTTAAGGCTTTCTTAAACATCGGTGATTTTTTTTGTGATTGCATATCATCAAGTTCCCATGTTAAAGCATAGGGCTTTCTCTTGCTCCTCAGGATTCCTGCTGCCTCACCGGAACCTCCTTAAAGAATTGTTTGAATGTTATTGTTGGACCTAGAGACTGATACGGTGTGATATGAAAATAATGATAAATCTAGCAACCGCAGTCAACACGGCAGATTTTTAGTTCTAGGTATTATTTGTAAGGGAAAACTCGGAATTGGGGCTTGATTTTTCCAGTCAGAGTTGTACCTCATTTATTGTCTTTTTTAATAATTTGTACGTTTCGAACGACCCACTTTGTGAAAGTGTGTACCTGCCTCTTTGGTAAAACTTTATTTGTGTCATAACGGTTTAGGTTTCGTGGCAAGTTAACGGAATTGCGAAGTTGATAAGAAAATCAGGCCCGAATGACCATTTTTATATATTTTTGTAATCATCTAATTTAGTTACAAATAAAATGTCTTGTTTGGTCGAATCAGTTGTTTATAAATTTCATCGGAATACTCCAGGAAAGACGGACTAAGCGAACTTTTTTACTCCAAGATTTTTTTTATGGAAAAGTGTAGGTTTTGCTATTGTAGAGTTAATAAACGACACGGTGATGTTGCTATTTATGTTGACAATAGTGCTAAATCAAGACTTGAAACTGCTACATTTTTGAGTAAATTCAACTCTGAGATGAATATAGAGCTTTGTGGCTTAGTTTTGTGTCTGAAAAGAAATATTTTGTTACTAGTCATTTATAGGCCTCCTTCTGGTGATTTTAATATTTTTTTGGCTAGATTTCCGGGATGTTTAATCCTCATCGGCAAAAAACATGACCCCATAATTCTCTGTGGAGATCTTAACGTAAATTTTTGCTCAAATTCACATAATAGACAATTACTATCTGACATATTTCAATCATATATCTCCACGTATCTTAATGAACCTACTCATGTAGTAAGTAATATATATAGCATGTTGTCAGAATCTGCCATTGATTACATGAATAGAATAGAATAGAATCATTTATTAATGTCAGGTACACAAAAGTGTTTACACAAGTCAAAAAATAGTACACATATATACATAAAGCAAAAAATAGTAGATACAATAGAATCTTATAAAACATGTATATCACAATTAAAATGTATACATAAAAAAAAAAAAATTTTAAACACTAAATTAGATATATTACGTAAAATGTTTAAATGCTAAAAAGACACAATCGTACGACAAACAATATATAATAGCTACTTAAAATTATAAAATACATTAATAGTTAATAATTACATGTGAACTAACAAGTTAAAACAGAGAAATCATTAAGGACCACTTAAAAAAAAAAAAAAAAGTTTAAATTTGGGATAAATCGCTCGATAGAAATTCTTCAAAACTGTAAAAAGCATTTTTAACAAGATATTTTTTAAGTCTGGATTTAAACTTAATTCCATTCCAAAGTCTTATTGCTGGAGGCAGTGCATTATAAAATTGTATTCCATAATATCCAGTGCCATCCCTAGTTTTCTTTAGGCGTAAAAAGTTTTGATGAATATCATTTTTATTCCTAATATCATATGAGTGTATTTCATTCCGAGACATGTATTTATTTAGGTTGTTTTTTATGTACAGGAGACATTGTAATATGTAAGTGCATGGCACAGTTAGTATATTTAATTTTATAAATTGTTCTTTGCAATCGTCTCTATAACTAAGTCCAGATATAATTCGTACAGCTTTTCTTTGTACAGAAAACACGCTACTAGATGTAGGAGCATGACCCCATACCAGTATTCCATATGATATTACAGAATGAATCACACCATGGTATGCAGCTACCAATGCATTTTGAGTAACTTTGCCTGTTATAGATCTGAGTAGGTATATATTTTTAGAAACTTTTTTACAAACATGTGACGTATGTTTATCCCATGTTAGTTTTGGGTCCAAGTGTAGACCAAGGAATTTAATATATATTGGGTTGTCTACTTCCTCCATGTTTCGTAGACTAAATATCATCGACTCCGTTTTTGAGGTATTTAAATTCAGGCGGTTAGCAAGGAACCAATCTTGTACATTCGACTGTATGTCTTTGACATTACTTAACAATTCCTCTAAGTTTCCGTTTATGTCTGTTAGATTAGTATCATCAGCAAATAGAATAGTCTCTATTTGGTTTACCGAGTTTGGAAGATCATTAATATATATAAGGAACAGAATTGGTCCTAGGATGGACCCTTGGGGAACACCATGTTTCAGTGGAAGTAGTCTAGAATTAGTCCCATTATAACTGACATATTGCTGACGTCCAGACAGGTATGATTTTAATAATAATATGCTTTCTGTAGTAAAGCCGTAGTAGTTCAGCTTATTCAGTAGGATGTCATGAGACACACAGTCGAATGCCTTAGTGAGGTCTAGGAATTGAGATATGTATTTACCATCCTCGAAACCAGCATTTATAAGAGAAGTTAATTTATCAATGGCTAATGTGGTTGATAACTTATTTCTAAAACCGTACTGGCTGGAGTTGAAAAGAGTATCACTTTCAAAGTAATTTACTAACTGGATTTTTAAGATAGTTTCATATACTTTAGCAAAATATGGGATAACAGAAATCGGTCTGTGATTAGAAGGATCATGGATATCGTCTTTTTTATGTATTGGTACAACCCTGGAGATTTTTAAGCAGTTTGGAAATATTTTGTTTGATATACACATATTGATTAATTTTGTCAATGGCAATATTATTGTATGAATTATAGATTTTATGATATTGGTGTTTATATCATACACATCCTTACATGCTTTATTTTTTAACATGGTCACTAATCTTCCTAGCAATATGGTGGATGTATACAGGGTGTCTCAGCAAGAACTGAATCGATCGATTTAGAGAAATGTACCAGAAATTTTTGAAAATTTAGATAGTTACTAATGTCAGTGTGGCCAATCCTACTAAAATAATTAGAAGCATGGTGTACTTCCGGTTATACCGGAAGTCGATACCAACTTGCTTATTTTAAATGGAACACTATATATTTTCCACTTTTTGAGATGACCATAAAATTCTGAGTTCAGGCCTGTAGCACCCTATATCTAAACCCAGTAGTTTCGAAGATATTTGACATTTTATAAAAAATTTGACAGGTGCAACGGTTTGCAAGAACCGTTATAACTTTTTCTATGTAGGACATCCTCATTTGCTCTTTGGCACGTAGAAAGAACACAAGGAGAACTACGTTCTACAACTGAAATAAATTCAATATCATACCAAGTGTTCCGCATTTCGCGTTACATTTTGTCAACTTCAAACCGCGAAAACTTGTTTAGGTCAAATGGAACACCCTATATTTTTTTACGTCAAGTTGTGTAAAATTGAATTCCCTTTTTGAGGGGTTATAGTTTTCAACTTTTTGAAATATTTTCAATTTTATTAGAAATTCATGAATTGTTGTAATCATTTCATCAAAATAGCCATGATTAGAAACAATCTGTCATTATTTTATGTCAAAAAATGCCAGCACGTTTAAATTACACCCACGAAGACTTTTTAAATTTGTTTATTATTTATGGAGAATGTGATAAGGTAATATCAAGAACTTGCAGCACATTTGCTACTCGATATCCAGAAAAACGGAAACCATTACCAAACACTGTAAAACGCATACTGGAAAATTTTAAAAATTATGGCTCTGTCAAGGCAAAAATGCAAAGAAGAAAGCCTATCGTTGATGACGAAAACATTGAAATAGTCATTCTGGGATATTTTCATGCCTTTGCAAGGATGTCATTAAGACAAGCTGCTCTGGAATTGGGACTATGCAAGGATTCAATTCACAGAATCATATTAAAACATAAGTTTCGCCCGTTCTCATTCCATATGGTTCAAGGATTAAAAGAAACAGATTTCCTAAGAAGACAGAATTTTTGTGAGTTTATTCTAATTAGGTCTGAGGGTGGCGATTCTTATTTGGGAATTATTGTATGGACAGATGAAGCAAAATTAACTAAAAGTGTACTTTTTAATAGACACAATTCGCATTATTGGAGTGACTCAAATCCTCATATGTTCAGAGAGCGAAACTTTCAGGAAAGTTGGCAGTTCAATGTTTACTGTGCCATAAGAAACGATAGAGTGGTGGCATTACAGTTTTATCAGGAAAATTTAAACGGTAAATAAAATTTTCTCTTCTGCTAATATGTATAGGAAATTTTTTGCTTTTTTTAGGTGAAAGATATCTGAATATCTTATAAAATTTGAATATTAACTATTTAGAAAATTTACCTCTCGCTGAACTTAGAAACATTTTTTATCAGCACAACGGTGCTCCCCCACATAACGCATATTTAATTAATAATTATTTACAAGAAACTTTTTATTATCAATGGATTGCCAATAATGGACCTTTCTTATGGCCTCCTCGCTCGCCCGACTTATCAATTCTGGATTATTTTATTTGGAGAACTATTAAAAATAAAGTTTATGAGAGCCCATTAACAACCATTGAAGATTGTATGCAGAGAGTAAGAAATGCATTTCAAAACATATCACAGAATTCAATTAGAAGAGCTACCCATGGGGAACTAATCCGAAGGTGCGAAAAATGTGTCGAGGTTCGAGGGCGGAATTTTGAGCCATTATTAAATTAAAATGGAATCATGTTTTAAATTGATCTTATCTCTGCTATTTTAGTTCAATGCCATATCTTCAATTCGATTAATACGCATGTTACAGTGTTAGTGTTATTTTCCGTTTTTCTGGATATCGAGTAGCAAATGTGCTGCAAGTTCTTGATATTACCTTATCACATTCTCCATAAATAATAAACAAATTTAAAAAGTCTTCGTGGGTGTAATTTAAACGTGCTGGTATTTTTTGACATAAGGTAATGACCCATTGTTTCTAATCATGGCTATTTTGATGAAATTATTACAACAATTCATGAATTTGTAATAAAATCGCAAATATTTCAAAAAGTTGAAAACTTTAACCCCTCAATGCTAATATCAGAAAAAAGGGAATTCAATTTTACACAACTTGACGTAAAAAAATACAGGGTGTTCCATTTGGCCTAAACAAGTTTTCGTGGTTTGAAGTCGACAAAATGTAACGTTAAAAACAAAACACTTGGTATGATATTATTGAATTTATTTCAGTTGTAGAACGTAGTTCTCCTTGTGTTCTTTCTCCGTGCCAAAGAGCAAATGAGGATGTCATACACAGAAAAAGTTATAACGGTTCTTGCAAACTGTTGCACCTGTCAAATCTTTTATAAAATGTCAAATATCTTTGAAACTACTGGGTTTAGATACAGGGTGTGTGCTACATGACTGAACTAAGAATTTTATTATCATCTCGAAAAGTCGAAAATACATAGGGTGTTCCATTTAAAGCAAGCAAGTTGGTATCGACTTCCGGTATAACCGGAAGTACCCCATGCTTCTAATTATTTTAGTTGGATTGGCCTCACCGACATTAGTAATTATCTATATTTTCAAAAATTTCTGGTACGTACTTTTCTCTATGATATGTAAGAGTTTAGATTGTTTAATCGGTGTCTTTAGAAAAAGATTCAAATAATTATATATTGTTCTTTGTGGAATAAAAAGAGACAAACAATATGCATTCAAAAGATAGATAAACTTATATAGATAGAGATTTCTGTACTGAAATAATAAATAAAGGCCTACCAAGAATACACACTTGTCTACCTAATCACTAGTGTCCAAATCGATATCTTCATCAGAAGTTGTGGCATCGGAGGTGCTTTCCTGTGGTGTTGTGTCATCAAAGTGCTAAAGGTTTGAGTACTTCTGGTATTGCTAGTAGACTTAATACTTCGGAAGGTAATCTTGTTGCCCTCTTTTGGAGCAATTTTCTGAGTCCTGTGATGAATGGGCCGAACGAAATTAGCAAGCAATGATGATCTTCATTCGTTATTTGTCTGGATGATTTTCTAGTGTGGCCACCTGAATTGTTGACTCCTGAGCTTCTTCTGAGAGCTGACCGATTGGTAACATCGCAGACTCAACAATTTCAGCTCCATGTATGAGGATTTTGGCCACTGATGCCGGCATGCTTAATTGGTGACAAATAGAGTCGCTGTCTTTTTTGCAAAGCTACATTTTTTTGTCAAAATTCTGAAGCTCATACAAACGCCCCAATATCAGCTGGCGATTACAGGATAAATCATTTTAAAAATCCATTGGTAAATGGGATGGGTTTCGGGGGGTGGAAATTGAAATAATTGAATAAAATTGAGAAATTTAGGATTTTAATAGAATATTGGCTCCAAATTGAAGGAAAAACTAAAAAACTTTCACCGATAAATAGGTCTGGGTTTCAGGTTGCAGCAATCCTATTCATTGATAAAATGTGGAAACTTAAGATACTAATAGAATTTCACCTCAAAAGAAAACCTTTAATAATGTATTATTTTACAAAATCAATCTTAAAAATAAATTCAATCGTTGATTAATAATCACTTTCATCATCATTGTGCCTCACTCTAATTACTTTGGCTTTGGGATGTGTGAGACTCTTCACAATTAGCTGACATTTCTATTATAATGCACCAAGAGCTATCTGGGACTTGATAAAACCCAACAAAAAAACTGACTCCCCATCCACAACTTTAAACAGTAATTACTTTAATAACTTCTTTGTCAACGTCTCTACAGACAGTCAGTGAACTCCCAACAACGAACACTGATCCGATGGAATGTCTCAGACATGTTAACATTCCTGAAACTAACCAAAGTTTCCATGAAGTAAGTTACAATCAAATTAGAGATATTATTGGTTCCCTAAAAAATAGCAAAAGTAAAGATATGTATGGCTTAAATGTTCCATTAATTAAAACCATTAAACATTTAATCGCAATACCTAACTAAACTCATTAACATAAGCATTAGACATGGTAAATTCCCTAAGGTCTTGAAGATAGCATCTGTTGTGCCTATTTTCAAAAAAGGCGATATTAACGACGCGTCAAACTATAGACCTATTTCCTTGCTACCTATATTATCAAAAGTCTTTGAGAAAATCTTAAAATTACAAATAGTAAATTATCTTGAAAAACATGGGCTGTTAAATAATTCTCAGTATGGATTTAGGAACACTGCAGATGCTATAATCAAGTTAACAGAAATTAAGCTGAATTGTTTTGAAGGTGGACTATATTCTGCGTCAATATTTTGCGATCTTAGTAAAGCCTTTGACTGTGGATCCCACAGGATCAGGCTGTTAAAACTACCCAAATACAATTTCAGTAACAACAGCTTAAAATTGCTTGAATCCTACCTCGACGGTCGTAAACAGCTAGTCCGTGTGGGTCAGGATGTGTCCAGTAAATTGTCAATTATAGATGGAGTGCCACAGGGATCTATTTTAGGTCCTGTGTTGATCCTTATCTATATTAATGATATAGCATCTGCCCTTAATGGTATCAACTGTCTCTTGTATTCAGACGACACAACTTTATTGAACTCAGGTCCTGATCTAGACGAACTAAGAGAGAATTGCAGGAATATGCAGTTGAACGCTGAGATGTGGTTTTCAGCCAGTCGACTTAAATTAAATGAAAATAAAACTGTCACAATGACTTCATCCACCAAACATTTAAATAATCTAGACAACAACCCTACTTTTGTGAAATTTTTAGGAATTAATTTGGATCCCAAACTTACATGGAACGCCCATGGTAATCTCCTAGCCGAATCCCTAGCAAAGATAACATATGCATTGCGGCAGTTATCAAGTAGAGTGTCTATGAAAGTTCTTAGAACTGCCAATTTCGCACTGTTTCACTCTAAACTCTCATATGGTGCCCTAGCTTGGGGGCATTCGGCTAGCAAACATAGACTTTTTGGCCTACAACGAAGAACAGTCAGGGTTGTGGGAGGAATAGGCTATCGAGCAGACGCCAAACCAATATTTATAAATCTAGATATTCTAACTCTACCATCTCTATCAGCACTAGAGTGTCTTACCTATGTGAAAAAACACATCAATGAATTTGCTACACAGTGAAAACCATTATTATAACACTAGAAAGAAAGAGCATATATACCTTAGTCTTAAGGTCTAATTAGGAAACAATATAAAACAACTACCTCTTGATCAATTCAGATTTGGATTAAAAAAATTTCTACTAGCAAATGCCTTCTACACACTAGATGAACTAGAAATGTCTTTGACAGATATTTCGCTCTAGTATACGCATGTGTATATATATTCTTTTTGCATTATTGTCTCTTCTTGGTTCTACGTACGGTTTTCTTTCCTAAATATTTTCTCATGAGTGTAACTGTTTATACCGGGTGAGTCACGAATTGCGCTCGCCCCGATATTTCCTAAAATATTTGGAATAGAAAATTGAAATTTGGAGGCCTTATTACACGACTAAAATGCCATCTTTTCAATAAAAAATCAAGTTTGGTGCACATCCGGTTTGACCGGAAATGCCCACAACTTTCGATTTTTAAATGGAACACCCTATATATTTTTATATTTTTGGAATCTAGAGGAAATTTTGAATACAATACATCCATTTTGGTCACTTTTTGATACATATTAAAAAATCAATTTCAACCAAGCTTTTAGAAACATGCGGCTAATAGATAATAGATTAGTGGGCTTTGGAAACTAAAATGGCACATTTCTGTGTAAATCTGGTAACCTAATAACATTGGAAAAATCATAGTAGCCATTGAATGTAATAAAACAATATCAGCTGTCAGACAGACTCGTGTAGTTATAGGCAATCTTGAGCTATCAAACATTTAATAATGGGCTTGTTCAGCATTTTTTTTTTATTTCATAAATCGAAAGTGCAAGTATAAATTAATGGATCTGCAAAAAATCAGAATCTTATTCCCACGTTTAGTATCTTAAAAACTATTACAAATTTCCATCTCGCGAAAATGGGGCGTGGCCGGGCGCTACGTCACTATACGCATAGACTCGGCGATCTCAATAGGCTCGATGCTCCTTATTGGTTATAATTATAAGTGTTTTCGAAGTATTGTTTGTTTTGCTTACTACATGACAGTAGGGGAGTACAATTTGGTGAAATGTCAAAAAATTGCAATTTTCTCTCGCTCCTGCCGGAACGAATTTTTGATTTCGACCCTGCAATTTACGATTAGAATTCATCGCCGACCTTCTCCTTTCTGTAGACACATAGCACGAACTTCCACTCGACGTATTTATTTAGTTACCAGCGTTTAAAAATTCCATATTTTTCGACTTTTCATGTTGAATTTGAAAGGTCCCAGAAAGCCATTTTTTACGTCACTTGCGTATAGTGACGTCACAAATAAGCTCTCGGTTTTTGCAACTATTACTAATTTCAACTCCTTATATCTCGAGAACGGAACAAGTTAATAATACGAAATTTTAAGTGTATAATGAGAATATCGAGTACTATATGAAAAAGTATAAAAACCATATAAAAAGAATATCATGGAACAAGCCCATTGTGAGCGCAAAGAATGTTACAATTAAGTTTAGCATAGGTATGTGGAGGTAAACACAACTACATCCACAAGGACATTTGCAATAGAATGCGACATCAGTTCGGTTTTCAGAGTTTTATTTAAATGAACATAAATATCGGGCCTATAAATAAATAAAATTCAATTCCGTTTGAACAATTAAACTTAAACTAGGTAACAGTAGGTATCTGTAAAATAATTAATATAATTAAACCATAAATTGACATTTATAGATATTGTTCAAAATGTCCACCATTTTTTTCTATACACAATTCGTGACTCACCCCGTATACTTATGTGTATGTGCGATTTTATAATCTTAAACATGAATAAATCTATCTATCTATCTATTTCTATATTAAAAGTCGAAGTACTTGGAATGTCTGGGGCAGAAATTAGTTGCAAGACTTTGATAGAAAAGGCATTTGTTGTTCTTCTTGGAGGGTGGGGCAAGCTAATTATAAAGATCCGATGAAACCAAAAGCATACGCAACGAATCCTCGGTCACAATTCTCTATTGACATTTCTCACTGGAACTTCTCATATTTTTCTCTCCAAATCTTGAATATATCAAGTTCCTTGGGTTTATAAGATGAAACATGGGAGCTAGGATCTGAGAAAAATAATGTATGTTTGCCAATTTCATATGCTTACTTATCTAATATAAGGGTTGAAAAGAAAATGATGGTATACATTAGAGATGTGATTAGTGATATTTATGAATTGAATGAAATCAGTGACTGCAATATCAAAAATAATTATTGTTACATTTGAAATTTAATGTTTTTCGCCTTTATCATTCATGTATTCAAGATGCCTTAACTCAAAAAAGGCAGCTATAGGCAGTTGAAATTCACAGGAGATGTATTGAACACTGCATTCAGTATCATAAAGAAAATACAAGGTGGAAGCTTAGGGAAGTAAAGCGTAATAAAAACAATGTTACATTTTCATAAAAATTTACGGCAAAAACTACTCACTCGATAAAAGACTATAACTTAAGTGTCAAATGGCAAACAAAATCAACTAACTGCATACAATAAAGCGCCTACCTTGTTCTATATCAGACATTACCGATTCATTAAAATGAAGATAAAGAAACCAAAAAATCACAGTTCAAAACACACTAAATGTTCACCGCATAATCTTAACATGTAACGCATGTTTCGTTCTTGAGCCGTAGAACGCAAATGAAGCAGGTATAGGGTTCGGGCTCTTCTGTTCCCCTGAGTATAATGGTCACTCTTACCAAGAAGCTTATTTTCTACCCATTTCTCGGAAATCTGTTAAAATCGGTTGATTTGTGTTTTGGCCAGAAATACCTGAAAATGACCCACTGTGTAATGTAGCAAATAAAGAAATTATAATTTTTTCTGACATAAAAAGAAACCCTTTTTATTTGTTGAGTATTTTGCCACCTGCGTATCAGAAGAAACTGAATGTTATGACACAAAATTAATTAGAAAAGTCAGATTTGACAGATATTTGATACATAGGCATAAATAGTTTAGGATACATTTTAAAATTTTCAAATGTAAGTTTTATGATGAAGTATATACAAAATTCAAAAAACCTTATATTGCTGCATAGAGAATTAAAAACCCTTTGAAATAAGCTGACACGCACCCTCCTTCCGTTAAAAAAATTAGCAGCTATCACTCCAAGGGGATTGAAGAGGAAGGTATAAAATGATGCTCAAAAAATGTCATTTTAGAATTAAAAATTGGTATTTTAGGATTTTACTCATAAATTGTAATTATGTAGCTACTGAATTTGTCCTTTACTTATGGGCCTCTCTGTATGTTAGTTGGGATATAATAAACAACGACAAAACTTTTATTCAATAACCATTTTAATTGTAAGAATACATTTAATATCCAAGTTATGTATAATTATCACAAAATTCTCATTTACTTAACATCAGTTTGTAAATTACTACAAAGACCTCATAGATACACTTCTACTTCGAATATCTTCCAGCAAATAATTTCTCGGTCCGAATCCCTCCCTGCAAACGGGGCACGAAACAACATTATCTTTACAATTCTTACAAAACGAATGTCCGTTAATACACTGGAAAATCTGCGCATGCATAAACTGACAACAGATTGGACAATTGAATAGGTCCGAGTCAATGCCATCATCAGCTTCACTTGCTAGTCTCAGTTTTGTTTCTTCTGTATCGGACAGCTTTAAGCTTAGGGACATTTTGTATGGTTCTTTACGAGTGTGTAAGATCTCCATCTTGGTATTAGTCAAATCGTTGTTCGATATTACGTTCATCGCGTGTACGTCATAAAGTTTTATTTCTTCGCCCTCCACGGCCGATGTCATCGATTTATTGTCACTGTAAGTTATTGTAAACTTAGCATCGTACTTAATATTGAGCTCAAAATTTCTGACTATGCAAAACACTCCAACTGAGAGAACCGAAATGTTGCAGTCCTCAAAAATGCCACATTTGGTGGCTTCTCTAACATCGGGCACATATACAATGACAGGTATTCCATGGGAAATCAATACAAAAACTTTTTTATTAGACCTTTGAAGAGCTTTTAAGTCGACTATTTTTAATACTTGCATGAACATGAGCTCTGTATGGAAGGTATGGAAGTGAGACTCGAGCGTGCGTATATCGCACATTGCCATGCAGTGGTCTGCGGGACACTGGATAGTCCTGTGGTGGCACTTCTGCTCGTGCTCTTTAACGTTCCCCCAACTCAATCGCATCGAGCAAGTTCTATATGTGCAGGGGAAAGCCTGGAGTTGGGCTAGCTCTTCGTACGTGTGATTCCTGACACCGATAGGTGGACATCGGCCACAATAGTTTGATCCATCGCTGTCCATATAAATGGGCGGTACGGAAAGGAAACCATCGCAGGAAGTGCATAGCAGGTCTTCAAGATAGTACAGAGATATGGTTGGCATTAATTCATCTGAAATAAGACATTTTATTTTTTTCAAGTATCGTCCACTCTTATATTGTTTTCAAAAATGCCTGTGTTGTAATATTTTACATAAAAAAAAATAGGTAGGTGTGTACTTAAAGGGGGATTTTTACTTTTTTTTTTATTTCATTTATCTATTTTATATTATAGTGTCTCTGTGTGAAGACTAATTCGAAAATAATAGTGTTTATTATATGTATACTTGTAGCTGTGTCTAAATAGTGGAGTGAAATTGTTGTATGGTGGCGGGATGTGTGGTGAACCATTCGGGCAGGGACAGGTGTGTGTTTTGCCTGGAGAAGGGCGAGATATGCATTTTCTCTTTCTTCGGTGTCTTGCTGCACATCGTGCACTGGGTATTTTTGGTTGGCTCAGATGTTATAAGGCGACTAGTGACTTAACTGCATACTTTTTAAAATAAAAAAAAGGTAAAATATTGTATTTTAAATAAAATGTGTTTCTTTTTGTTTCCACCGTCATATCTTCAAAACTGATGTTGCTATCGAAGTTGTTTTTTTTTTCAATTAAAGTACATACAATAGCGCTTTTAACTGCACTAATGGTTTTTACACAGTTTGCATTTTCATCTCCTTAAAAATAAGGAAAATTAGGTATTTGAATTTTATGTATTACAATTTTCACCAATCGATAAACTTTTTTATTTTTGAAAATTTTTATACACATACAAATGTAGCCCAAACATTAGAAAAGTTTTTGAAATAATTATTTTTTCCCATAGTGTATCGTTTGGCAACGGCGATTTTTTTTAAAGCGCGCTAAATTAGTCATATGTATTATTACGGCTGACAATGTAGGTACGTACACCATGTATGGAAGATAGGATAAGATGCGTCTAATTAGTAGTTTGCGGAATTTAGAGTATACGTACTTTTAAAAAATAAATGCGATGCTGTAGAATATTCTCGATTTAGTTTTCTAAAATAATGGAGTGCATTATTTGTAAGAAAATTGTGTAGGATAATGACAAATCTGTGGTACAAAGACCTAGGATACAAGGTTTGTTTGCACTAATATCTAGTGCTGAAAAAAGACAAGACATCGCGGAAATGTTGTGTCAAAAAAGTTTATATTTTAAATGGCGAAATTTAAATAAAATATCATATAGACTGTCGTATAGACAAGTTCTGAAAACATGAACGTTTTTTGCGATCATACAGTGCCGCCGCTCCGGTCACTCAAATTATTCTGGTGTACTATGCGATTTAAACTGATTTAAAACACATAGTTCTGGTATCAGCAAAATGTTGCTTTAATTGCAACAGATGCTGCACAGTACTTAATCGCACACGAAATATTAATAATAGGTTAGGTTAGGTTAGGTTAGGTTAGGTTATCGGTTAAATATCATATAGACTGTCGTATAGACAAGTTCTGAAAACATGAACGTTTTTTGCGATCATACAGTGCCGCCGCTCCGGTCACTCAAATTATTCTGGTGTACTATGCGATTTAAACTGATTTAAAACACATAGTTCTGGTATCAGCAAAATGTTGCTTTAATTGCAACAGATGCTGCACAGTACTTAATCGCACACGAAATATTAATAATAGGTGGAGAATTTAAATTAACAGAAAAAATAGTCTCACTACATAAACGTCATTCATAAATTACCAAAAATCTACTTAGCAAACAGGAATATACCAGGATGGTTTTACATGCAGTGTACGAAACTAAATTTAGCAAACATGTATTGGTGAAGTCAGTTGATATAGATCTATTAATTTTACTTACTATCTTTTTCGGACTTTGACTTATATGGAACTAATTTATTTATGCAACTTGGACACTGCACTAGCAGACGATTTTTATCAATATGCAAAGTGCAAAGTTTAAGAACTACAGTTTTTTCTTGTTACTTCATTGTTTTACCGGTTGCGACACCACTAATGTTTTTTTTAATGGAAAAAAAATCTGCGTTTGATGTTCTTAAAGAACATTGTCATTTTTCAAAAATTATCGGAACTGCCATTGCTGTCTAAAGACGAAGCTTTAAAAATCTTTACAACATTTATTCTAGTACTGTACAAAAACAAAAATAAACAAATTCAGATATTAAACGACCTAAGGATCAAATTAGCAACAACAACAAACGGAGCTTCCTTCAACTGAAGGCATCTTTTACCACCCCTTCTTAAGGTAAACATATATATTTAAATAATAGATTTCCTATCTAATACATTTAGTTAACTATTGCAGGTTTATGTATCAACTTAGAATATCGTACAGAAGCAATAATATATCAACTACACTTATAAATGTATATGGTTCATGGACGGAATTTAAGTAACGATGTTTGGACAATATTTTCCGATGATAAGTCAATTCCTGATTTTGTTCGGCAATCATTAAGTATTTATTGTTCGGATCAAAATTATAAAAATCGAAAATATGATTGTGTTAAAGGAGGCCTAAAATGTTGTAACGAGTGTAAATATTGTACTTGAAATACTGTTATTTAAAGGTTTCGAGGAATGTACAGATGAACTAGAATGCTTTTAATATAGGGCCTACCAAACTAAATACTTATTTGTCAATAGAAAAACAATTGCAAAAAATAAAAGTAAAACAACTTTGATTTTTTGCAACGATTTCCTGCGTTTTTGTTTAATTCTTTCAAAAATGTCTAATAACCTACTTATTAGGTAGGTACTTAATTACTTCATAACAATGATTTATATTTACCTAGCTTTTAAGTATTTTTTTACCTTAAAACAACAAAAGGTAGGTTTATACCTTAGGTCTGTACATATTTTGGAGCTGTTATTAAAAGCCCGATTAGTACACATGAACCCAACAACCAGGTCAGATTAACATAGTCTGCAGGTGGTAAGCAGTATAATGAGATCCGGGCGCGCAAGAATATGTTTAGCCCGTTTTAAAAAAATCGCTGACTACATACTATAACCAGCACATAAAAAATTATCATTCTAATAACTTTTTTCATATATTGGCTTCAATTTGTTCATAGCATGTATATACAAATTTTCATAAATAAAAATTTTTCTCGATTGATGAAAAATACATTCACTAAAATCACTTTAAGCTTGCTATTATTTTAACAATGAAAAGAAAAATATTTTATAATCACATTGTACATAGAAGCGCTATTGTGATTGCTTCAATTTAAAAAAATATCAGTTCGACAGCACAATTATTTTTATAAATATGGCGGTGCGGACGTTAAAAAACATGTTTCACGGAAAAATCCATTTTTTTCGAAATAAAATCTAATTTTAAATAGTCGAGTCGGATGGAAGTCAAAGTGTTTGGGGTCTGGTGGACATATAGGGAGGGCATCTCAAATGTTGTCCTAGATCTCTTTTTTGCTTTTGCAGATTTTATTTTTCTGTTTTGCATTACCTTGGCGGATGGCTATACCGGGTGAGTCACGAATTGCGCTCGCCCCGATATTTCCTAAAATATTTGGAATAGAAAATTGAAATTTGGAGGCCTTATTACACGACTAAAATGCCATCTTTTCGATAAAAAATCAAGTTTGGTGCACATCCGGTTTGACCGGAAATGCCCACAACTTTCGATTTTTAAATGGAACACCCTATATATTTTTACATTTTTGGAATCTAGAATAAATTTTGAATACAATACATCCATTTTGGTCACTTTTTGATAAACATTAAAAATTCTATTAAAAAATCTATTTCTGAATCCAGAGTGCTGTGGTGCCCAAAATATATTTTAGTTTGTGTGCTACGTTACTATAAAAATAAAAAGAGCAATATGATTGCGTTACTTAATTCTCTAGAGGCGTTTAAAATTTTTAAATGTGATTTTTACCCACTAACTCGGTTTTTTTAAATGGGAATTTAATCGTTCACCAATATTTTTAAATACCTCATTTTCATACGAATCTAATGATCCCAAAATTTTGAAAATCCGCTCAGAAGTATTTAAGATTTCAGCCAAAATACAATGCAACCAAGCTTTTAGAAACATGCGGCTAATAGATAATAGATTAGTGGGCTTTGGAAACTAAAATAGCACATTTCTGTGTAAATCTGGTAACCTATAATAACATTGGAAAAATCATAGAAGCCATTGAATGTAATAAAACAATATCAGCTGTCAGACAGACTCTGGCAAACAAGTGTCTGCTTGGATGACGTCTGTTGGGATATCGTTGCTGATACAGTTCTGCAGCTGCAGTTGAATTTTTGAGACGCTCTCCATATATCAGTAACATATCGACCTTTTCATTTCTACTAAAATTATTCATTTTCTTTAATTTTTACTCAAAGAGATTTCCGCAACGCTTTATTTTGTATCTCTCTGACAGCTGAAATTGTTTTATTACATTCAATGGCTACTATGGTTTTTCCAATGTTATTAAGTTGCCATATTTACACAGAAATGTGCCATTTTAGTTTCCAAAGCCCACTAATCTATTATCTATTAGCCGCATGTTTCTAAAAGCTTGGTTGCATTGTATTTTGGCTGAAATCTCAAATACTTCTGAGAGGATTTTCAAAATTTTGGTATCATTAGATTCGTATGAAAATGAGGTATTTAAAAATATTGGTGAACGATTAAATTCCCATTTAAAAAAACAGAGTTAGTGGGTAAAAATCACATTTAAAAATTTTAAACGCCTCTAGAGAATTAAGTAATGCAATTATATTGTTCTTTTTAGTTTTATAGTACCGTAGCACACAAACTAAAATATATTTTGGGCACCACAGCACTCTGGATTCAGAAATAGATTTTTTAATAAAATTTTTAATGTTTATCAAAAAGTGACCAAAATGGATGTATTGTATTCAAAATTTCCTCTAGATTCCAAAAATGTAAAAATATATAGGGTGTTTCATTTAAAAATCGAAAGTTGTGGGCATTTCCGGTCAAACCGGACGTGCACCAAACTTGATTTTTTATTGAAAAGATGGCATTTTAGTCGTGTAATAAGGCCTCCAAATTTCAATTTTCTATTCTAAATATTTTAGGAAATATCGGGGCGAGCGCAATTCGTGACTCACCCGGTATAGGGTATCTGCAAATATTCTCTCAAGACTCTTCCTTGTACTTCCACTGTAGATGGCTGTTTACCTGTGGAACGATTAATAAATAAAATCTTTTTACGTTGAGCTAATTTATGTCTTGGCAAGCGAACGAGGTGGACACACTGACGCAGGACTCTGGTGTACACTGCTAAACTGGGAAACAGAAGACTCAGAAGAAGAATTGAAAGTAGCATAAAAATGTGAAAGAAGCATCTCACAAACACCTATACTTCTAGTCGAGGAAATGAAGCAGGAAAAAGTTTTTTCCAACTAAGCAGTTGCTTAGAATTGTACAAAATATAAAGTTCACATGTTTTAGTTTATAATAAGTGCCCAGGATACTATTTTTCAGATTATATCTCGAGAAGGATGAGGTTGGGTAAAAAATATCAAGAGACAAAAAGTACTTAGAAATGTCCAAAATATGCAGTTCAGATGTTTCAGTTCATAATCAGCCCCCAAAATGCTAGTCATTGGAAGAAGAAAGCCTAAATACAATGGACTGGACGTTATTTTTTAAACGTCTATATCTCGTCTATAAAACGTTCCTGACCACCAGAAAATGTCGTGAAAAGTGGTTTCATGTACACGGTCACCTGATTAAAGAATCGAACCAAGTCTGGTTTGGTTCTACGCCAGTTTTTGTTCTCTCGGAAACTGAGCAACTTTGCTTCCGAATTTTACTCGTCTATAGATATAATTCCCTAATCTTAGCTTGTACAATAAACTTGCGCGTGCATACCGTTCAAGAAAAGATTAAGGAATTAACAAGATAGGACAGCCGGCAGAAAACCTTTTATCTTTTAGCAATGGCGCCATTGACTTCGGCATTTAAATTGGAGTGCTCGCGCAGTTGCCACAATGTGATAATCAGACGGAGAAGGTAACATTAGAGCGAGAGACCAACCGTTCTAGTTAAATGTCCACAGCTGTTCTGCCACATGTTCGCATGTGACGTGTTGTTTTGTTTACATCCTCGTGTTAAAACAGCTGACGACATTCCCGGTTTTTATTTTGCGCTTAATATTATATGTCCAAATTATACAAAGTTCAGATTGAAGTGTGTGTGTGAAAGCTATCACCATGCAGTGGAATTTGTTGCATATACAAAAAGTGTGAAATTACTTTGTGCAAGTGTCGTGATAGGGGCGTTAGGTCTTTTTTAGAATGGCCAAAGACAAAGCAACGTAAGTATTTTATTGTTTACAATAATAATGAATAACTGTTGTGCCGATAGCGGAATACGCACCTACAATTTATAAGACTCTTGTTGTAGCCGACAATCAATATTTATGTATGTTTATTTTGGGGTTTTCCAATATTTGTAATTGTAGACACTTTTGTTTAATACTTATTTATACCCTCATTCCAGGTAATTCATTACAACAAATATATTGCAAACATTTGTGATAAGTAAGAATAAATGAGATTAACTTAAACAGAGAAGTATTTACGTGTACCTACATATATACTCAGTTCCCTTAATTTTTATAAGCATTTTCTAGTTATTTAATTTAATTTATATTTGATATTTTATATTATACTTTTTATCAAGTAACGAAGACAAAAGTGAAATAATCTTGTATTTAAATTCATATACCTAGAAGAATATATATTTTATTTAAAATGTTGATACCTAAACATTGAATACTGCATGTATTCGTACTTTCCAGTTTTATAAAACAAATCTTACTTTGGCTTTAAAAAACAATATGCCATCACTACTAATACATAACATGGACAAAGATTAGAGAATTCTTTAATTTTTTACATAGATTTACCTTGCTTCATCTTTATGTACTCTAAAAAATATGTTTTCCTTGGACTTAAGTTTTCTTTTTTTACAATCTTTATAAATGCAGTTCATTCCACCCACTTCTCGTTTACTAATATTATTGTCTTTGTATTCCATTTTAGTTTGAAAATATCACACAGCAAAGAAAATTCACAAACGAAAAATTTAACTCAGCTGATTGTCAAAACCATATTATACGTATATCCGTGTCCCTTTAACACAGTAGAGAAATCCCTTTAAATTGGAGTGTGCAACTGTCTTCGTCTATTTGGTCTTCTCCGTCTGACTGTCCTATCTTGTTAATTCTCTAATCTTTGGTTCAAGTATGAATAGTTGCGTCTGTAGCCGCCTTTAACTGAAAAAAATACATGCTAACATGCTCTGGTTTTGGCTCTTTTTGACATGTTGAAGGGTTAGGACTGTTGACTGTTTACATGGCTCTCTTGCAGTAGGTTCTTTATTTTTCTTAGCATAAGCGGTGTTAAAATGTTGTTTTTATTTGGTTGATTTTGTGTTTAAAAGCACTTACCAGTAATGGGAATCCTATCACTTACGTTCGTCATATTGGCTTCTTAATTTCTTATAATATACTTGTCTCAGGAGCCAAGAGAACTAAACTAAACAACTAAAGGTTTGTTCTGGTTTTGAGAAATGCCAGACCTCGGACACAGCCTCGGATGTCAGGAACATGCGCAGTTAGTAAGTTCAGGTCGCGTTTTACTAACTGCGCATGTGCCTGACGTCCGAGGACGTCCTCCTACAAGGTATTTCTCAAAACCAGAACAAATCTTTTTTTTATATTAAAATAGAAGCAGGGATAAAGTCCTAAAACGCACTAGGCCGTTTTCGCCGATTCGGCAGCCGCCTGTTACAACACACACTATAAGCGGTTAACCACTTGTCGTAGGAAGGCAACGTTGTCACTGTTTTCAGTAGTGCTGATAATACAGGGACAAAAATTAATTTATCTGACTCAAAGAAAGAATTAATTTTGTTGGGTTTATTATACTGTCCGCCATCAAAAATAAAGAAGAATTCATAGGCGTATCCGGGAACATCCTATTGTTAAAGAACTCGAAACAAACAGTTTATTTAATACTATATTTAATGAAATTTTTCAATTTCATTAGAATGTCGAAAACATCATTTTACGAATAACTATATTTTGGAAAATGATTTAATGAAGAATTAAGAATACCCGAATGAAAAACAATATAATAAAACAGTATATAATAACTACTTCTTCCCAGCTCTTTTCATTTATTTCTGTCACCATAATTATTGTTTGTCATATCCCATAAAGCTAATAACGGAAACAAAAAACAAATACTTATTCGTTTTGAAACCAGCTAAAAATGCTAAAATACTTAAAATAGCTTTATAAAGTTAGGTTAGGTTAATTAATGGCGCGACAAAAATGATTTGTCTATATTCAAGACTCATATATTTTATATATTCTATTTAAATAAACGAAAAATTTATCGATTCAGTTACCTTTTTTAATTGTACATATAATCACAAACATAACGAACAATGAAATAAAACAAGCAATCCCCAAATTGCCAAGCAAGCCTTGTGTTGCTTAACTATAAAAGTGATATTATATTTTTATTTGAATAGGTAATACTTTCCGCTGTAATAATTCAAATAATAAAAAATTCGAATTTATGCGGAACACTCATGAATGTAAATTAAACGTGCTATATATGGGTACATCGGAAAATTTATGAAACAGCCTTATTTAACAGCGTACATATAAAAACTATAATAGGTAGGTACTTGCCTCTACTTGTTAACTAAGTCGTGAAAGTAAAATAATGGATATAAGACGACATAAACGTTTTACCATAGTTTCTATATACCTACATTATTTTCAAAATGAATAGTCAAAAGTTAACCTATTAAATTATTCATAAAATATATTCCATGCTTAGTTATTTCAATTATTCTGTTATTTATTAAAAAGATATTCGAAAAATTCAGAGAATAATTTAAAGATAATTTTTATAATGAAATAATACTTTTTGGGAAGATTTTCAGATTATTCTTAGAATATCTTGTGCTATCTGGGATATTTAGTTAATTCCTTTTCCAATATATAAGTTTTTTATTACATTTTTTCTAAGTTTAAGTTTGGTTAATCTCTTATTTTAAATAACAATGACTTTATGAGATTCATTTTCAAATACTCATTTATATATATTTTAGTTTTAATGGTTTAATAATCCCTAATTGTTATTTTATTCAATGCGAATGATACGATACCTATAGTAACATTTCTGTGATATTAAAAAAATATATTTACGCCTCTGGTTGTCAATAGAGGATGGTTTGCCATATGAGATAAAAAAAAAAATTCTACAAAAGAAACAAATTTATTTATGTAATAAAATAATAGCTGATAATAAAGTGGTAATAAAAATTCATAAACTGAAAATTTCTCAACACACACACACACATTGATAAGAACAGTGATTAACTAATAGGCCAGGCAAATAAAGATTTTTGGCGTATATATATATATAAATTAGTAGCCGTAATGTTTTTGCAGAATAGCTTTGGGAGAGGTTTCTCATCTCGTAAGCTAAAAAGTTTCATTTGCATCATCGTTCTTATCAACAATTAGAGCAGTAAATCAGTTTTCCTAAAATAGTGGAAAAACTATCGGTCGTAGAGGAAAGTGAAGAATAGATGATTTGTGCGCAATCAAAATCCCTACATTATGAGAACTTTCCAAATTAAAATCGCTCCAGTGGTAAAAAAGTAATTGCAAAAAAACCTGCATTGTGTACAAATTAAATTTTATGAAGTATCAAAATTAGATAGGCTGCCATACTGCCAATTTCATTATTTATTTTTTAGATGTGCATGTGCATGTTTTAACCAAGTTTTTATTGGCTTAATTTGCGCAGCTTAAATAAAAGCGTTATGCTTTTTGTTTCTTAGCGAAGATCAAGCCTTTTTTAAGGTAGTAACTCACAACCATGCACAAATATTTTGTGAATTAGTTTTAGTTGAAAATTGCAAGCTCCCCGGGAGTTCAAAGTTGTCCATTTTTTCCCTCGGTAGGATAAACAAATAGAATTGTGCAAAAGCCGCACCTGTCTTTTGCACACTTATAAAGGACTATAAAACACATTCATTTAAGAAAGTTTTATAAAATTTAAAAAAATGTTATATTAACTAAAAAATTATTATATTGCAGGTTTCTTTGCAATAACTTTCTTACCGCTGGAGCGATTTTAATTTGGAAAGTCTCATGATGTAGGGATTTTAATTGCACACAAATCACCTATTCTTCACTTTCCCTTACGACCGATGGTTTTCCAGTGTTTTAAGACAACTGATGTTCCGCTCTAATTGTTGATAAAAAATAACGTAAATGAAATTTGTTTATTCACGAAATGAGAAGCCTCCCCCAAAGACATTCTGCAAAAACATTGCGTCTACTAATTTATCAGAAAATTCTGTCCGTTTTCTCTTCATTGGCTTGGCCTATAAAACTAACACGAAGAACAATATTGATAAGTGGTTACTTTAAATTCCCAAACAAACTGAAATGACAGATATACATGCATTTAATTATTGTATACGCAAACAATAGTGTGAAGAGGTACTTATTACTCCTAAATATCTTACTAACCGACTACGTTTTACAGTAAAAAACAAATTAAATTCTATCTGTGGTGGTATGAGTGATTCTTGAAGGGGAGGATCACAGCCTTCAAGTATATAACATTTATATCTTTTTCGCACGACATCAGCTTCTTCGATATTAATTAGACCACAACTACTGTCATTAGAATTAGTAATAACACGCAAGAAGTACAAATCGCCAGTAAGAAGACTCAGCCAGTAGGCCGCAAATACCCCGTTGAGGTGTACTTGATGACTAAATATGAGGGGGTTCAAATGCCAGTGTTCCGTTAAGCTTTCCACGCAACCAACAAATCTGCAGTTCTCGTCTGGACACTTGTATTGCCTAAACTCGCACAGTGACTTATGATTCATGTAATAGAAAATACTTATAAACTCATCGCAGCCATTCCAATCACATTTAAGTGTTGCAGAATGAAGGTAGGTATCTCTACCAGAAAATACCATAGTACAGTCAGGACAACCATTTTCTCTACAGGCCTCACATGACATGTGGTATTTTGGACAGAAATAAATATCCTTTTTCAAGTGTTTCTTGCATTTATTGCAGACCTGAAGAATATCCAACCTTGAGCTTATAATTTCTTCCAGAACTGAGTGGGGCTTATTTAAAAAATGGTGGATATAGTAATCTTCTCGCAGGATGGGTAATCGTTGTTGTGTAGCTGAGCTCATCAAGTCGAATTCTATGTCTGAATGGGTTTCCTTAACAATCCTTGTGAAGTAAGTCTCCCTTACAACTTCACCAGTAGCAAATTGAATTAAGTTGTCGATGAATTCAACTTTGCAAGAACAGAATCCTCGCGGGAAGCAGTCGGTTACAATATCATGGAGGATTACATAAGGGGACGAGGTATGAAATTCGGAGGACGTCCATTGGCAGGTTATCGGAGAACTTTCCAAACTTATTACCGAATCAAAAAACCTCAGTTTAAATTTAATCCAAGTGTCTTCGACGGTGTCTACGGCCCTAGTTATACTATGAATTTCTGTATATTCGTTTTTCACGTACATTTTTATGAAGATAATGTGGCCGTCGTTCAAAAAAATCAAATTTTTCTCATCATAGATACTGAACATAAAAGTATTCTCTTTTGCAACGTACTCTGCATGTTCGTTATTGCAATGCTGAATCATTTGGCATCCACTTCCACTATAGCCACAGAAAGGGCATTGGTGAGTTTCCAGACAACTTATCTCGTGTTGTGAGGCTTGATTGAAAGGGAATAACTCACTACATCCCATTGAATAATTGATGCATCTAAAGGTTACATCCTCCGCAATCAAATTGTACAGGGACTTGCACCCTTTGATATCAGATGTTACGCAGCACCGTCCGCAAACTGTTTCACCTTGAGTGGAGGCCATTACCGGTCCCACAGAAAGATAATTCTGGCATCGATGGCAAACGAGGCCATTGAGGAGTTCTTCTGGTAAAATGATGCCGCCCATATATGCCTATATATTAAAAGAAATGAATTAGTTCATAGAATGGTAGAAGTATTATAGTAATTGCTTACTTCGGGAGTTTGGACAAACCCAACCAATTGAACTATTTGTAACTAGAACAGCGAATGCAAGTGTTAAATTAATTGAGGTTATAGTTATCGAAAAAAAAACTTTAAAATTCGTTTCAGTAGCCATGTTGTTGATTATTCATTGGTCAATTGTCAGTTTTAAATTTCTTGCTTTTTATCAACGACTTTCTTTTTATGTGTCGACAAGCGCGAGTCGCTAACGCTTTGGCGGTTTAGGCAGTGTTGCCGATTGGCGGATAATTATTCGATTTGCGGATAATTTAGGAAGGTGGAGGATAATTTTCTCACCCTGTTAAAAATCGGATAAAAACGGATAATTTGAATCCAGTCATATATATCATATATGTATTGCAGTGTTGCCGATTGGCGGACTTTTTCGGGCTATTTTAATATTAGTGGAAATGAAGATTTGTTTCGTGTAATAGTGAATAATCGTCTAAAATTCTCCCCCTGCTGTTAAAACAAATTTTATAGAGAAATCCGCTCTTCAAAATTTGCAAGCAAACATCTTCAACGAAATCTGCCTGCCTTTAATATCTATCGATCGATATATATAGGCTGCGGCACCACCGAATCGGACATTCCTTGGACATTTTCGGATATTTTCATGTCAGTCGGCGGATAATCACAGCTAATATATGATTATAAAATGTAATGTCTGAACTATGTTGTCAATACACTTGTAAATGCGTATCTGCTTCTATTTATATAAATAAATTCTTTGTTTATATCTCGAGAAAGGTGAGGTTAGGTAAAAAATGTCAAGTCAAAAAATGATTATACAGTCCACATGTTTTAATCCATAATAAACCCTCATAAATAATCGTAATTACTCATTTTTGGGAAAAAAGCTTAATAAATAGGTATTGGTTTTAAAAATTTTTATATCTCGAGAAGGTCTGTCAAAAATTAAAATATGCTTAGAATTGCTCAAAATATAAAGTCCATATGTTTTAATTCATAATAAACGATCATGAACACTAGTTTTTAGAAAATGTAGAAATTAAATACTTTTTTTCTTCTAAACGCTTATATCTCGAGAAGTGTGCGGTTAGGTAAAAAATGTCAAGAGTCAAAAAATGCTTAGAATGGTCCAAAATATAAAATCTAATGATTCTTCTTTAACTTAACTCGTAAACTATGAAATCTAAAAATCTGGAAAAATTCAGACGTGAACTTTAATATATACATCAGTGTGTCTCACTTAAGAATGTAGCAGCCTAATATTCTTTTTGTAATACCTGTACTGTAAGTGGATCATTATTAACAAATTTTTATTAGAGTATAAGCTGAACTTACAATTCATTTACTGGTTGCCACGGTTACAGGGCTGTAATATTCACTTACAATCCGACGTGGGCTGTAAGTGAATATTAAGTACTAGTTATTATTTACCTGCTCAGATCAACAGAAATTTTAGGTAAAAAAAATCTATCATTGAAACCAAACATTTCATGCATACACAAAAATGAAGATATTATTTTAAGCATCTTATTTATTATTTATGGAAATGTGAAAAGTACAATTATTCATATTTTCAACAGTCAAAATTGATGTTAAATTTTTTTGTATTTCCTTAATTACTTCAGGACCATCTAGTGGAGTATTCTCCATGTTATCCGAGAGATCATTATCAGATGTTTGACGAGATGAACCGGCTTCTAGGTTGCTAATGTTGAAAATCTTGTTAGCTACTTGTATTTTGTTCGTTAAAAATTCCGCCACATAATAACTTTCTGCTACTGCCGAGGACTTCCACCCACCGTGCATTTTCAACGCAAGAACGTCGACTCCGCTGTTAGCCAAAAGAGTTGCCGAGGTTCTGCGAAACGAATGTCTACTGTAATTTTTTGTATTTTCTAAATTTAAAAATGTTGCAATATCAGACGGAATTTTAGCGAAAATATTTCTCCCAACTGGTTGGTTAACGCATTTCCCATTTTTATATCTCAAGAATAATCTTTTATTTTCTGAATTTTTTGGTCGCAGACTCATATATTTCCTGAATAATTCCAGACAGAGGAAATTGTCATTGTCTACGATAGTGAAACTTCTTGAAAGGTGATTTTTAGAATCAGGTATTTTGATAAGTATTACGCTTCCTTTATCAACAATATCGTCCACTGTTACCTTGCATAATTCATCTTTGCGGCAGGCTCCCGCAGCGACCTTCTTCATCAGATATGTTTGGTCAGATGCTTCACTCAAAAATTTTACAATTTGTTCTATAGTAAACACCTCACTTTTTTTGGGACGATATCCAATATTTTTGTTTTGTTTAAAAATGCCCTTAATTTGGCATATTTTGAAATGTCAACGTTATCATTTAAGGAGATGGTTGACCGCAGCATGGAATATTCGCACCATAAGTGTCATGTTGGCAACATTTGTGTACCGCACATGCGGATACGACAGTCTACGTTTAGCCATCGTATAGTATAGTCACACGATATAGAATTCTGGTATAACCTGTAACGATATATATAATAAAGACACCATTAATATAACTATTGTATTATTATTATGAAGTACACAACACTGGCGACGAGTCTGTAAATTTATGGTACGCGAGCAACAGGTGTCTTAAAAATAAAAATTGTTAGAAAGAAGTTCGTCCACGTGTTAACTGTTTTCCCGGCAGTCAAGATGGCCACGAGAACGAGTCAGGTATTTTCCGAGTTCCATCAAGAGATAGAAGACTGGCAAATCTATGAGGAAAGGCTAGAACAACATTTCTTTGCCCATGAAGTAACTGAAAATAAAATGAAAGTTGCAATCTTACTAAATTCCGTGGGTCCAATGACGTACAAGTTGCTACGGGACCTCTGTTTCCCTCAAAAACCGAAAGAAAAAACTTTTGAACAACTGTGTAACCTTTTGTCCAGCCAATTTAAATCTCAAGTAAGCGCCTGGCGCGAGAGAAGAAAGTTTTATGCCATGAGCCAAGCAGAGGGTGAACAGGTGAGCGAGTGGTATGCACGTGTTCGAAGTGCAGCCGTAACGTGCAATTTTGGGGCAGAGCTTACGAAAATATTAGGATACCGTTTTGTCTGTGGTCTATCCAATGGAAAAATCGTCGATAGAATATGCGAAGAGAAAGAAGATGCGAAGTTGGAAGATCTAGTGGCTTTGGCAACGAAAGTTGAAAATGTAGCCAAGACAGCAAACGTGAACCTCATTTCAAATTTCCCGCAGAATAGGAGAGCACGAGTGCAGAAAAATGGTAACACTGGCGGAAACATACAGCGCCGACATTCAAAAGCGATGGAGCGTCGAACCTCAGAAGGTATCCGTGACTTCTCATCGGGCGCAACAGAGGGCGTGCGACATCAACGCCACGAGTCAAATGTCAGAGGGAGAAGAAATGGTAATACAGGAAACTTTGCCAAGAATTAGTGTTGGGCGATATCGTGATTTTTCAATCACAACGTGAATCGTGACTGTGAATTTCTGATATCAGTGAATTTAAACCGTGATGTGATCACGACTTTTCATAATACGACGAATAGGAAAAATTGTTAATTTTGGTGAATTCGTGAATTCGCTACTTTGGTAATCTGTGCAGCCGTAGATATATAATACGTCTGATATTTACATATACATGCATATTGATATTATGATTTGCTTATCCAACTATAACCTGACATGGATTGGTGATAAAGCCAAAACACTAAAGTTTTAAATGGGACCCCTATTTGAACTTCGTAATAGCATATTTTTGTAAAGTTATACAAATATGTAAACATTTCGGAAGCATCAATAAACTATTTAGGTTTTAGGGTGCTATAGTTATCAATCAGATATTTTAATTTTTGCAGGGTTATTGTTTATAATAGTGCTGCAACCTTTTTAATATAAGCCTCGGATTTTAATAAAAATGTACAAATTAAATAATGAATATAATGTTTATTTATATAGTTATTCTTATTTGCTATTATTTAATGGGAAACATTTTATTTAATAAAGTCCAAGTGTATTTCTCCCATTCAAATATTTATCAAAAATATGTTACCTACTTCTTTCTTACAATTTTGGTCAACGGCATAAGGCAGCACTTCTAACGTATACAAGCTATAACCATTAGGTATACACTCTTCGCCAACTTACTGTGTACTTTTTTATTAATTGTTGCACATTCTATATGTACCTATAAGGATACTCATCATCTTCGCAGTTGATTATAGAATTGCAAACCCTTTGAGAAAAGATAATTTCTACTATGGTTAGTCGATGTGTTTTCGATGTAAAAGTTGTGGTTATTTCTCTCCAAACAAAAACACAATTATCTAAAACATGTTTTGGAGCTAAGCATTTCACAATTTTAAAAATCAAAAAGAATACAAAATTGTCGAATTCCATATTTTTATTATAATATGCCATGCCGAGATGACGTGAATGTTCAATATTTACAATAAAATTGTTAGTATATATTTAATCAAAAAAATATTTTAACGCATGGTTTTAGTAGGTGTTCTTGTAACAGAAATGTTCCGCCACGACCCCGCCTTTAATTGCCAGTGAATAAAAGAAAAAGATATAAAAAGATAAGTACTTATATAAATAGGTATCTATATAGTATGAGACGCGCAAGATCAGCCTATCTTGTGAAACGCGTACCTACCTAATATATCGCGAAGTCACGGAATCGTTTGCTTTACGTGTTTATACATAAGGTCGCAAACAAGATATTTATATCGTCAAAAATATATTGATATATGGAAAGTCGTGATCACGTCACGCTTTTCTTCCAACTTTATTCACAGTCGTTACTTGTGATTTTTTAATATCAGTGATTAAATCACAGTTCGCGATATATCGCCCATCACTACCAAGAATGTCAAATGTAAACATTGTAATAAATCTCACAATAATGTTTGTTTTTACAAGAATTCTAGGTGTAATACGTGTAACAGAATTGGGCATATAGCACGAGCGTGTGGTAATAATAAAAATGTTCATTTCATTCAAGAAGACGATGATGACTTATTTTATTTTAACAATGTAGACTCAAAAACTATATTAGACATGTATCAGATTGGGGAGAATTCCGAGAATCCATTCGAAATTGCTGTAGAAATAAACGATATTAAGCTCAAAATGATCATTGATAGTGGGGCAGGACTAAGTGCCTTAAGCAAAAACACATATCTAAAATATTTTTCTGATTTTAGGTTGAAAAACGATGGTATGCTACTAAGGGGTTACGATGGTAATACATTTAAGCCAGAAGGTTACTTCTTGGCCAATGTAAAGTACAAAAATGTGTCCAGACAAGTCAAACTATATGTAGTAAATAGTGGTTCTGCCGACGTGCTAGGACGTGACTGGATCGGTACATTTAATGTTAAAATTGAGATGGTAAATCAGATATCAGTGAACCAAGAGGTTGAAAAGTTGGTAAAAAAATTCCCAACAGTCTTCACTGACAAACTGGGTGAGTACACGGGGTCAAAAATTTGTTTAAGGTTAAAAGAAAATACTGTCCCGATGTTCATGAAACATCGGAATGTCCCACTTGCGTATAAAGAAAAGGTAAACGAAGAGTTAAACAAGTTGGAGAGAGAAGGTGTTATCGAGCCGATAGACAACAGTGAATGGGCAACACCTCTGGTACCAGTGTTAAAAAGCAATGGACAACTAAGGTTATGTGGAGATTACAAAGTAACTGTGAATAAACATCTAGAGGATGTGAAGTACCCCCTTCCCAAAGTAGAAGAAGTCTTTAATAAATTAAGTAAAGGTAAAAAGTTCTCAAAGTTAGATTTACAACTAGCATACATGCAGTTTAGTATGGATCCCGAATCAAGTAAAATCCTTACATGGAACTCTGAACGAGGCCTGTATAGAGTACGTCGAATGCCATTTGGTATCGTATGTGCGACGAGTATTTTTCAAAGAGAAATGGAGAAGCTATTTAAAGGTATGGATTTTGTTGCAGTTTTCGTAGATGACCTGGTAATCTCTGGTGATACGGATGAAAATCATATGGAGAATCTGGAAAAGGTATTAACCAAACTGGAGGAAGCTGGTTTAACTGTAAAAAAAGAAAAATGTGCCTTCTTCCAGGATGAAATTGAATATTTGGGATTCGTTATAACGAAAGATGGACTTAAGAAAACAAAAGAAAAAGTCAGAGCAATATTGGATGCACCCCAACCAAAAGATCAGTCCCAAGTAAGGTCATTCACAGGTTTGGTAAATTATTATCATAAATTTATACCTAATGCAGCAGACCTTTTGTCACCTATGTATGAATTATTAAAAAGTAATAAAAAATTTGTTTGGTCACAAGAATGTCAGGAATGTTTTACCAAAGTAAAAGAAATTATAGCTTCAGATAGTTGTCTAGTGCACTTTGATCCAAAATTACCAATAGTAGTTACGACCGACGCATCACAAAATGGCGTTAGTGGCGTTCTATCGCATATTATTAATGGAGAGGAGCGCACAGTCACCTGTGTGTCTCGTACGTTAATGCCCAGCGAAAAAAAGTTAAGTACTATCATGAGGGAGGCCCTTGCGATCTACTTTACTGTAAATAAATTGTATCATTATCTCTGTGGAAATTTCTTCATACTGCGGACAGACCACAAGCCATTAACAGCTCTTTTCGGTGAACATCGCAGTATTCCACAGATGTCTGCAAATAAACTCCAAAGATGGGCAATTTTTCTCTCGTCATTTAACTACAAAATTGAATATATTAAAGGGTCAGAGAACTCTGTCGCTGACTATATGTCTAGAGCACCACTGGACACCATTGTAACATCCGAAGAAGCTGCAGGTAGAGCGTCATATATATACTTCACCGAATCAGTGGAATCTTGGCCAATAGACAATGAAATGGTGAGAAAAATGACCAAATTAGATGCAGAGCTAACAGAAGTTATCAGATACGTAAGTAGAGACAGGTGGCCAAACCACGTAAGTAAAAACATCTTGCCTTACTTTCACAGACGTATGGAACTTCACATAGACCATGAAATCTTGATGTGGGGTCACAGGATAGTAATGCCCAAACAGCTGCGACAGCAAACGTTGGAGCTACTGCATGCCAGCCATCCTGGCATAGTTCGCTGTAAGTCTTTGGCTAGATCTGCGGTATACTGGCCTAGAATAGATATAGAAATTGAAGAGCTAATAAAAGGCTGTATTCCTTGCTTGAAAACCCGACAAGATCCGCCAAAAATGAACGAAACCCCCTGGCCAAAAACGAGTAAAATGTTTGAACGCATTCATATTGATTTTTGCAAAATAAAGAACAAACAATGTTTGGTGTTAGTCGATTCCTACTCGAAATGGGTTGAGGTATTCACAATGAAAACGACAAACGCTTTAGAAACTGAGGAAAAACTTCGGTCAGTCTTTGCAAGTTTTGGCTTACCCGTGACAGTGGTTAGTGATAATGGACCTCCATTTACATCAAACCACCTTCAACGTTTCTTTAACAAAAATGGTATTAAACACGTAACCAGTCCTCCTTTCCATCCTATGAGCAATGGCGCAGCCGAGAATAGTGTCAAGACATTTAAAAACAAAATCAAAGCTGCTATAGACGATCCCAGGAATGATGGTGTACCACTATCAACCCTGATTTCACGATTCTTGATAACCTACCGTAACACTCCACATGCAAGTACCCAAAAATCACCGTCGGAACTAGTGTTCAATAGAAAAATCAGAACAAGACTCTCTCTTCTGAAGGAAAACCCAGAATGTCAAGAAAACCTTTCGCAACGAGTTTACAAGAGTAAGAGCAAAAGGTATCGAGAGTTTCAAGTAGAAGACAGCGTCATGGTACGGGATTATCGCACAATCAACCGAAAACTATGGACTGAGGCGACGATCACAAAAAGAATTGGAAAAAGTACGTACCTTTGTACGTTAGACTCGGGACTTGTGTGGAAACGCCATGCAAATCAAATAATTCATCGTTCTACTAAAGCGGGACATTCCGGTGTAAACAATGACATCGATTATGCCTTTATCAAAACCCCAGTTAAAATCATAGTAGAGCAAACCAATGTCGAAGCAGGCACGAGTAGTACGTCTGCAGAAAATTTAATAATTTCTCCCACAAGACGACCTAGTAGCAATACCACAAATAATGACGAGTATCGTTCAGAAATAAGATCACCTAAGTCCCCAACTGCTAATCCGATAAATGTGTCTCATAATGATAGTTTTATTTCAGCAAATTCCAGCACCTCGGATTCTTTCAAATCACCTAGGGAAAATGTAAGCGACGAAATTTTTAGTAAAAATGATTTAAAACGTAATTCTGTTTTGTCTAATCGAACCGTTAGACATAGGAAAATACCCTCCAGATTTAAGGACTATTTAGTAGGGGGAGAGGTAGAAGAACTTGACGACGCATTTTAATATGTATTGGTTAATTAATTTTATTGTGACAATGACTGTATTAATGTTTGTGTTATTCTGTTTGTTAGGTTAAGCATGTTTATTTACAAATAATTGTTTTTCTTTGTTCTCATATTCATGTTACACATACATCAGACAGGATTTGAAATCAGATGTGATTATTGATATTTCTTAGAAATGAAATATATGACAAAATAAAAGTACAAACTTCAGGCAAAATTTTTATGTCAAATTAATTCACAGGATGTTAGTAGAAATCACTGCCATATGTCACACTTCCTAATATTAAGCATATTTGTTCAGTCATATAAATTACAAAAATTGAATGGTGAATAATGTTATACTCTTAATTTTCCTTTAATGAGATAACTCAAAAATTTAAGATATTTGAACGAAGCATTACAAAATAACATGCTTTATTGTATAAATTCCTTGCTGTGAAAAGTAACACTACTGATTGATATATTCCATATGTGACAATTATAAGCTTAAGTATGGGGGAGTGTCATGTTGGCAACATTTGTGTACCGCACATGCGGATACGACAGTCTACGTTTAGCCATCGTATAGTATAGTCACACGATATAGAATTCTGGTATAACCTGTAACGATATATATAATAAAGACACCATTAATATAACTATTGTATTATTATTATGAAGTACACAACAATAAGCTGGCTGGAGATGTATATTTTTTAGATTTCTCTAGAAAATATGCGAGTAAAACCGCCTCACTGGTATGAATATCCACATATTTAGCGTCGCACCACTTTCTAAATACGTCATATGTGATTTCGTACCTTTTTTTAGATTTCCCAGGTAGACGCGATGTACAAGCAATATTTGCAGCTTCTTCGATATCCACAATAGCATTTCCTCAAAAACTGCTTGTCAAACTTGACTTTTCAACGAGTTGTTTATCTATTAGGCTTTCTTTTGTTAATTTCTAGTATATACGATATACCTAATAATAATATAATAAAAGTTCTTTATTGAATATATAAGAGAAAAATTACATATTCAAACGGCTATCGACAATTTATTTTGTTGTAAAAAAAAAAAAAACAAACAAACAAGTTTAGATTAGTTTAGAGTTAGCGAAGATATTTTTTCCATCAGTGTCATCTCGGGGTGCTTGAATTTTGATGTGTTGGGGCTTCTTGTCCGGCAGAGAGGTCGCATCAATTGTATGTTGTGTGGTCGATTGGCAAATTTAACTGTTAACATTTGGAGTCTGGTCAGGATTGGTGTTATTCTGGTCGATATACTTAATTTATTTAAAATATTAAAATTTAATTTTGACAGGTAGTTGTCAATAATTCAAATTTAACTCATTAATTACTTTTCTTTGATTTTCGCGGGTATTACAAAAAACTATTTACTAACAGCGAACAGTAAGTGACTTTTCAGGTCGAGAATGTAGTTTGGGAAACCGAGGCCCGTAGGGCCGAGGTTTCCTAAACTACATTCTCGACCTGAAAAGTATCACTTACAGTTCATGGTACGTAATATACTATTTAAGGTCTATTTGAGACCACAAAATCACTATATCTTTAAATGTAGGCCATCCATGATACTAAATTGTATGAAAAAAATTAATAAATGATATATTCTTTGAAATTTTGGTATCTTAATACTACTCCACAGGTATAAGATATAACTGATAAATTGTAATTACCACCTATATTTTGTTAAATTAACAGCCTCTGCAGTATGCCAAACTATTTGTAAAACACCCTGTATAAGTAAATTAAGTTGAATCACCTTATTTTTGCACATCTGATTTTGACTTTTTCTATAAACAGAAACAATGGATAGCCAAAAAAATATATCTGTGAGTTTGGACAGGGATTTTTCTCATTGAAATAAAATAACTTTGGAAAAATTAAGTAAAATTTAATTAGGCAATATAAAACATGGCAATTTAAAAAATTATAACAAATAATAGACAATCTAAAAATTTCATAACATAATATTTTTAAGGAAACAGCAATTAATAACAAAGATGGTTTTAACTGTTGATGCTTACTTTACTATCCTAAACATAACAAAATAATTCAAACATGTAGGGTGTCCTAAACTTCGGGCAAAAATTGCGAAGGTGATTTTTCATCTAAAGTGGGTAGAACATTTTGATTTTGTACACCGTTTTTGCCCCAAAATGGGACTTCCTGATGAGATAATAATTTAAGTCTGTAGCATAACAGCAAGGAGTAGTGTGGGAATTTTGCACCACTATTTCTTTACTTGTTATATTTCTTGGAAGTCCGATAAGACAACTAGGTTTCTTATAAAAATTCACAACAAAATACAATCTTCTTAAATTTAGATAAAATCTACCGTTTTCGAAACCCATGAAAAGTTTTATCCCAAAAAACTAAGTATAATGGTACTTTTCTTCGGATTTTACAACAATCAACTCTGTACTTTTACCTCATGATGGTCTTATATCAACAAATTTTGGAGAGAATGATAAATATAAAAGGTTGGAGATGCCATCATAGGTAATACACCAGGAACTGGTGCAGTCTTCCGATCATATCTGTAAATTTTCTTGCACTATGATATACTCCTGGGCTTCGGAATTAGAGAAGAAGATGTAAGGCCCATTTTTAAATCCATTTTTATTTTTTATAAAAATTTAAAAAATAACAAAAACAAAAAACATATCTGATAACTCATTTTAAAAGATACACAAAAATAAATATGCAACAAAATATTTCTTTATACAATTATTTTTAGTAGGTATATGTAATAAATGTATTTAAAGGATTCTCTTTATCATTTCGGGGGATGTAGCAGAGATTAATTATATACAGCAACTCTACATTTAAGCATTTAAAGAGAATAATTGATATTTGAAATTATAGAAATAATTATAAATAGTCTAGGACACTTTCACTCCTAATTATGGGAGAAACACGTTAAAGATAATAAATTGAAGTACAAATTGTTTCAGAATTGGGTATGTTAACACATTCGCGGACACTCATTTTTATTGATATGTGCCTAACGTGACACTGCCGGCATAAGCCGCATCGCCCACAGTGCCCCTAGGGACACTGACGTTATATGCCGCAAAAACTTAGTGCGCTCTAGATACGCTTGTCGGAATATCATGTAAATTTTACATGTAATAAGGTATGAAGTGTCCCACTAGGCACCTTGGGTAAAAAAATAATGACAAAATTCCTAATAGTTTGTTGGTGATGAAAGAATTTGGTCAGGCGATCTAGGGACCATGTTTGGCGCGTTTCTGTCTGATTCCTGTGCATATTTTATAATTTATTCACATGTGAAATGGAAGAGAAGCAAGAAAAGCAACTACTCCGTTGGTATAAAGAGCTTGAAAGTGAGGACGAAGATTCCGCCAGATAAAAGGGCACGATATATAATATACAGATGATTCCATAGGGTATCCAGAATACACGTTTATAAATTGTAGTGATGATGATGAAGTAGTTGTAATTTCATTTATTAAAAGTTTTTATACTAAAATCAAGTGTTTTTATTTTTTTTTTTACATTCGGCATATGACGTCAGTGTCCTACTGTAGCTAAGATGCTTCTACTGGGACAGGACGTTATATGACGCAGACTTTTTCCAATATATCTAATTCTTCAGAAAATTCTGATTTTAGAGCTATATGTTGCATTTCTTTATGTATACTAATAATGATTTTAATCATGGTGTCAATTTCAGCACATCTCAATATTTTTAATTGCCCTGCTGGAGCGAAGAACAATGACGTGATATGACGTCAGTGTTCGTCAACGTGTTAATGTCTATAAAAGAATTTTTGAAAAAAATATTTGTATACAATTTTTAGGTAGTACATATTTTTCATAAGAATAGAAGTATTTCTATACCTCTGAAGTGGTCGTAGGCAGTGACATGCTGAACCATAATGTCGTTTCAAAGGGGTCTAAATATCCTTACCAGAAAGTATTCTACACTACAAGCCAAAAATTTTTAAGTTAAATAAGAACATGCCGAAGAATCAAGATTTTAACCACGAAAACACATGAATAATGGTCGTTTTCAATGCATTCTTTTACATACTTATTTCCCTGTGCTTGAAATTCAATCCAATGTAATGAAATGATTTAGAATTTTTTTAACTCCCTGCTGCTGCCTCCGCTGCCTTAAAAACAAATGTATACAGGATGGCCCAAAATCACCGGAGCAGCTCATAGTGATAGAGTATAAGTTTTCCTGTGCGAGGCTAATGATTTAAACTCTTTCTGCAGATTGAACCCTTTAACTTCCTACTTGCTTGAACAGGCAAACCTACAGGAAGATGTGCCATTATTACAACGTTGGTAGATGCGATTTCAACTCGACAGTGCTTGCACGTATGAACAATTTCAAATAGAATGTATCCAAATAAGTGGATAGGGCGTGGTGTCCTATAAACTGGTCTGCCTGATCACCAGACTTAAACCCATTGCATTATTTTCCTTGGGGTCACTTAAAACAATAGGGACTCTAAATGAGCTAAACAAATCAGTAGTGACAGTTGCACAGGAAATAGCTCAAAGGGCTAAGGTGGATTTAAGCCAACAAGCACATCTTTGTTTGCAAATGGAACTTTAATTCAATAATCAAAATTATTCTATGTTCAAATGTCCAAAATGTCATTTTGTCTAATTCATTTTGCTTATACCCCGAGAGCTAGCGTCACAGAAATTTGTACTATTTGTAAATGGACAGAATATGTCTTAATAGGTTGTCGATGATCCATTGAATACCCGTCCATCAGTCTGCCGGGCTGGGAGCGCTGCGTTTGGCGGCGAGGGGGCGGTTTAGTCAATGACCTGACAGCGGTACTGTTACAAATGTCAAAAAAGCCGTTTTTGATTATCTCGTGCCGAGCCGAATTTCCGGTTTGGCCGTCGCAATTTACGACACCGACATAATATCAATCTTTCTTTTTCCGTAGAGTTATCACACAATCCTCCACCCGACGTATTTATTTAGTTCTTAACATTTCAAAAATTTATGTCTTTGAAGCTTTGCGTTCTCCGAGATTATAGTCAATTTTAAGTTTTGGATCCGCTGTAGCCCAACGTGCTAAGCGGCGACTACTTTTAAGTGAATTCCCGACTTTGAAACCCGCCCAGCGCTACTTTTTATTTATTTATTTTTATTTTTGGCAGATATATATTTGATTCTATAATTGCTCATAGCTTATTTCTATGCGACTAACGTGTTAAAATTATAAATTTTTGTCATTTTTTCTGATTTTTTGGTGATACATAGGGAAATAATCTTTCTAGTCCTCCATTCATCAGTAGGTTCGGTGGTGTAACGGCTAGAAGTCCTGATTCCCAAACAGGTGATCCGGGTTCAAACTACGCACCCGGAAGTTTTTTTTACCTTTTTTGCATTTCCGGTCATAATTTGATGCTCAAATATTACCTATATATCACATGAATAATAATTTTAAATTTTCGTATTTGCTTAATTAAAGAGGGTTTCTCGGAGCTTCATTCAGCTTCAAAATAATTTTGTTGGAAATCGATACAAAAAATTGTGCGAGAAAATTTATAATTCAAATTTGGATTTAATCAATCGATAGAAGCCGAATCTACAAAAACTTGATGCATTTTTATTAAAGAAAACATACAATTCAAAATGGCGGCGTCAACATGGCTGACAAATTTTATATTTTACGGCCCGATTCGATTGAAAATTGATATCTGGAGATCATTATGATCGCAGATTACAAATATGAGACCGAAACCAAAATATTCAAAATGGCAGTGACATCATGACGGATCAGTTTTATCATTTGTCGTCTAATTCGACTGAAAATTGGTATCTGAAGGTAATCAGGGTCGCAGATTAAAAATAAATGATCGGAAGTGAATAACTCAAAATGGAGGCGTACATCATGGGGCACTAGCTTTGCCATTTATCATTTGATTCGATGGAAAATTGCTATCTGAAGATAATCAAGGTCACATTACAGACATGAGATCGAAATCCAAAAATTTAATGCTTCCAAATTTTATCATTCATGGTCCGATTCGAATGAAGATTGGTATCTGAAAGTAGTCATGGTTGTAGTTTATAAATATGAAATCGAATCTCAACAACTCGAAGTGGATACGCCAATTTGGCTGACATTTTGTACCGATTTCCAACAAAATTATTTTGAAGCCGAATGGAGCTCCGAGAAACCCTCTTTAATTACGCAAATACGAAATTTAAAAAGAAATTACTCATGTGATATACAGGGTGATTCACGTAGGCCATTCATTAGAAGTTTTTCAACTTGCAGTTGGATTAGAAACTTGAAATTTGGCATGCAGCCATAATCGATCATGCCCGTTCTATCTAAAATATTTTCAGTCCTCCAACTATACAAAGTGTGCCAAAAATTGGTACCAACTTTCTTATTTTAAATGGAAACCTATATGTTTCTTTACATGGTTCGATTGGCCTTCTAATTCTGAGTTTAGAGAACCTAAGGTATGTTAACTTATCTATTACAATTTTTGACATATGTCCAATTTTTTGAAAAAAATTGCCGCTGTAGTAGTTTACGAACAAATTTGTATCTCGCAAACCTTTCAAAATTATGAAACCAAATTTGTGAAGCAATTAGCTGGAAGTCCAGGCTAACTTTTGATGTCCCATCGGTGGTCCCATTTTGTACCAGATGGGCGCAGTCGATTTTCAAATGTCGCAATCAAAAATTGTCAAAAAGTCATTTTTTTCAAATGGCACCTACTATTTTTTTTCACACCATTGGGAAGAAAATTGAATTTTAGGGTGAGTTACTTAAGCATTCCCTATACCTAACTTCATCCCATATCGAGTTATTCAATAAAAATCAAGAAATACCTTATCTTGCCGAGAGATTCCTTACTTCATCAAGTATGCCATGGAAACAAAAGACAGTTGTAATAATTTTTAAAGAAAAATATGGATTCTTATTTAATTACACACAACACCAACAAATTATTATTAACGAACAAGAACAATGTTGACGAAATTCTGTCAGCACACATTGAGCATTTGTATTGAAATAATTATTTTGTTAATCTGTTTATTTGTTGTTATTTTGTTGTTATTATTTATTATTGCAATACGATTTTTGAATAAAAATTAAAATGAAATGATTGTTTCCAAAGCCTACTACCCTTGAGAAAAAAAGAATATTTTTTTCAAAAAATGCCAATAACTCCAAAACGACATACACAATGTTAATAAAAGTGGCCCTAAAATTCAATTTTGCATTGATTTCTGGCGTCAGAAATGGTAGGCGCAAATATGTGCTACGCAATCTGTTGAAAGTAGAATAATAGAATATTTGAACAAAAATATGGTGGTCACATTGAACATTTACATCAGAATTTCATCAACATTGTTCTTGTTCGTTAATAATAATTTGTTGGTGTTGTGTGTAATTAAATAAGAATCCATATTTTTCTTTAAAAATTATTACAACTGTCTTTTGTTTCCATGGCATACTTGATGAAGTAAGGAATCTCTCGGCAAGATAAGATATTTCTTGATTTTTATTGAATAACTCGATATGGGGTGAAGTTAGGTATAGGGAATGCTTAAGTAACTCACCCTAAAATTCAATTTTCTTTCGAATGGTGTGAAAAAATAGTAGGTGCCATTTGAAAAAATTGACTTTTTGATAATTTTTGATTGCGACATTTGAAAATCGACTGCGCCCATACGGTACAAAATGAGACCACCTATGAGACATCAAAAGTTAGCCTGGACTTCCAGCTAATTGCTTCACAAATTTGGTTTCATAATTTTGGAAGGTTTGCGAGATACCAATTTGTTCGTAAACTACTACAGCGGCAATTTTTAAAAAAAAATTGGATATATGTCAAAAATTGTAATAGATAAGTTAACATACCTTAGGTTCTCTAAACTCAGAATTAGAAGACCAATCGAACCATGTAATGAAAAATATAGGTTTCCATTTAAAATAAGAAAGTTGGTACCAATTTTTGGCACACCCTGTATAGTTGGAGGACTGAAAATATTTTAGATAGAACATGCATGATCGATTATGGCTGCATACCAAATTTCAAGTTTCTAATCTAACTGCAAGTTGAAAAACTTCTAATGAATGGCCTACGTGAATCACCCTGTATAGGTAATATTGGAGCATTATATTATGACCGGAAATGTAAAAAAAACTTCCGGGTGCTTGGTTTGAACCCGGATCACCTGTTTGGGAATCAGGACTTCTAGCCGTTACACCACCGAACCTACTGAGCGCTGGAAGACTAGAAAGATTATTTAAAGATTATTTCCCTATTTATCACCAAAAAATCAGGAAAAATGACAAAAATTTATAATTTTGCGTTAGTCGCATAGAAATATGCTAAGAGCAATTACAGAATCAAAAATATTTGCCAAAAATAAAAAAAAAAAAAAGAAAATAAAAGAGTAGCCCTCGACGGGATTCGAAGTCGGGAATCCACTTAGAAGTAGTCGTCGCTTAGCACGTTCGGCTATGGCGGATCCCAAACATAAAATTGACTATAATCTCAGAGAAGCCAAAACTTCAAAAACATCAATTTTTGAAATGTTAAGAACTAAATAAATAAGTTGGGTGTGATACCTCGGAAAAAGAAAGATTGGTATTTTGTCGGTATCGTAAATTGCGACGGCAAAACGGGAAATTCGGCTCGGCACGAGATAATCAAAAACTGCTTTTTTGACATTTGTAACAGTACCGCTGTCAGATCATTGACTAAACCGCCCCTCGCCGCCAAACGCAGCGCTCCCAGCCCGGCAGACTGATGGGCGGGTATTCAATGGCTCATCGACAACCTATTAAGACATATTCTGTCCATTTACAAATAGTACATGCCTTGTGACGCTAGCTCTCGGTCTATTACGGCGCCTGATTCTTTCTTGGTGCAAAAAGGTTATAAGATATAAAAAAATCAATTTTGAAAAGGAGCCTACAGTAGGCCATCTGTGCTGTTCTTTTATAGAATTACAAGCAAGATATCGATATGATCAAAAAAATGCAACAGCCCTTAGTATACGACACAACAAAGGGTATAGTAGAAAGTAAAGGGAAACGGCTCCAGAAGCGTTTGGACCTAATTTGGCGTCAGTAGATCGACAATAGAAAAATAAATGTTTTCCTCGAGCCCTAGTCCCTTATCACCATTGATAACCCATGTACCCTAATAAATATAATTTTTCGTTTTCATTTTTTATCTTTACAAATTGTACGTCAATTATTATGAAAAACATGGAGAACGTAGATGTGATTTTAGGAAGAAAATTGTGCTGACTGCTGCATTTTTCGTATAAAAAAAATATTAAAGAGCAAATAATTATTTATTCAAAAAAATAATGGTTTGTATATACAGAATTTTTACCAAATATACACTGGTATGAGTCTTTTATTGTCAATTTCTTTCAAATTTTTAGGAGCGGCGCGTCCCACTGCCGCTTATAATAGGTAAATGTACAGGGTGTCCCTCTAAAACTCGCGGTGCCTTTTCTTGATAACTAAAACGGATATTATTGAATTCTGTAAAAAGTGTTCGCTAGAATATATATGACTATAGTTTTTAGTAAAAATGATTTTTCTACAAATTGAGGTGTAGGTGGCGTTGCGAAGCAAAAACATTTTTCGATAGCAGGAACCTTGAAAAGGGACTCTACATAATTGTTTTTATTATTATCAATTTGAAAAATGTAAAAAATTATGTTCTCTCAAATTTTTCATGAAAAAACTTATTTTCTAAAATGTATTTTTAAAGTGTTTCAAAAAGGCATTTTTGTCACTTAACAAATTATAGTGAAATTCAAGTATCTCCAAAAGCTCTGATTTTTCAAAAACTATTCCTACAATGTACTGTTTCAACACATGTACATGCACCTCCATTTCGCGGTTAAGGTTTCCGAAAAATTCCCTTGCATCGCATCTATACATCAATTTGTGGAAATATTGTTTTACTAAAAATATTCTCTAGTGAACAGTTCTTAGAGAATTCAAAGTTCCCTTTCAATATGTCAAAAACAATCTTAACCATTTTGAGGAATGGCTCAAATCATAATTACTTAACCAGGTCTCACAAATTTGGATACATAAAGTTTCTATAGTGAGCACCACTAAACATTGCGTTTTAACAGTTTTTATTTTCTTTAAGTATGACACACCGCTTCTAAAAATTTGAAAAACTACTCATATCAGTGTATTTTTGGTAAAAATTCTGTGTATACGAAAGGGGCAGCAAAATCAGCACCATTTTTAATGAACGGACAATCAATCAACTTGCAAGGATAAAATATGAAAACGAAAAATTATATTTATTAGAGTAGAGAAGCTACCAGTGGTGACAGGGGGCTAAAACTCGAGAAAAATAATTCTTTTCTTATTATCAATCTACTGACTCTGAATTAGGTCCAAATGCTTCCGGGGCCACTTTACCTTACTTATTCTGCTACAGAACACAAAACCCTATTTTCGGAATATTGATCTAGTACACTGTTTTTCAGTTACTTGGGATCACATCGGTACATTTTCCCGGGACTTGTGATAAAGAAATAGTGCAAAACCTCCCCTTGCATTTGAAAATTTTGTGACAATTGGTGTACATTAATGAAAAAATCACTAGACTTCCACCTTTACAACACACAATGCCTCATTTGACAAGAGAAAGGATGAAAGTCCAGAACTTCTACTTGCCTCAAAGTTTAGAAACATTCCACTATTTCAAGGTTAAGTACCAGCTCTCTATTCACTTTTGCTTGTAAATAATGCAGAGTTTGTCCCTGTATCTCCCCACTATATAAATTATACGGTATCAGACGCAAAGCAGGCCCGTTTTCGGTTTCAGAATGGGACAACTCATATTTATAGCCCTTAAGCATGACAACATCAACTAGGTCTATCCTCACTAATAGACCAGAATAATCCCTAGAAAGATCAACGTTAATAAAATTAAAACCCACCCGGAACAGCTCTCCATACTTGATCCAATAAGCAGAAAAATTCGGTGGAGCTAGAACCTCCATGATATTTTCTTCTACGAGAGGTTCAATAAGATGCCAGTGCTGCTGCAAACAATCTAAGCAACCTTTAAATTGGCAATCTATATCGGGGCACTGATATTTCCTATACTCGCAATCTCTCTTGTGTTCCATAAAATTAAATATATTTGTATGCTCATCGCAGCCGTCCGAGTGGCACGGGACTGAAATACTGTGCAGCTTGGATTTCTTGTTCCACTGACAAAATTTCTTGCATTGAGGGCACTTATTCCAAGAGCACTTATCACAGGCGAGATGATACTTCGGACAGACGTAAACTTCAGTTGAAATGTATATCTTGCAATTAGCGCAAAGTTGAAAGCTTTCCAAGCGACTCATTATTTCCATTAGAGTGACTAGCTCAATCTTTGGTATAACCTCGAAATACAAATCAGGTATTTTACGTGACTCGTATGGCACCACGTCTGTCGTCTCACCTACCAGTTTGTCGACTTCCTGTCTAAACAGTATAAAGTAGTCCTTCTCTAGGTCTGGAGCTCCGACATAATCACTTTCTAGCAGCAGTACCACTTGGCAGTTGCACGATCCGGACGGAAAGCAGTTATTCATCATAGCTCTGTACAATACATCACTTTTGGGGGCGATAATTTCAGCATTCAAGTCATTAGTCAGGTTAAACTTGTGACGGTCCCCATTCACACAACTCACAGGAGTTTCCAGAATCCGTTCCTCACCGTGAAATTTCAATTTGAACTTGAAATGGATTATATGGTTGGCATACGTTATAAGTAAATTGAAGATTTGTACGACGTCTGGCCCCACATGGACGTGTACGGCGAGCATGCATTGGTTTTCGGTGACCACAATTTTCTTTGACATATTATCTTGAATAGTGAGAGGTGGAAAACCGGGCCGCTGAACATACTCGGCGTGTTCCTTAGTAAAATGATTGTTCAGTGCACATCCATTACTGGAAAACTCGCAGAAGGGGCATTGGAGATCTGTTATTTTACCGCAGATAGGCTCATGTTGTATGGCCTCGTTGAAAAAAAGCAGCTCTTTACATCCGGAGTAATAGCCAATGCATCTGAAGATCATCCTTTCGGCAACCAAATTGTACAGGGACTGTTTTAACCCTGTGCCAATGTTATTGCTACATCGCCCGCAAATCATACTTCCATCAGAGAGGAACATGAGAGGTCCTACGGAAAGGTATCTATAACAATTGGTGCAAGACTGCGAACTGAGTGGTTCTGAGAAAATCAAGTCGTACATTTTGCGCTAAAATTGAAACAAAATAATATTGAAAATATAATAGATGGCTGTGAGGCAAAACAACTACTTACAATAGCGAAATTGGATATCTTGGAAGTTTTATATGGTTTTATAGATTTTTTATGGATTTTTTTCTTGTAGTTTGAAAATGGTTTGAAACTTTTGGTGGATCACACCACGGAGAATAGGAGAAGCGGTTGATCGAGGACGGCCGCGACTATGCGACCTCTGGTGGTAAACGTGTAGACATGTCTTGTAACAATAATTATTAGCGGTATATTTAAAATTTTGCCAACTGTATAAATATTTCTTCGCGAATATTAGACGATTTTAAATGTTTGTTATTATTTATAATTTATATTTTTATTGTTGTTGCTGATATAAAGGAATATTAAAATAAAATATATTATATGGTTTATACATTTATATATTTTCTATTTGCACTTTTAGGTATAAGTATAAATATTATTAGTAGTATAAAGCTTTATTGGCTAACGACCGATGAGGTCTTCCAGCCCATGTACAATATATTATTTTACAATCATTGATTTTTATAACAAATATCACTTGTGTTTAGTCTTATAAAAAAAAAATACGTATTATATATAAGTAGATGATTATGTGTATTAACAAATTGAATTCCTCCTCCATCGATCGACCTACTTCAGCAAACACTCCATCCTTCATTATGCAAATTCCTAGGAGTTAATATTGATAGCAAATAAAACTTCAAATTGCACACCATAGACTTTGCAAACAAAATATCATAACAAGAACCAAACACTTTCGATCATTATAACTTATAAAAATGAAGGAATAGATACACAAACAGCTTGCAAAATTTATAAAATGGTTTGTCGACCAATAATAGAGTATGGTTTTATATTATTTGGAAAATTACGTAAATTAGACACCCCAACAACTCCTTTCATAGTCCCTGTGTAACAACCTTCTATATAAAAAAACCCATATTCAACCTATTCTCTTCCGATTCAATAAAAGACACTATTACAAAAATTTGCCAATAATTCACTTAACATCGAAATTATAAATCCTTTTAATTCACCAAACCAATCCCAACATCCCTCATCCTAAAAGAATATTCCCTACACAATCAATCTACTAATCCCTTATATTGCTACGTAGTGACTAATATTATTAATTTAATTTGTTAATACACAATCATCTATACTTATACATAATACCTTTTTTTTCTTTTTTTTGTAAGACAACACAAGTGTTATATTTGTTATAAAAATCAATGATTGTAAAATAATATATTGTATTTTACATGGGCTGGAAGACCTCGGTCGTTAGCCAATTGGAATTTCCAATAAAGCTTTATACTGCTAATAATATTTATGTACCACAAAGTGCAAATAGAAAATATATAAATGTATAAACCATATATTTTATTTTAATATTCCTTTATATCAGCAACAACAATAAAAATATTAATTATAAATAATAACAAACATTTAAAATCGTCTAATATTCACGAATAAATATTTATACACTTATTGGCAGAATTTTAAATATACCGCCAATAATTATTGTGACAAGACATGTATATACACGTTTACCACCAGAGGTCGTATAGTCGCGACCGTCCTCGATCAACCGCTTCGTGGAGAATAGAGAGGAGCAGCACGCATACGGGATGATTGAGGAAAATCATTCGGCAAAACAAAATACCGCAAACTAGTGCTGACATCAACGAAAGCAATTAATAACTAGATACGCTTGCTATTATACCGCATTTATCGTGGCCTTTTTTAAAATAAGCAGGCGTCGAGCACGACTGTCGCCCTACGTGGAGGATTTCCAAAGGATCCCACCAGGGAGGAATGCATAATAGACGTCCTTATTTGTGTATTATGTGGACATATCCCAATATGCCAGAGAAAATTTAGTTTTGTGGCATATTTACCAATATTGACTAACCAATAAAGGAATAAAGAAGATTAATGAGTTTATTAAAGCATAGATTAGGGAAATAAAGCAAAGATTAGCGAATTAACAATTACCTTCTCTAATCTTTGATTAAAGGAAAGATTCGAGAATTAACAAGATGGGCACTGTTGCCGTTTTGGCTGTAATTACTGGCATTTACCAGGAATGAAGAGGCCTGCCAGCACAGTTTAATAATACACAGTTGGGTCACTTCCCCTCATATTTGTCCATGACCCCCCACTCTTGCCACCGACGCGTGGGCTACACTCAGTAGAAAACAAGTTAGTTCTCGGTTACAGCGCGCAAATAGGAGACTTCGGTACTTAATTTTAAAACTGGCGCCATAACAAAATTGTATTGTAATCTTGACATCCTGCTAGAGTCTAGTCCAGACAAACCGAAACACATTTGTGAAATAAATAACCTCTAGGAGTTATGTTTTTTTTTGTTGAGCAGATGAGGACATGCTTAAAAAAGGAAATATGTTAAGTTCCAATAAAGCTCTTTTATTTTAAAATTCCTGACGAGAGTCGTGTTTTTTGAGATGGGAGAATTTCGCTTAGTTGCTGTCAAACTATGGGAATTCAATTTGGCATCCTTATGAACTGACCTATACATATAAATGGAATGATTGCCAATGCCCATATAGTCCATAGGTCCATACCTATTTGTGTGTCAAATTGAATCTCGCGCAAGTATGGCGACCCCCGGTAGAAACGAGACGTTAATTACAGCAAAGTATTCCATATAATGCGCATGCTCCAACCAAACAGGGCGTCAATTTTAAAAATTCTAAGACCATTGAAATGATGCGCTTTTATCGCGGGAACGATGAAACATTATTTTTCCGCTATTTAAATAAGCATATGTTCGCCGAATTTAATTGGTTTGGAGTAATATAAGTGATTTTAGCTATGTTAAAAAGAAAATGTTTTTTTTTTAAATGAAAATATAAATATTCGTGATCAGTTATCAATCATACAGTGAATTTGATCGTATAGGTTTTCAAAAATCTGTATATTACTATATTACTAAGAAAATGATTTTGAGCTATTTTAATAATAATAACAATAACATATGTTTAATAATAATAATAAATTTTTCCAAATAATAAAATAAATATACTACAAATATAACAAAAACTTATGTGGGTATACATACTTTTAAATATAGTGTTAATTGACTAAATGCTTAATTTTCTGGTTAATTTCTTAATATATTTTGTTTTTAAAACTGTAAGGTGTTTTAGTAGACACAATAAATATATTATTAAATTGGTTAAAAATCTTTGGGCATAAATGCAAGCAACAGGATTCATATTCGCAGTTCTGTGTTGAAGGATGATAAAAATGTCAACACTTTAAGGGTGATATAATTTTAGGTATGTTGAAAATTAAAATGTTTTTTTTTTATTAAAATCTTTATTCAAATATTACAAATATTCATGATCATGTATTTGATTGTTTGAAACAAACAATCCGGATCCATTATGGATATTTCTAATATTCTTCATGTCTTCTTGGTTTGGTTTCTTCATCCTGGCGGTTTTCTTCCTTTTCTTGGTGGAATAAAATCTAACTTGCTGCTCTATGTTTTTGTTTGACAATTGATTTTTTTCAGTGTTTGGACTCAGGTTGTGTTCAGTTGGCATTAACTTTAACAAAGAATGGACATTTCTTAAATTCGAAAATATTTGAGGAATGCATTCTGTACTTGCGTTAGTAAAATCTTTTTTATTTATTTCAACCTGTAGTGCCGATAATTCTTTGTTCATTTTCTCTTTAATAAGTGAATTTTCATTTTTTGATAAATTCACTTCCTCAATGTTCAAATTTATATTTTCTTGAAGAATTGGAAGTTGTTGCTTTATAAAATTATTTTTTTCTTCATTATTATCTTGGTTACCATTTCGAGTGTTATGATTTGACAAAAAATGGATATGCTTGCATACTGTTAATTTAATATAAAAATCTGGGCAAGTACAAGTATAGCAATGAATACAAATTTTACAATACTCGCAGGCAATATTGCAGCACTTCTGAGCAAGAACTTTTTCTATAAGATAATCTTTTTCTTCATCAAATAGTCTCCACTTATTTTCATTCAATACTTGTACATTTAAGGAAGTTGTTAATGACTGACGATGTCGTTTTAAAATATCCCTTTGGTGTACTGTGTATTTTCCTTTTGTATGTTTAATAATCCTATCAACCATTTTATCCCTTAAATATTTCATCACAGCATGCAACCCTTTATCCAGTCTTCTTGTGAACTTTTTATTTAAATAAAAATATTTGATACTACGATGCATGCTTTCTAACCTCATATTCGTGTTTATTCCACATTTGAGACGATAGCAAAGAGCCCACTGTTTATAATTGTTTGAATATGTGTTCTTAAAATAGTTGCCAAAATTATAAGTTTCACTGTCTTTTAACAAATTATTTAATGTTTCATTTAGCTCTTTTTGAAACAAAACAGAGTCCAACTGATTCTGTAATGACTTTAAGGTTTTATATACCCAACAACGCTTTTCTTTATTTGAAATTTTTGGCAAGTTACTCTGCCACGCACGGTCTATATGCCAAGAACAATATAATTGTTGATTTGCAGGTCCCATAACTGATACCCAAGCATTATAGAATACCAGAGTGATATCACTCATAAACGTATTTGTAGTGACAACGCCTACTTTATTCATAATGCATTCAAAAAATAACATATGAATCTGAGTATCTTTCTTATTGGTGAACATGAACGCAACTGGGAATCCTTCACCAAAATCGTCAACTACCATTACTGTTGACAACTCAAAGTCGTAGTTGTTTAGACCATGTGTACTATCCACTGCAATTATATTTGATCCAAACGTGGCCAACATATATTTTTGATAATTATTCATTATTATTAGACAGAAATCACCATCGCTGAAATTTTCCATTGTATCACCTTGCCTTTTGTAGAAAAGAATAGGGTTCTCATCATTATTTTGACATTCCTGAACCCACAAATCGATACTTATTGCATCATTCTGGTGTTTTACACCATCCAGCATTTCCAATTTATAACTTCTCTTTATGTTTACTATTTCTTGCTTAGTCAGAAGGTCGACTCGTTTTAACTGATTTCCAATTTTACTTCGGTTAACATCCAAGATTCTAGAAAAACCAAAACGATTACTTTAAAAACAATTTTTGTGAAAATGTAAAAGACGTGTACATATGCGCCGCTATCTACTTCCTACCCCTATCAGGTTAAGAAAAGGTTTATCTGGTTCACTTTTACGTGTGTAGAGGTTGAAATGGTTATTATTTGTATTTTTAATATTTTACTACACTGCGGTAACTTACACCAGGGCACCAGTACAGTGCGATATTCATTATGGCAAAATTAATCTTACAACAATTAATATAAGATCTATGCATCTTAAACGAATGTTAACAATGAATATATGTACACATTTTCAATAGAAAATGAATGATTTAGATACCTTGATGTAGACGCCCCATTAAGAAGTTTTGATGCTATGACTTGTCGATCCTGGTTATTTAAACGAACATGTTGAATGTCTGTCTTGTGACCATAGTGAGTTATTTGTCTTTTTACATTTATCTTTCCATCTGCTTGTTTGACAACTGTCAACTGACTGGTACAATTGTAGTTTAATTTGCAGGAACCCTGCGACTTAGTCAAACGCTTGAGGTTAATTTTTTCTACATTCCTTTGAGGTATGCTTGCTGAAATTAAAAATTACACAATTATCTGACACATTGTAATCATCTAATTTTCTTACCACTTCTATTGCATACATAATATGACATTTCATTTTTTAAGAAGGTACTTTTCCGGTTCCCTCGAGGCTTTACATAGTTACAACATTCGAGGATCTGAATTTCTTCCTTCCATGCATTAAATTCTGAAAACAATGTTAAAAATATTAGCAAATTAGGATATTTTAATCAAATGCTAAAAAGTAGGGTACCTTCAAAACTAGAGAAAGTCTTCTCTTCATATAAAGGTTGAAATTGATGGATCTCCTCCAAATGATTCACCAAGTCCGTATTTATTCTAAAAGACAAATCACAGCTGGGTTCCAAGCATTTATATTTATGAGCACTTTTAATAAACTCAACAACAGATGGTTTTACATCATGCACGTTCCGTAAATGTTTATTTAGATTATACTTCGTGCTGAATGTTTTTTCACATTTAAAACAAGAAACAGCCATAACGATATCACAATTGAACTGATCAGCAGATGTACGTATCAATGTTTACACTAGTGTATGTTTTATTTACACTTACACAGACACAACGTTTAAGGTTAGGTTGTATTAGTTGTAATCTATGATGGGGACGTCAAAACGATAAGACTAGGCGCATGCGCTTTAAATGGAATATTGTGCTGTAATTAACGTCTCGTCGGTAGAAGCGCAATCGCAGTGTGTAGAACGCGAGGGCCGTCTCTATCTATCATGGTAGAAACATATAAAGTGTCAAGTTTTAACCATGGTAGATATATTTCTACCATGGTTTTAACACAGAAGTTACCAAGCTCCCACGAATCTATGTTCTCTCCGTCTGTCCTATCTTGTTAATTCTCTAATCTTTGATTAAAGCAAAGATTAAGGAATTAACAAGATAGGACAGCCGGCGGAAAACCTTTTATCTTTTAGCAATGGCGCCATTGACCTCGGCAATTAAATTGGAGTGCTCGCGCAGTTGCCACAATGTGATAATCAGACGGAGAAGGTAACATTAGAGCGAGAGACCAACCGTTATAGTTAAATGTCCACGGCTGTTCTGCCACGTGTTCGCATGTGACGTGTTTTGTTTTGTTTACATCCTCGTGTTAAAACAGCTGACGACATTCCCGGTTTTTCTTTTGTGCTTACAAAGTTCAGATTGAAGTGTGTGAAAGCTATCATCAGTGGAACTTGTTGCATATACAAAAAGTGTGATAGGGGCGTTAGGTCTTTTTAGAATTGCCAAAGACATTAAGTATTTTATTGTTTACAACAATAACGATGAATTACTATTGTGCCGATAGCGGAATACGCACCTACAATTTATAAGGCTCTTGTTGTAGCCGACAATCAATATTATTTATGTTTATTTTGGGGACTTCCAATATTTATAATTGTAGACACTTTAGTTTAATACTTATTTATGCCCTCATTCCAGGTAATTCATTACAACAAATATATTGCAAACATTTGTGATAAGTAATAATAAATGAGATTAGCTTTAACAGAGAAGTATTTACGTGTACCTACTTACATACCTATATACTCAGTTCCCTTAATTTTTATAAGCATTCCAAGTTACGCTTTCGTAGATAACGGGCATCCTTCAAGTGGTTATTAAACTAGATTATACTCTAGAAAAAGATTACAGAATTAACTCTATAACACAGCCCCACAAATAAAAAAAAATGTTTGGAACTGCTACCGAGACAAGTGTATATATCGTGTATCTCTATGTAATTTTCGACGCTGAATCCGAATCCGGGGTCAAAAAAAATCGTACACCCTCAAAATCGACCCCTAGCGCTAAATAACACTCCCTAAACAGGGTAAAAATTACTATTAACGCTCCACAAATAGCCTTAAATCTCAATAAATCGAATTAAATGTAAACATTCAAGTATATATAACACACAAATACAGAGTTAACACTACTTTCCATTGAAAATCACCCCCATGAATGGGTGAAAACTACCCCTCACATAACAGGAAATTTAAAAAAGCTCAGTGATTGCAAAAAAGCTTACGAGGCCCAGTTATTTTAGAAACAGTACGTTACTGCATTAGTTTCGATGCGATGCTCAAAATTTGCCCCAATAGAGTGGCGGAAACCACCCCTATATCGGGGAAAAATTTTTGTACTCGTGATTTCTATTTTAATCAATGCTAAATATATGCAGCACTGCAGTTTGGAGGTGAATACTTGCATTGCACCAAAGTCATTCAGTGACATCCCCATGCGAGGGTGAAAATTACTCCTCACATAACAAAAAATTCAAAAAATAGTTGCAGTATCTTTTAGAAAAGCTCAAAACATATGCATGTTCTTATTTAAGAAGAATCTTAGACAACGTACTTGAAAAGTACCCATATTATGAAGTAACAAAAATTTACCCGTAGTCTAAACTCAATTAAATTTATACTTTCTTTTTGATTTGTTTTCGAATGATCTTCTGACCGACTGTGGTTTATGCTTTTCAGACGTCTCTCTTTTTAAGGACCAACAGTAATATGCCAATATGTAAATTGTCTGGGAATCGAGAAAATGAAGTTTCATGCTCATATTGCACCCTAAAGATTTAAAATGTTTAATCATTTTATCAATTTAAATTTAGGGGTGATTTCCGCCACTCTATGGGGGTGTAGTTTTTGAACATCACATCGAAACTAATGCAGTTACATACTGTTTCTAATATAACTGGGCATCGTAAGCTTTTTTCAATCACTGCAGTTCTTTTAAATTTCCTGTTGTGTGAGGGGTAGTTTTCACCCACTCATGGAGGTGATTTTCAATGGAAAGTAGTGTTAACTCTGTATTTATGCGTTATATACTTGAATGTTTATATTTAATTCGATTTATTGAGATTTAAGACTATTCGTGGAGCGTTAAGACATTTTGACCCAGGAGTGTTTTTTAGCGCTAGGGGTTGATTTTGGGGGTGTACGATTTTTTTTGACCACGGATTCGGATTCAGCGTCGAAAATTACATAGGGATACAGTTGTCTCGATAGCAGTTCCAAAAAATTTTTTTTTTTGTGGGGCTGTGTAATCTTTATTGCTTTAGCTGCACTTTAATTTTGCCTGGTTGTAATTAATTTTAGATTTTCCTTTATCAGTTTCATGGCTCAAATAATTTACTGTTTAAAATTATATACATACCTGTAGGTATATATGTTTAAAGTTTATATGATATATATAATTTTAATTGTGTGAATAAATAAAATAATATTATTTACTGTTATTTAGATGTGCCAGATGTACCTATACTTTAAAAAAGGAGTAAAAAAAAATCTGTTTTATTGATCTCACAAAATTTATTTGTTTTGAAGGACCACCTTTGAGTAAACCAAAATGGAGTACCTAATTATGTCTATCTTGTTGCATATTTTTTTCATGAGCACACTGTGGATGTATGAAAGTTTTGAGAAAATTTTACGCTTATGCATATCTTTTCATTTGGATAATATCCCTGAAGCCGATAATAAGAATTTAATCAATTATCCACTAGACTTAAAAATATTTTAACAGTACGTCAGATGTCACATCATTTCAAAAGTTCAGTACATTTCTCTTTCATCTTAAATTTATATTTTATATTATACTTCTTATCAAGCAAAGAAGACAAAAGTGAAATAATCTTGTATTTAAATTCATATACCTATATATATCTACCTAGAAGAATATATATTTTATTTAAAACGTTAGCATTGACAATGACGTTAGTAAACATTGAATACTGCATATATTTGTAATTTCCAGTTTTATAAAACAAATCCTACTTTGGCTTTAAAAAGCAATAGGCTATCACTATTAATACATAACATAGACAAAGATTAGAGAATTCTTTAATTTTTGACATAGTTTTACCTTGCTTCATCTTTAGGTACTCTAAAAAATATGTTTTACTTGGACTTAACCTTTCTTTTTTTACAACCTTTGAAAATGCAGTGCATTCCACCCACTCCTCGTTTACTAATATTATTGTCTTTATATTCCATTTTATTTTGAAAATATCACACAGCAAAGAAAATCCGAACACTCCTAACAAAAGATCTAACTCAGCTGATCAAGCATAGAGATGGGTCGTTATTTGTGTAACGTTGTTTTGTCGCGGTATTTCTATGTAACGTACCGTCGCGCTACAAAATACTAAAATAGCCGGTTACCTCACTGAACTATATACATGTAAATGGAATGCTAATGTCTATACCAAATTGTGTGTCAAATTGAATCTCGCGCAAGTATGGCGACCCCCGGTAGGGGCGCATTCGCAGTGTGTAGAAAGCCAGGGCCAGTTCTATTTTTATTGCAAGTGTTTTAATTTGTCTTTTTTTCAAAAATCATCAAAAATATGCTTGCATAAATTGACATTTCATATATAATTAACTCTTGTCTTAATTTTTATTAAAGAACATAAAAGTTGTCATGCCCAAAACACAATTATTGAATTTTCAATTTCAACAAGCGAGAGGATTACTTGACGCCGGCTCTGAAATTCTGCACTAATCTAAGACCTCCTGCCACAGGAGACAAATCAAAGAAAAATTGCCTTGGCGCATAACGTCCCCCACAAGCATTCTGACTCAAGCTCCAACATACTTTTAAAACTAGATTTCTACTGCGGCGACGCATATCCCGGGAACCTTCAATCGCATGATTGAAGTATTTTGTTCACGCGCATATATCTGTATTGGTCTTCCATTTATTACGTATAGTTCAGTGGGTTACCTGCAACGAGCACCATCACTCGCTTTGAGCAACGACTGCGCGTGCAACGGATCTGCCTCGTCGCTGCAACGCAACTGATCTTTTAGAACTTTCAGTAGTTTCTATAATATCTACTTTTACAACTTTTGTTTTTCAGAAAAATAATTATAAATGGTAGATGTTTTTAATGTTTTATTTGGAGCCCTATTTCATAATTTATAAGTACCTACAGTAGAAAAATAACAACATAATTCTTCATATTATTATAAAACAAAAATTAACACACCTAGCTTATTATATCACACCGTATTTAAAGAAGTATGCGGTTTCATAAATTAATATAGGTATGTATGTTATTCTTATTGGTGTCTATTTATTGAAGAAATATAAGAACCTAATTAACCTGTATATAACTAGAACTAGTAGAACTAACAAATTGCCAACGCGACTAAAGAACTGAATAGATTACGTTACATTACCCTCTGAAAGTCTGAAATACCTGAGATCGGACACCGCTACGCGACAAACGCGATCGCTTTTACCCTCGTTCCGTTTGCAGAGCTAGTCGGATCATGTAGTTTCTGTCGCTCCAAAATAGCGTTTTTTTGTCGCGGTATTTTTCTGGAGCGGTCGCGCTTGCAACGCTACATAAGTGGAACCGCTTTTCACATCTCTAATCAAGCATCAGCTGATTGTCAAAACCATATTATACGCACGTATAAATAATGTCGTGTCCCTTTAACTGTGCTTTAACTCAGTAGAGAAATCCCTTTAAATTGGAGTGCGCAACTGTCTTCGTCTATTTGGTCTTCTCCGTCTGACTGTCCTATCTTGTTAATTCTCTAATCTTTGATTAAAGTATGAAACTTAACCTAACTAATACCCTGACTTTGGTAGTTTCTATTTACATGAGAGATGTCGCGTTTTGTGATTTGCTCACATGCATTTTCCATATATTTAATATTTAGAATAATTTGAAATGACTATGAAAATTAAACAATAAAACCGAGGACCTCTGATTTGTAGTACGAATGCATCATTCATTATTGTTTTTATTCAAGATTCCTAAGTCTTGATAATGTAAAGTAACTTTATAAAAAAATATATTATTTCTTATTGAATTTTTTGTCGCACGCATTATCATTGATCACATGATCACAAATCCAAGTGATCTAAAAGATGTGAGGTGCTTGGTATATTAATAGTTGCTGGTGTAGATATTTTTCCCAGTAATAAAAACTACGGTTATTTGTAGTTCTGAAAATTTACTAGAAATATAAAACTGATCAAGGTAATATATTAATAAGTAGGCACACATACTTTTTTTCTTCGTAATTGTTGACATAAACCACCTGATATACAGGGTGTCCCAGGATTGAGTTCCCGGACGGAAACCTGTAATTTCTCGGTTCATATTTGGCCCGTGTATAACTGAACTTACCTTATTAGTCCAAAAATATGTATCCCTGAGGAAGTACAATCATTTAAAGTGAGACAGAAAAAAACATTTCATTACAATAATTTCCTTATTTATACCTATTAAAGATAAAATTTTCAAATTTTGGTGTGAGCTATAGCTCTCTAGTTATTAAACTCTTTGGTCGCGAGAAACAAATGATATTTAGTTGTTATCAAGCTTACATAGAGTATACTTATATACAGGTCCCATGAAAACTTGAAAATATAATGGAAATTAAATGTCTGTCTCACTTATTTAAGCACAGGTTCCCGTTCGGGAACTCAATTCTGGGACACCCTGTATAGATATTTTCGGTCTTTCAAGTGTAATACATCGTCTTTTGCTAACCACATCTCAGCCCACACTCTAGTGTATGATAAATAAGTGATTGTTAAGTAATGAATTACATTTTATTACACATCAGAGTGTGTCACATGCACTTAATATGAATAGGTACATATATCTTTGTGTTTTCTTTGCTTTTAGAGGAAAATAAAAATAATTTCTGACACTGTCCAGGATAATAAATAATAGGAAAGTCGTGTAACGTACTTTGCTAAAATTTAGGTGTGTACATCCAACTTTAATATTTCTGTCATTTATTTGTCAAAATATATTTATATACTGAAAGTGTGTAAAAACTAATATGCCCCATATAAGTGATTTAGTTACCCTTATAACTAAGTGATATAGGTTTCCGTGGACTCTATAGATTAGTATATAATCTATAAAGATTTCTCGATAAAGATTTCAACTATATAGCATATTTATAGTACAACTAAACATTTCCTCTACGGATATGTTCTGTACTTAATCTGTACAGTGATTATAAAGCATTATCTGTATATATTTTCCCTGTATATAGAATATATGATTTACTTTATATCTGGATTGGAGTTTGGAGTTTGTGGGAGGGCAGTCACATTTAGGTGACCGCAGCACCTAGGCCCCATTGGGCACCTTGTACGTCCTCCCGAGGGATACAGGATTCCACCTAGGCCTCCAACCATCCTAATCTTGTGAAGAAGGTGGTGATGCTGCCTAGGGGAATATCCCTCAAGTCGGCCAGTGTAGGCCAACGTTCTCCCAAAATGGATTCTCTGCTAGAGGAGACTGCCGGGCATTCACAGAGTACGTGTTGGACAGTCTCGTCTTCTTGTTCACAACCTCTGCATAGGGGTGTGTCATTTAACTTCATGTTATAAAGGTGCTTCCTCAGCTGGCAATGACCAGTAAGAATTCCTGTCGCGAAGCGCAGGTTCTTCCTGGACATTCCCAGGTAGATCATTGTTGTATCCTTGTCAGGGTATCTAAGCAGATCCCTGGCCAACTGACAACTATGAGTTTCATCCCACAGTTTTTTAAATTTTCTGTGGGTGTCTTCTTTAATCATTAGCATTATTGCTGAGGTCGGCAGTATGTTGGAAGGGCCAGGTCCAAGTATACTTAGACTGGCTGCCTTCTTAGCCAGACTGTCTGCTTCCCTGTTGCCTCTGCACTGTGCATGCCCTTTGACCCAGCATAGAATGACACTGTTCATGCTGGAGGCGCCCACGAGTGCCTGATGGCATTCCCATACTGACCCTGTTGTTATTTTGTGTCTCTGTAGGGCCAGTAGTGATTGTCTACTATCAGTGTAGATTCTTATTGTTTTTCCCGTTATTTGTCTACGGGAAATTTCTTTTGCGGCTATGGTTATTCCCGCCAGTTCTGTTTGTATTATACTGGCTTGTTTGTCCATAGCCCATTTAATTTGAATTTGCAGGTTCGTGGAGTATACCCCACAACCTGTTCCTTCTTTCTTTTTCGATCCGTCTGTGAAGATGTTAACTGTTCCTTCACTGACGGCCTCATTGCTACTGTTGGTGTGTATTTCATAGGGTCTATCAAAGATGAACTGTGGAGAAATACCATCTGCACGTACCTGCAGAAGTGGCATTTGTTTAATTGCCTCATTCCACAGCCGGCATCTGGTCACTCCACATCCTATGTTTGGCTGTATGCCAACGGATTTGAGACGTGCCATAGTAGTTAGGGCCACCTCTTCTAGATATATGTCTAGTGGTGGCAGGCACAGCATCACTTCCATTGCTCTTGTTGGTGTTGTTCTCATAGCTCCAATTGTGTTTAAACAGGCTACTCGTTGTACCTGGCTGAGCTTACGTTTCGCTACAGTCTGCTGACTCTTAGGCCACCAGACGATGGCTCCATAGGCTATCATTGGTCTTATTATAGCAGTGTAAATCCACATAGCCACTTTGGGTTTCATTCCCCAGGTTTTCCCTATGGTTCTGCGGCACTGCTCAAAAGAGATGTAAGCCTTCTTTAGTCTTCTGTCTAAATGAAGATTCCATGTTAGTTTGGCATCAAAAGTTACTCCAAGGTATTTTACTTCTGATACTTATATCTGGATATAAAGTATCGTTATATTTTATATTATCGATAACTCATTAAATATAGGTTCTGTAAAGTTCTCCTATAAAAAACATTACTGTTATGGAAAATGTATTACAACTTTATTAAGTCTATATGTAATCTATAGATTATAGATATTGTATACTAAATAGGTGTCGAGTCTTATTTACATAATTGATACTGATATTTCCTCATTTATCGCACATCTTGAGTAACATTAAATTATAGACAAGACCATAATACAACTGTATAGATTCTGTTCAGTATTCTGTACAAATTTTATTTTAAAACTTGCCATGTTAGTACAGAACTGACGCGCGTGACTGTTAAAAAATGTGAAGTTATGCGTTCTATGATTTGCTATTACTACGTCCAAAGTAGTGAATAGAAGAAAATAATATCCATTATCCATACGATGAACATTTACAGCCCTAGGTGATTTGAGTAGGTAATGTTTCGCTGACGCCAGGCCTCTAATTTATCACAAGTAACTGCAATGTATGATGCTAATTCTTCGGGAGTTGTAGCAGATAACGTGATTGTGATATCATCAGCAAACATCAACACCATACCCTTAGTAATGTGTTGTGGCAAATAGTTTACGTATAACATAAATAAGAGTGGCCCCAGCACTGAGTCTTGGGGAACATCCATTTCAACATTTCTTGTTAGAAACCGCTCCATTGCGCTTACTAACATCTTTCTGTCAGACATGTACGACATAATCCAATTTAGTAGGTTTGTGCGGATACCCATAACATACAGCTTGGTCTCTGATGTCGACTGTGTCGAAAGACCGAGAGAGGTCAAACATAAGCGATATTACATATTTTTTCTTATCTAGCTTTTTATAAACAAAGTTTAGTAAATTGTAGGATGCCGTTTCTACCGACCTCTTTTCTCTAAAGCCATATGTTGGCAGGATGTCAGTAGATTTGCTTATTTAAATAATTTATAATAACAATATATACTAGTTTTTCAGCCAACTTTGATAGGACGCTTACTAGTGATACTTGTCTGTAATTTGCAATATGTTGACATATACATAACTAATAATCTACCCGTTGTGATAGCGATTCGATAAATTAAACTTTATCCAGTCTAAATCCAAAATGTATCGTGGTGATAGCGAATCGATAAATGCCAACTTTATTCAGTCTATACACAGAATGTATTCAAACCTGTATCATTGCTGTACCAAAAGAATATAACCTGTCTTTATCGAGTAAAGATTTTCATATACAGTTTGGTTATACGGGTAAAGCTGCAGTGTTATTGCTAAAACAGAAGATGGTTGGTCAATGAGACAAATTGTACTGCATTATAACATAGTCAATACCCTAGTTGATACCGAAGGGAAGTATTGTGTTCGAGAAAAAATCACCTTCTGAGACTTCTTAGTATTTCCACGTTTCTAACCATATAGGTTACGAAAAATTCTTGAAGATGGTGTCTATATTGTCCCGATAATGTCAAAAAAAATTCAGCAAGATTGGTTTATTACTTTTTGAGTAATTAACGATCAATTTTTTTTAACCTTTAATTCACAATTATGTATTTTTTTTATAAAATCCATTTATAATTGGGAAACTCATTTAGAAAATTTAAAAAACTATCGAAAAATAATATCCTGTTGGTATTTTTGAAAGTTTGTAATTTTGGCCGATTTTATGAGGTTTTTTACTAGTGAACCTTTTTATACGTGAGATAAACAAATAAATATCTTGTTATATTTTAACTTTAGAGAATCTATATATATCTAGAAAGCTGCTATTTTTTTACAAATTAAAAAAAAAGTTTGTCCTAGCATTTATTTATTTATGTCGCACATAAAAAGGTTCATGCGTAGAAAACCTCATAAAATCGGCCAAAATTACGATTTTCCAAAAATTCCAACGGGTTATAATTCGTCAATAGTTTTTTGAATTTGCTAAATGAGTTTCCTAATTATAATTGTATTTTACAAAAAATTACACAATTGTTAATTAAGGATTAAAAAAAAATGGATCTTTAATTACTCAAAAAGAAATAAACCGATCTTAGTGAAATATTTTGTACATTATCGGGACAACATAGACCACATCTTCAAGCCCTCTTGCAGTTGTTTTCAAGTAAAGGAATAGTGAAAACAAGATGTTAAGAGTATTAAAGATTTTGAACTCAGTTAGTTGTGAAGAGGTCGTCAAAATGAAGTAAAACAATGCTAACCATTATACTTCGCCAATGTATAGCACTGTTTATATAATTGTTGCACATTCTATAGGATACTCGTCGCAGTTTTTTTGTAAATAATATTACTTCTAGACATTTTTTTATTTAATTAATTACAAAATACACATACAAATTTTTTTTTTTAAATGAAATAATTAGTAACTTTTTTATTTATTGATCGATATTGTTAAAAAACAACAGGGTTCTTCTTCTAGCTAACACTAACTTACTGCTCAAATTTCAATACAGTCGGACTTTTCGTTCTAAAGTTATTGTGCTTACAAGAAACGTGACGGACGGACAGACAGACGGACGGACATTTTGAAAGTTGTTCAGAATTCGATCACCCAACAACACAGTGATATGAAAATTTTTTCTCTACGAGCAATATTACCGGTTTTAGAAATGTGCCAATCGAATGCAATATATTCTTCGTTTTGTATTTGCGAAGAGTATAATAATGTGTTTTGAAAGCTTTGGTAGCCATTTACAAGTTAACAGTTCCACCTAGCGACTTCTATCGGTGCTAATTTTTTAGAGAATTTCATAACGAACTTTTCCTAATGTATATGTTATACTAAAAGTTCTACAGCTTGACAAAGCCACTTTTATGAGAGAATTACAAAAGCAGGTAACTTGTTTATTAATTATGACAGTTGTGTTGTTTTCGATGCCATTGAGGCAAATCGCTGTTACAAACGTAATGAATATCACCATTCCTCTAAATACTGTAAAAACCCCGTTTCATGTCCACGTTGTGGTCAAAATCACGAGTTAAAAGTATGTAAATCAGAGTTACTATCATGCTCTAACTGTATAAAATATAATGAAAAATTTAGCCTCAAAGTAAATGTCGACCATGCTGCCTGGGACACCTCAAAATGTGCGGTGTACAATAATGCCCGTACAAAAATGAAAAATGACATCTTATCTGGACCAGGACAATAGCAACTATCTGAAATCCCTCACACTACTAATTCTATGCCAGTCAATGAGGTATCGAGTAGTAATAATTCTGATATCACATATAGTATAGGTCACCTAAGGATTTATTATCAAAACACTCGTAGTATTAAAAATGTGATACCTGACATATATAACTCTATTGCTTGTTCGAATTTTGATATAATTGCATTCACTGAAACTTGGCTGGACTCTTCTGTTCATGACAATGAAATAACCAATAATAATTTTCATATTTTTCGTGCCGATAGGAAATTTAGCGCTACAGGTCTCAGTAGAGGTGGTGGAGTACTTTTAGCCGTGAATAAGAAAGTTAATGCGCTTACTGCGTCCTTAAATCTAGATAACGTGCAATTATCTCCCCTTATTGACAAACTGGCTGTTAAAGCTTCATTACATCATCACATTATTTATATATAGTTGTTTACATTCCCCCCACTGTTACAGCTGACGAATATGATAAATTATTTGATTTTATGTCTTTGTTACCGTGTGTTCACAATAATGACATTTTAATTTTAGGTGACTTTAATATTCCCAAATATGCATCTTATATAGCTGATTCTCAACCGGATAACAAGATATTGGCATTAAATAATTTTCTTAATATGTTCAATTTCCAACAGCAAAATTTTGTTTATAATACCGACGGGAAACTTCTTTAGTAATATGCAACGAAAAATGCGTAGTGGAACAATCAGAAGATATATTAACTCGCGAAGATGCGTATCATCCTTCACTAGACATTATAGTGAATTTTGATCATTGCAATAATAGTAAACAAAACTTCCCAAAAAATGGAGATAGACGCTATAACTTCAGAAAAGTCAATTTTCAGTTACTGTACGACACACTCCAACATGAAGACTGGACTTTTGTCAATTCCTTTACGTATATTTATCCTGCTTGTAAGGCCTTCTTGTAAGGCTTTACGCAATATTCGACACATGTGTTCCAAAGTTCAACTCTTCATATAAAAGGAAATATCTTCATGGTTTAATGGGGATATAATAAAAAATGTAAAATATAAAGCAAAATTGTGGCATAACTATAAGCAACATAATGACCTTGTGGCATATGCAGAATTCAAGCGGTTAAGGGCTAAAATTAAGATTGATATCGATATAGCCTACACAAATTACGTTCGTAACATTGCAAATAATATTGTACAGGAACCACAGAAATTTTGGTCTCATATTAATAGTAAAAAGAAATCTACTGATATTTCCACTCATATGTTTTTAAACGATCAACGTTTTGATAATCCTTTTGACATTATAAACTCATTCTCAGATTTTTTTAGTAAGTAGCCAACACCTCAACTATCACTATTAATTGCTTCAGTGAAAATGAAGTATTTAACACTCTAAAAAAATTAAAACCTAAATTAACAGCTGGGCCAGATGATATCCCATCTTTTCTGATTAAAGATTGTGCCGCTATTTTTTCATATCCATACTTTTTAACTTATGTATTCGCAATGGCCAGCTTCCAGATATTTGGAAATATTCAAAAGTGTGCTCAGTTTTTAAGAAAGGCGATAAAAACAATATTGCCAATTTCAGGCCTATATCGATAATATGAAATTTTTGCAAGGGTTTTGAAATTTTATTGCATGACACCATATATCCCAGTATTAAAAGCCAGCTATCAGTTTACCAGCATGGTTTTGTTAAAGGGCGCTCTACCACCTCTAATCTAATATGCATAACTCAATCTATCTCTGAGGCCATTGATCAACGCTTGCAAATGGACGTAATATACACAGATTTTTCTAAGGCATTTGACACCCTTGACCACGCTATATTACTTCAAAAAATGTCCTCCTTCGGTTTCTCCCAATCCTTGCTTGTATTTTTTCAATCCTATCTCTTAGGTAGAAAACAATATGTCACTTATAGTGGGTTTCGATATGTCGAGTACGTGGCAACATCAGCTGTTCCGCAAGGATCAATTCTGGGACCGTTACTTTTTAATATATTTATAAATGATATTGTGGAAGTTATTCAAACCGACTATTTGCTCTATGTGGATGATCTCAAACTTTTTAGGACTATTAGTTCCATAGCGGACTGCAATTTATTACAAAACAGCCTCTCCAACGTATCTAATTGGTGTGTTCGAAATAAGTTAAACTTAAATGTGCCCAAATGCAACGTTCTGTCCTACACAACAAAACTCATGCCCACCACGTTTAATTATAGCATAGACAATGTGGAACTCCAAAAACCCGTAACTTTCAAGGACCTTGGAGTAATATTTGATAAAGAACTTTCCTTTGTACCACACATAAATACATAAGTTCAGAATCTTTTGAGATTTTGGGATTTCTATTAAGATCAAGCAGAGAGTTTAACAATACTGATACTCTAAATTTACTTTACTTTGCTTTTGTCCCGTTCAAACTTGAATACGCATCACTCATCTGGAAACCTCATTACATAACTCATGTTAATAGCCTAGAAAGAGTACAAAGGCGATTTGTAAAATTATTGTGGTTTAAGTGTGATGGGGTATACCCATCAATTGGTTTTCCACATCTAGAACTCTTGAGTAGATTCTCTATGGACACTCTTGAGAACAGGCGGGTTTGCTACTCTCAAATATTTTTACATAATCTAATACATAACAAGATCGATTGCCCAGAATTTTTAATTAAATTACAATTTTATGTCCCATTGAATACTTGGATAATGCAAACTTTTTATCTTCCCACTCCGCGCTCTAATAGAGTTAAATTTTCTCATCTATTCTCAATGTGTCATAATTACAACAAACATTGTGACAAATTTGATATTTTCAGCTGCACTGTTAATTCCATAAAAGGTTTTTTATAGCCATTGATTCTTTGTTTTTCTTTGGATTCTATTTTTATATAGTTTTATTATTATACTTATCTTATAATGTGTATTTTTATATTTCTTGTCTTTGATATTTGTTTTTCTTTAATTATAATATTATGTTATTTTTAGGAGTACTTTATATTTCTTTAATGTATATTGTATATACTTAATATTTTGTTTTTATGTATCCGTCCTGCTCTGTAAATGGGTGTTGAGCAGGTAAAATAAAATAAATAAATAAATAAATAAAAAGTTAGCAGGAACGGAGATATTTAAAGAAATTTATAGAAAAGGGGCCTATTTTACTTACTACACCTTAAAACGAAACAATAATAATCTCGCCTATGGGCCAAAAATTAATTTTTTTCTCTACATCCTTTAATTTTCGTTCGATCCCAATATTCTTTTTTTTTTAAATAATCATCAGACTTGGCCAACTTACGGCTAGTTTATTCTTTTCTTAGTCAGTTTTGAGTAAATGAATAAAAATATACTCAAAAAAAAAGGTGTCCTGAAGTTCTTCACCAAATTATTTAGTCAATTTATGTAATTATTTTGAATTGTCTGCTTCGACCAATTTTGATCAACTATAACAACAAATGTAAGTTCAATTTCGATTTTTTTAAAAATCTGCCTCGACAGTGTTGAAGCCAGGAGTTTGACGATTATTTAAAAAAAAAAAGAATATTGCAATTGGATAACAATTAAAGGCTGTAGAGAATTTTGAACGGTAAATTTTTTTCAACCCCACTGTGTGCCGTCTAGCTTATAGTTAACAGTTAAAATAATTGACTTGAAAATTAAAAAAAATCAATATTACCTAGACAAATTTGATTCACAAACAATTCAATAAACAATAAAATTTACATAGATAACTAAATCACTGTTTGCTCAACAGATCACATATGATAATTCTAAATGGAATGACTGGCTTCCTTCAGTTAATTAACTCTTAAGGTGGCCATTCCCTAGAAAGATACATTCGATAGGGAAATAATTATTATTTTTTTTGCCCATAACTTTTTTCTCTTAGTACATATATTTAAAAAAACTATAAGAGTACCTAAGTAGAACCATGACAAGACTATTACTATGAATTTTCACCCAATAATTTAGTGGTTTGCAAAATAGCTCGATTTATTATTATTATTATTATACGGCAGAGCCATTTTCATTTTACCATTTAATAAATAGGAACATAATTAAAATAGTATGGAATAATGAATAAAACAAGACAAATAAAATTTTTGTAAATACAATAAAATCAATATTATGCTACACCATGTCTTAGACAAGCTTTAATTACTTATACAAGATTTAACTTGGTTTTTAAATGTATATAGTGACGAGCCAAAGAGTTCTATATTTTTATGGAAAGAGTTTGCTATACGGAGTAATCTGCATATGGGCTCATTTTGACCATAATTTGTAATATAAAAAGGTACTTTAAAGAGTTCTGAATTTCTAGTTCTGCGATCGTTTAAGTTGAAGCTGATCAACTGAAGTAACTCTGGACAGTTTATATTACAATTAATCAATTTATGCAAAAAGCATAAATCGAGTTGCACTCTTCTACACTCAAGTGATAGAAGGTTGAGTTCGTGTAAGATATCAATGTAGGAATATTCGCCTATTGGATGACCCATCTTGAATGCACATTGTCTAAGGAATCTAGATTGGACATTCTCAATGGATTGTTTATCGACAACATATATATGCTGGATTCCATATCACAGAGCCATATTCTAGCAGACTCCTTATCAGAGAAGAGTAGAGCAATTTATATATGTCAATAGAAAAAAAGGTAGAGTCCCTATTGATGCAACCTAACACTTTCAGTGCTTGTGCTGTGATATTTGATATATGAGGTTTGAATGTCATCCTTGAATCGAATATTACACCAAGATCTTTTATGGAATTTACCCTGTTTAAAGTAGCATTATTTAGATGGTAGTCGAATATTACAGGATTATTGCCTCTTGTGAAAGAAATTTGATTGCACTTGGCAGGGTTAAGTTTTAATAGATTGATGTCACACCAACAAACTAAATTATCGAGATCACTTTGCAAAAGAGAGGCATCGTAAGAGTTGTCAACGATTCTAAACAGCTTCAAATCGTCAGCAAACATTAAATAATTACTGTTAATAAGTTCCTCGCTAATATCATTAATAAATAAGTTAAATAATAATGGACCAATATGCGATCCTTGAGGAACGCCGGAAGTAACTTTAATAGAAGATGATACGGCTCCTGAGCATCTGACAAACTGTGTTCGGTTATATAAATAACTATGAATCCATTCAAGCATGCAACCCTCAACACCGAATGCCTTGAGTATGGCTATGAGTAATACGTGATCAACACGATCAAATGCCTTCGTGAAGTCAGTGTAAATTGAATCTACTTGTGATCGATGTTCAAAAGCAGTGAGAATAAAATGTTCATAAAGAAGTAGATTAGTTGAGGTGCTCTTTTTTCGCATAAAACCGTGCTGTTCATTGCTGATAATATGTGCAGTATCCCATGATATTTTAGTTTTAGTTTAATTTTAAAAATTATGTTAATCTTCCTATTTCGTAGTTTTAAATCTAGCTATTTTGCGAACCACTGAAATTATATTAGATTTACTCATTGTTTCACTCATTATATTTCGTGAATTAACTCCTAACGAGCCTCGGGTAACTATAAATTAGTTGTGGTAATGTAATTGACTCAGGCACAGCAGTTTAATTGGCATTCAAGGCAGTCTGGGTTATAAATTAGCGAAATATGTTGAAGATATGTACCTCGTTATCCTATTTCAATGAAACAATTTCATTATTAATTTTATTTTTAGGGCCAAAAGGAATGGACAACTTAATTTTACCACATGAAATTCTCAATCAACAGGTTTGCACAGATTGCCTGAGCTACCTCTCCGTGGGCCCAGTTGTGATCACCCGTGATGGGAAAATATTATGTGGAATGTGCAGGACCAGCAAATTAATCAAGCCAACATCCTTAATAGAATCCTTATACAATGTGGTAGCGGAAAAACTAGTTTTCAGATGTATCAACTACTACGAGGGATGTGAAGCAATGCTCCTTTTTAATGAAGCTAAAGAACACCAGAAGATCTGCAAGAAAAACAAGCCTAAGTGCCCTTTTTGTTATTATTATCAATGCACAGGATGTCAATTGATACAACACTTTAATAGGAAACATTCGGAATATGTGATAAAGGAAGGTGTATTTAAGATACATGTGGGGAACATATTTTCAAAAAATATAATATTTGTGAAAAAAAGCAAAATTTTTTGCCTGAACGTTTCCACGAGAGACAACTTCATTGAGTTTTTCAATGTGATTGTAACACCAATAGACCTGGGCCCCGAGCAGTTTCGGCTGAGGTTTTTCAAGTCGGGCACGGAAGTAGAGTTTCTAACCATGCCCATTCAAATTACGGATAAGTTGGAAAACTTTCCACCAAGCAGTTGCAATCTTAAGAATATCGGAGGTAAGACCAAGTCTAATAAAACTAAAGCTTCGTTTTTACTGGATGAGACATCGTTACTCTCGTACTTTCCCTCGGGATGGTGTTTATGCAGAATCGAACTAACCGACGATAACAACCACGATACAGAGGAAAGACTCGCTAAACTGAATTACCTGGAGAAAATCACCGAGAAAATAAATCTAATTTTACAAGTACGGTTCAATACAGACACAAACAGGTTAGAAGCGGATGTGGAGCATGTTAACAAAGAAAACTTTAATATTAGTCGTATTTTAAAAATGCCTCTTCCAGATTTGCGGGAATATGCAAATGCTGAACTATATTTATGTCAGAACTGCGTTAACTGTGATGCATACATCACGACTCAAGTGTTCTTCTGCCCCAAGTATCATATGTCGTGCCATGGATGTTCAAGCGGAAAGTGTCGTAAATGCCGCGCTCTCTGTCAATGGAGCGTTAAGCCCCAACTTAACATAGAGTTGCCTTGCGAATGGAAAGGTTGTAGCCGTTGTCTTGATATCTTTCAGTACATGATGCACAAACGCAGTTGCACTCACAGAAAATACAGTTGCCCAGATAGAGATTGTCAGTTTCAGGGTTGTTGGGAGAACCTGCGTGTCCACTGGCATATGAATCCTCTTCTTGAGTTTGCCAAATTAAAACTGCTTTGTAAGAGTCAAAGCATTTTCTGGCGAAATGATTACGACGAATTGTTCTACGTCTGTATAGATTATAAACCTATGTCGACTGAATTATCTATGGTCGTCGAGGAGGTCGACGTAGTTATGTCTGGGAGATATCAGTTTCTGGTGCGGTATTTTGTAAGAGACTTTCATTCTGACAAGGACATGAGTCATACAATGCTTCCCAATAAGGCAACCAATCAGTTTGAAAAATTTTATGTAACGTCTGTTGTTACAGACTACCCACTTGTAGTGTCGTGCACTTTCAAGTGATCGGAATAAGAATGTTTACTTTTGTTTTCCACTTTATTGTGTATTAGGAGCCCACCTTCGACAAGAATTGCATGGGGACCGTCAGGTCAATGTTCCTCCATAAAGGAGCACTTATTGTTACTTTTTTATTGTCATGTCGATATTTTATAATTCTTAAATAAATTTGTTTTTTATCATAAAGGATTTAACTTATTCATATCATGGCGTTGAGGTAAATACCATCCTCAATTCCTTAAAATTTGAAAAAAAAATTGTTTCTGGAGTAGGACTATAAAATCTCGATTGGATAATTTTTTTTGTTACTGAAAAAATTATGACTGATTCTAATAGGCATCGGTGATAGATTTGATATTAGGACGGTATTTCAATAAACAAATAACACTTTAAGATCTATTCTGACAAAGACGAACCCGAAGAATCACGAGCAAAATTTATAGTATTCCGTGTGAGTGCAACAAACAACACGTGGGTGAGTCATCCAGACCTTTTAGTGTAAGATTGGGCGAACATCAAAATTATATAAGAAAAAATGAAATTCAGAGGTCCAAGATCTGCGAACACGCTTGGGAAAATGGACACAGAATAAACTGGGACTCGGCAAAAATTTTAACAAAAGAGGCAGATAGCAAAAAAAGAAAAATTAAAGAATCCGCGATAATATTATTGAATGAAGATAGACGCGTGTCGAATTGTTCCGTAGATGTCTGTACAACTTGGTTGCCAATGTTGAAAGAAGAACTACACAAAATTAACATTGTATAAAAACTAAAAAAACTGTTAACTATATCAACAGTTCTATGTAAATAGTAAGTAACTATGGATATTGAATATAACAAACATTCTTAGAGCTGTGTATTTATCACACACAGCAAAAAGGATTTTTCAAAAAAGCCTTGAAAAAGGAAACAGAATAGATTTCCGAAACGTCGGCGAAATATTTAATTTCAAGTTTTTATACTTATTTGTGTTGTTTATTTAAAAAAAAAACAACCTTTAACTGATCCTTTGACGTAAAAGTCACAGGCGTAGAGGTTATTTACCAGTAATATACTGGTTAATTGTGATATTTTGTAGATTAGCCGAGGACCGCTTAAAAAGAAAACATACCTGTGGCAGGAAGTCCCAAAGAATTGAAGAAGGAAAAAAAATCATTATAGGCTTTTCTCAGACATACTAATTTTCCCCATCGGACACCCCCACCTCCCCCCCGAACAGCACCCAATGTTGGGGCAATATCGCTCAAAAATAATTTTTTTGCCAATACCTCAGTTTTATACGGTCCTATGAAAAAAAAAGATGGTTATCAAAGTTAAAGATAAGTAAATTCTTTATCTGAGATACATTTTGACGTATTAGTATTTTTAGAGTTATAGGCGGGGGAAGTCAAGCATCGTGTCGCATTCGCTCTGTATATCGATACTTTCCTACACTTCCACACTTTCTATAAATATTTAAAACAATTGGTTTACAACCATTATAATTTCGTTCAACAATTTACCATACAGAATTTCTCATGTAGATATCGATATAAATATTTAATGAAAGACAATTATGTTTTATAATCTACATACAATAAATATATTTTATGTATTTTTTCTGCATGTGAATACACAATCATTATTATTGTAAAGTCATGTACGTTAGTTCGCTTTAGTGATGGGTTGCTCACCTATTTTTACTGAGCCCGCTCAGTTCGTTCAGCTCACTGAGGTGAGTCATTCATCGTTCATTTGAACGACTTACCCGATGTACGCTGTAATGAGGCATTCAAAGTTCATATCATATTACTAGATTTCCATTTATCCCTACCAGTGTTTGCACACAGGGGTTGCTCTAGCCCTTTTGCTGCCCTGGGCGAAATGCAGGGTCGTCAAAATTAAAGCGCCCCCACCATATAAGGCTCGCAGTATGCATAAAAACGACCTTTTTTTCTCTCTCTTTGGTAATTTTTGAGTATCGCTGCGCCAAAATGCCACCCTAACAATTCTGGTACTCTGGGCGGTCGCCCACTATGTCCACCGTCTGGAGCAGCCCTCTGTTTGCACACGCACCCAAAGTTGAACCACGTATGAGGATTTTGGATATAAAAGCACGAAATTCAATATATAACCAGTGCTCTTCTGGCATTGGTCTTCGGCATGCTGAGCTAAACTAATTTCAGTAATAGTCCTCAATTGAGACATTATTAAGTCAATTACTACCAAAAACGAAGCTGCCTCACGAGAACTATTGAAAACAATAAGCTGTAAGTGTACCAAAGGCTGCAAAGCCCCATGTACTTGTAGAAAAGCTAGACTAAGATGTTCCGTTATTTGTTCTGGATGTCAAGGACAATCATGTACAAATGCCGAAATACAGGGTGGACCATGCATTAATAATAGGCCATAGTCCAGGGGTAGATTTGTTGGGCCAAAATATGAGGATATAAACAAATATGTTTTGGTAAAATGTTGCTGTGGAAAAAGATACAAGGTGTCAAAATTCAAATAATTTTTTCGTTGTTTTTTGCAATAACTCAACAGCCCCTTGACTGATCCTCGCCAAATTGGCTAGAGGCACTTTTTTTAATTCTAAGAAACAATAATTTATGTATTACATCACATTAGATAATAGAGGGCGCCGCAGGACCTGTATCTGATGATGAATGTTTTTCATATTTTTTTTGGTGGTAAACAGGCGCACTGTTTTTGCAACCATTACGAATTTCAAACCCTTATATTTCGAGAACGAAAAAAGTTAATGATACGAAATTTTAAGTGCATAATAAGAATGTCGAGTACTATACAGGGTGGCTCACCGGGAACTGAATCGATCGATATAGAGAAAAGTACGCATCAGAAATTTTTGAAAATTTAGATAGTTACTAATGTCAGTGTGGCCAATCCAACTAAAATAATTAGAAGCATGGGGTACTTCCAGTTGTACCGGAAGTCGATACCAAATTGCTTATTTTAAATGGAACACCCTATATATTTTCGACTTTTCGAGATGACAATAAAATTCTGAGTTCAGGCATGTAGCACACCTTATATCTAAACCCAGTAGTTTCGAAGATATTTGACATTTTATAAGAAATTTGACAGGTGTAACGGTTTGCAAGAACCGTTATAACTTTTTCTGTGTAGGACATCCTCATTTGCTCTTTGGCACAGAGAAAGAACACAAGGATAACTACGTTCTACTACTGAATTAAATTCAATAATATCATACATACCAAGTGTTCCGTTTTTCGCGTTACACTTTGTCAACTTCAAACTGCGAAAACTTGTTTACGTCAAGTTGTGTAAAATTAAATTCCCTTTTTTCTGATATTAGCATTGAGGGGTTAAAGTTTTCAACTTTTTGGAAATATTTGCGATTTTATTAGAAATTCATGAATTGTTGTAATCATTTCATCAAAATAGTCATGATTAGAAACAATCAGTCATTATCTTATGTCAAAAGACGCCAGCACATTTAAATTACACCCACGAAGACTTTTTAAATTTGTTTAATATTTATGGAGAATGTGATAAGGTTGCAGCACATTTGCTACTCGATATCCAGAAATATTGAAACCGCCACCAAACACTGTAAATCGCATACTGGAAAATTTTAAAAATTATGGCTCTGTCAAGGCAAAAATGCAAAGAAGAAAGCCTATTGTTGATGAACAAAACATTGAAATAGTCATTCTAGGATATTTTCATGCCTTTCCAAGGATGTCATTAAGACAAGCTGCTCTGGAATCGGGACTATGCAAGGATTCAATTCACAGAATCTTATTAAAACATAAGTTTCGCCCGTTCTCATTCCATATGGTTCAAGGATTAAAAGAGACAGATATCCTAAGACGACAGAATATTTGTGAGTTTATTTTAATAAGGTCTGAGGGTGACGATTCTTCTTTGGGAAATATTATATGGACAGATGAAGCAAAATTTACTAAAAATGGACTTTTTAATAGACACAATTCGCATTATTGGAGTGACTCAAAGCGTCATATATTCAGAGAGCGGAACTTTCAGGAAAGTTGGCAGTTCAATGTTTACTGTGCCATAAGAAACGATAGAGTGATGGCATTACAATTTTATCAGGAAAATTTAAACGGTAAATTACATTTTCTCTTCTGCTAATATTTATAGGTAAATTTTGGTTTTTTTTTTAGGTGAAAGATATCTGAATATCTTACAAAATTTGAATAATAAATATTTAGAAAATATACCTCTCGCCGAACATAGAAACATTTTTTTTCAGCATGACGGTGCTCCCCCACATAACGCATATTTAATTAATAATTATTTACAAGAAACTTTTTATGATCAACGGATTGCCAATAATGGACCTTCTTATGGCCTCTTCGCTTGCCCGACATCAGTTCTGGATTATTTTATTTGGGGAACTATTAAAAATAAAGTTTATGAGAGCCCATTAACAACCATTGAAGATTGTATGCAGAGAGTAAGAAATGGATTTCATAACATATCAGCTACCCATGAGGAACTAATCCAAAGGTGCGAAAAATGTGTCGAGGTTCGAGGGTGGAATTTTTAGCAATTATTAAATTAAAATGGAATCGTGTTTTAAATTGGTCTTATCTCTGCTATTTTAGTTCATGCCATATCTTCAATTCGATTAATACTCATGTTACAGTGTTAGTGTTATTTTCCATTTTTGTGGATATCGAGTAGCAAATGTGCTGCAAGTTCTTGATATTACCTTATCACATTCTCCATAAATAATAAACAAATTTAAAAAGTCTTCATGGGTGTAATTTAACCTTGCTGGTATTTTTTCACATAAGATGATGACTGATTGTTTCTAATCATGGCTATTTTGATGAAATGATTACAACAATTCATGAATTTCTAATAAAATCGCAAATGTTTCAAAAAGTTGAAAATTTTAACCCCCTCAATATCAGAGAAAAGGGAATTCAATTTTATACAACTTGACGTAATACAGGGTGTTTCATTTGACCTAAACAAGTTTTCGCGGTTTGAAGTTGACAAAATGTAACGCGAAAAACGGAACACTTGTTATGATATTATTGAATTTATTTCACATGCCTGAACTCAGAATTTTATTGTCATCTCAAAGTTGAAAATATATAGGGTGTTCTATTTAAAATAAGCAATTTGGTATCGACTTCCGGTATAACCGGAAGTACCCCATGCTTCTAATTATTTTCGTTGGATTGGCCACACCGACATTAGCAACTATCTAAATTATAACAAAATTCGGATGCGTACTTTTCTCTATATCGATCGATTCAGTTCCCGGTGAGACACCCTGTATAAAAACGTATAAAGACCATATAGAAGTAATATCATGGAACAACCCCGTTGCAAAAAGGCCCTGCAAAATCTTAATCTGCCCCTGCCTAATTGTATTGAAAACTTTGACTTGATTGACGTAATAATTGTCATACTTATTTTCCGGAAAAATTTTGGAATTCGCCTCAAACAATTTAATGCTCTTTCAAAATATTGGGTGGGCAGTTGCCTTCTGGGTTTTTTTGGCGGCAATAATTTCTGCTTTGCAATGTAAGCAAGGCCAGCCTTATTAGTTAAAGGAAATAGAATATGGCAGAATCAAGATTAAACCATTGATATATCGTAAACCGTTAATGATAGGTATAGGATATATTCTTATCAAAATATGTTCAGAAAAAAAAGGGGACTCCAAAAATAGAAAGGTTGTTCCATTCCAAAAAAATAATGTTGCATAATCTGCCGCCTTTTAAAGACATCTACATTTGAAAATAAAATGATTAAACACATCTTTTTAAACAGAATAACTTTTCCATTTCTTCAATGCCTGTGTAAAAGGATTAAAGGCAGAAAGATTAAGCAGGGCCGGATATAGGGGGGGGTATGGGGGGTTGTCACACCCCCCCAAGTTTGAAGCCAATTCGGCAAATCGTTTACCATTCGGCATTTTCAGCGTTCGGCAATTATGTACATAAAATCATAGAAAAACTCAAAACAATAGAAACTCAATGTCATAAATAATTATTACCTGTCGAGCAACCCCTATTTTGTATCTTGTATTTGACTTAAAATCATCCTCTAAACACAGCAGCTCGCAACACCGAGGCCAAATCTGCTTGTTCTAGCCTCTAGCGTTGATCACGAGTATATGTGCATCTATAGTACCCTGTCATAATTGCTGGAAATGTAATAATATAATAAACAGGAGAACAGGACACTTCGATTCATCAAAAGTACAACACCGCGAGTTTCCGCGGAAATTGCACACTAGGACTTAGTACCTAGTTTTTCGTCAATAGAATAACAAGTAACAGCCTGTGATCATCTGTATATGACTCAATCGCAGAAGTGTATGTTTCTGATATTATAGAAATAATTGTATTTTCGATTTTCCACTAATTTTGATAGATACATAAATGGCTGACACTACCAAAAAACATAGAAAACGTGTGTTAAAATTCAGTGTGTAAAATGTGGTAGCAATTTAAAATGGTACTAGATACCCTTATCAACCCAATGAAAGATAATTTTAAAAAATGTTTAGAGATTGTACAGCCACTTTACCAAACCTTCAAAGTTCTCTTAAGTCGACAATTGCAGTTTAGACCTTGTAGATGTAGCAGTAAAGTTACTTCCAAATAATCATGTAGACTTAGAGGGCCTTCAGGCTGCCAGAAATATTTAGCGACCAATGTCGAGAACTTACATCTCTAGATAAAATAGTTAAAAAAAGGCTTATGAACTAAAGATCATTCTACCATTGTGTTTCAAATTATGTACTTTAATTCAAACGGTGCCGGTGAGTGTGGCTTCAAATGAAAGGAGTTTCAGCAAACTAAAACTCATAAAAAATTTTGTTAGAACAATGACCGATTCACGTTTAGACTCATTATTAATCTTATCATCAGAGAGGGATATTCTGGAACAAATACTTTTCAACATTTTAGTTGCACGATGGGCCACTTTAAAAGAAAGAAGAGTTAAAGTTGCTTAAAAAAAATTAAGTTGTATAATAATATATCCGTTTTATTTATAATTAATTTGTGTCAATATTCATTTATTATGTTTGTTGGGTATGTTGCCACTGTAAAAATATGTAAAAATTTTGATGAAAAAAACCTCTGAGACAGAGAGAGGCCGGTTTTTAATCATTCTAGCACAAAATGTCACAAGTGAAAGTTTTGATAACGGAAAAAGAAATAATTTCCGAAACGTTAACAGCCTTCGATTTCATTTACTTCATTATCATTTAACAATTTTCTTTTAGTTTATATATTTTTAGGTGTGACTAGTGAGAGACATTTTGTACTAGAAATATTAAGAACCATCCACTCCCTGTCTGATCCTTTTGGCGCAGAGGTTTTTTTCATCAATATTTTTACATATTTTCACAGTGGTAAAATACCCAACAAACATAAGGAATAACCGTTTTCTATCTTTTATATTTTGTATTTTACTTTAAAATAAAGGTTTTTTCTTCAATCAGATTTACATTTTTTTGTATCCCAAAAATTAAATGACTTTCATATATAAATAAAACAGAGGACCAGATGAGAAGTCATTCGGCATTATAACAATTTCACACCCCCCTATAAAAATTGGTTCAAACCGGCCCTGAGATTAAGTAATACCCTTATGCAAAGATTCTTTTTATATAAAGCATAAAGCTCATTATTTATCTGCACTTTAGCATTATTTCAGTAATATAGCAATGTGCAGTGTTTACTTTACCCTCTGCATATCATAGGTAATTGTGTTTATTTGATACCTGCATGCAGGATAAAGGTAAGTCAGTAAAGAATAAAAATTTAAATACAGATCCAATAGTTTCCCTACTGTGTTGTTAACAAACGTTACACTAAATGTTCTAGCACTTTTATGTCTGGATACATACTTTTGCATATATCCAACGTCCACGTATTATCTTTCCATTACAAGAAACCATAAAAGGTCCGCCGAAAGATAATTTACATATTCTGTAAGAATTTGTTAATTTTGAACCTTATCTAACAAAGTTGTTTTCCACTTTGTTCTGAAAATCAAACGAAATAAATCATTGGGTTTCGAGTGACAAGATAAATGTATTTCCACTTACAACATCAGAACTAAAAATAAACATATATTTTATGTCCGATCAAGTGATCAAAATGCAACAAGTACCTTGACGGTTGACGGAATGTCAAAAACCTAAGAATTAATTTATGACATATGATAGTATGATACCACGTGACATCACTGGTAAGTGGCCACCATAGAAACGGAATAGTAGAATGCTAGTTGACAGGAAAATAGTTTTATTGTTAAACAGAATTACGCCTGTATAATTATTAGCTGTCTCTCAATTTCTCAGTAGCTATTGTTATAGTTTTGATTGTTGTCTGTTGGTAACTACACTTTTCTGAAGTAATGCTTTTGATTGGAATTAAACCGTTCTCACAATGAACGCTGATTGGTTGACTATCGATATACTACGTAACGATTGGTTGTTGAAGTGTATATTGTTTGTGTAAAATTGGAATAGGCAAAATATTCGTAAAGTTGACCCATTACTTCAAAAATAACCAAAGTATCAAACCAGAAACTATTCCAGATTAATTATCGCTCATGGACTAAGATCTAAGGGACAATTTTACTTAAATTTGAAAATGAGTAGATAGACCTTCACAAAGATATTGATTAGAAATCTATTTCATATCACTAACGGCCATTACTTTAGGTCTTCGTATGAACTTTAACCGTGTGCCAAATCGTTGAAAGTACCATTTTTTTAATGGTAACTGAATCAGTTTGACCCACGGTTTACGTTTAACGGAGACCGAAAGTAATGGCCCTAAGAAATATTGTCAAGAAAATGGTCACCGGTAAATTGTTCTAAAACAATCATGAAATTCCATAAAAAATAGTTGCATTGAAGTTATAGCAGCAAAAGTCTGGCATTTACAGGAAATTAACTAATTAATGTAGTCATAGCTATCTCTTCAATGACAACTGGCGGAACACAGAATCTTTCATATTGGAACACGAAACCGAAGTATGTCAGATAAGATTTCGTTGAAGGTCAGAAAATATCAATTTTCATTCACTACTATATCAGTTTGATTTTCGGCTTCGTCTGTAATTGATAATCATGAGTGAGAAAATATAATTTCAATTTCTATTTTTTGATGTCGATATAGCGGTGTCTTCCCGCTGATGTGTGATGTATTTATTAAGTTATAGATGATTTGTCTTTTCCGCCGGGGTTAAATACATTTTTAATTCTATGCCGGCCGCTTCCGAATGTAAGCACTACTATTCTCTACGCAGTACATTTGTGATGATCTTTGCATTCCATTCAAGCTTGCTGAAATATCGTAATTAAACAAGTCGGTAGCTCTTGCTCTAATGGCTGCGTTCATCCGAGCAGATCGCTACCTGGCGATCACGGATCATTCGGCTGAACGGCACTTCTTGCACTGAGCGCTCTTGGATCGGACGCCATTTTTTGTAGCAAACAAAAATTGTGCTCAGTGATCGACTGATCAGTGATCGGAAACGGAAAATTTGATATATTAGAAGAAAAATAGAGAACGCAGAGTTTGACGTGACATATGAATACGAAAATGTACATTATAATGTTGCAGGAGATCGAGATTTACATTTTCGACTATTTTAGGTATTGTAACCTCATAAAAGTGTCTATTTCGGGGAGTTCTATGTCGTTCTTGAAGTTTTAATTAATTTAATGGCAACGGATTTATGAATCCTTCTGCTATGTTTTGCACAATATTCATATCTAAACCTATATCACCCGCAAGCAATAGCACTAAATTTCTATTTCTGTTTTCCATTTCAACAGACGAGCAAAGCTAAAGAAGAATACAACGAAAAACCGTAATTTAATATAATTATAAAACTCTTAGTCTTTTAATATAAAATTATGATTACAAATTACAATTTACAATTCAAATTCAAAACAATCACACCATGACAAATTTGACAAACGACAGCGGACAGCACTGAGCCGTTCATCCGGTTGCAGAGCGATCACCGATCAGTGAAGGAGCGCTCAGGTAGCGATCTGCTCGGATGAACGCAGCCATTATGTTTTGAATTTTCCACAGTTTTGACAATGTCATTCATAGTAAAAAGTAAAATATGTTCTACAATGTTTCCCCAACGTTGCTAAATACATAATTCATAATTTTATCACTACATCTAGCATATATTTTTGTAAATTGCAATAAAAATATTTCATAATTATAAATTATCAACGTCCCGATAATTTTTTTACCTTAGCCGCGATTGCGTAACTTTAATCGCCGCAAGCGCGTTCTATATCTTTATTATCAATCAGTGGTAAATCATAAATGACTAATCTTAACCTATCTTTTGTATTTTTGACATTAGCAACTTTTTATACAGAGAAATCAGGGCATCAAAGTGTAATTTTATTTTGGGTGATTTTCGTTTCAAACTTCGACAATCTAGATAAATTGGGAATGATATGATATATTAGGTAGGCAGGAAAATGATACACCACTTTTTATAGTAGGTCAGAAAATTATATACCTCTTTTATTTTTAGGTGGGTCAAAGAACAATACATAATCATAATTATACCAGGCACAGAATTTGACTAAACAAATAGGTAAAGGGCGATAATTATTGTCAATACCAGTACCACTCGTAATGGTGAGTTGAAGTGTTAAGTAATCATGTCGGAGACTCGATCCTCCTCGGCACTTTTCAAAAGAGCAGAGCAGTTAAAACGTTGGGAAGAATCGGACACAAATCGTGAACCAGTGTCACCCAAGCAAAAATCACGAAAAATCAAATTTTCCTCAGGGTGCGTTTTCTTAGCCGCTTGCGCCGCTGGAGACAAAGATGAGGTCGTAAAACTGCTTGAAAAGGGAGCTGATATCAACACAGCCAATGTTGATGGGCTAACAGCCTTACATCAAGCATGCATAGATGACAATCTTGACATGGTCGAGTTCCTCGTGGAACACGGAGCTGACGTTAACCGAGGGGACAATGAAGGTTGGACGCCGCTACACGCCACTGCCAGTTGTGGGTTTTTATACATTGCCAAGTATTTAATTGAGAAAGGGGCGAACGTCGCAGCTGTTAATAATGATCACGAGCTTCCTATTGATATTGCGGAAAGCCAGAAAATGGAGGACTTGCTGAAGCTGGAAATAGAAAAACGAGGTATCGATTGCGAAGCCGCTAGGAATGAAGAGGAGAGAGTTATGTTAAGGGATGCGAAAGAGTGGCTGGCAACGAAAAGTGCCTTGGTAAACAAGGCCCATCCCAAAACCGGAGCCACACCCTTGCATGTGGCATCAGCTAAGGGTTATACGGATATCATGAAAATACTACTTCAGTGCGGAGCAGATATCGACGCGCAGGATGTGGACGGGTGGACGCCTATCCACGCAGCAGCACATTGGGGCCTGAAGGAAGCCTGTCAGTTGCTGGCCGAGAGTTTAGCCGACATGAACGCCAAAAATTTCGTCGGCCAAACGGCTTTTGATCTCGCCGATTCCGATATGCTAACGTATCTGGAGGATCTCAAGAAGAAACAGAACGAAGACGATGTGCTGAGTAGGAGGCAGGCCATGAAAAGAACGGAAATCGCTGATAGGGCGTTGGATGCCGAAACGCCAAGTAAAGTTAAGAAGTTAGAGGTTGAGAATACCGAGGCGAAGGTTAATGAGTTGGTCGAGCAGAAGAATAAGGACAATGCCGCAAATGACAATATTAGTTCTTTAAATAAGGATAAGGAGGTGGTAAATCTAGTAAAAGTTCCTCCGCCTATTTCCCCTAAGAGGAATCTTGACATAGAGGAGACTCCACCATGGCGAAAGTCGTTTTCTAAGCAGAATGATTCTGATCTGGGCGGTCTCATCAAGAACACAGGTATAGTATGATAGAGTTAAGACGAGCGTAATTCCCTATGTCTTACCCGAATCGAAACACGCCCGTGAAGAATTTATTTATTACTTTGATGAAATTAATTACTTTTGTATTATTTCTAGAATCTCGAAGCTCATGAAAAATAAATGATAAAAAAAGTTGAATTAACTTGATAGTCCTAACGTTATTAAATTTTTGAAAATTCAAATTATTAAAAAATAATAATTTGCCATAAGCCAAGGATAAAAATCTAATAGGGTGTGATGGTACACAATTTTTAAAGTCAAAAGTCGATTCATTCGTCAGAGCGTATTATTATAGAAATTACGAAATTGCACAATACTGTTATCCAGTATTAGTTTATTCAGAGCTGGATTAACGTCGGGGCGGGAGCCCTGGGGCCTCCAGAGATTAAGGGCCTTCACTAATCTCCGAGTAGAACATTTTATAACTATAAAATTTGTTTATTTTATAAATAAAATATATTGACCTCAAGGATATTCTAAATTTTTCATCGTTTTTTCAATCTATTTAAAACCAATATACTGTTGTGCCACGATCAAAACTATTTTTGCGTATTTCTTGAAGTATCTCGTAAACTACGAATCGGAAATGGCCATTTTTTTTTTGTAGTTAGAAAATTGTTTAGGGAAGAAAACACTACTTTTTCCACTGCCCCAGGCCCTGTAACCTGCAAATGAGGCTCTGAATTTATTATTTATGGCTGATTAATTAAATTTGCAGGAAAAAATCATATTCCCCAGATAATATTTTTTCAAATTGTCCATCGTCAGCGGTAACATTTTCTATCATGGTCTTTTTATATTTAATTTAAAAAAAACATGCTTTAAAAAGTTACTTTAATTTTGAGAAATACAAAACATGGGATATTATATCACTCATTTGAAAAATATAGTAGCACAACTATTATGACTATTATAATGCAGTTTAAAATAAAAATTTTACATAATGCTCATGCGGCAAACGCAAATAATCTATTTTGTCCCAATATATAAAGAGTGACCGCAAAACCTACCCCTACATTAAAAAATACCCCTACATAAAAAAAAATTCTAAGAATATAGGTATGTAAAATGTTTTAAAATACATTATTAGAATTTTCTTAATGTAATGGTAGTTTTAACCCTTATTCAGGGGTGATTTTTGAATATGGAGTTTTGTAAATTTAATTACTTTGAAAAATAACTGTAAAGCAATTGTATTAACAATCTCCATTGAAAAAAACATTCAGTGAAAAATATTTATACTTAATTCAACCCCCATTAATAGGGGTATGAACCCCATATTGAAAAATAAAAAAATTCTGCCATTTACATGTTTGATTAGCTTTAATTTAAGACCTTTAGCGTTCAATTATCTTTTTTCAGTGCAAAGTTATAGCTCAGTAACTCTCCCAATTTATACTTTATTAGAAATGCGTTGAAACGTTAACTTAATAAGAGGCTTAGGAATATATTTCGATTCTAAACTAAATTTCCAACACCATACAGATTAAATATGCAAGACTTTCGGTTTTATTAAGAGAAGTATTAAGGATTTTGCAAATATATGTGCCATTAAAACCTTATGTATTAGTTATGTTAGATCATGCGTGGAAAATTGTAGCAGTGTATGGGCACCTTATTTTCAAACAGAGGTAAATAAAGTAGAAAGGGTCCAAAAACGTTTTTACACCTTATGTCTTTCATAATGGGTATACCAAGTGAATTGATGGCATATGACTTTATATTGTCAAGGTTAAACATCCAAAGTCTTGAGAAACGCAGATACAATCCCGATGTCATTCTATTATATAAATTGTGTAATAGTTCAGTTCAGTTTTTATTTAGTTTCATTCGACATATTATTACAGAAAAAAATATGTATAAAACAGGTCAAAGGGTAAGCAATATACACTAGACACATGACACTTACATATTGCAGAGATAAAAAGATAAAATTCTACACTAAGAGTAATAAAGATAAAACTTAACAATAATTACAATTATTCAAGAAATTCTTGAATTGAATATGGTTCTATATCACAGACATTGGAAAACTTGCCCTCTGAAATCCTTTTGAAGAATATTGTTTTTGAGAAAATCAGGCAGTACATTAAAGAATTTGATTGCGGAATAGAATGGTGCTTTCTCAGAGTTAAATGGCACATCGGAAATGCATAATTGCTTTTGTGCCAAGTATCATCGATATGATTTAAGTTCAATGTTTTAAAATCAACCTGATGATTTTTTAAATATAGTAAGCAGGAGTATACATATAGACCTGGTATTGTGAGCATTTTGTTTTCCCTAAAGTGTCCTCGGCACGATTCATAAAATTTCAATTTGTACATTATTCAAACTGCCTTTTTTGAGTTTTAAATACTTTGTGGAGGTCCGAAGAACCACCCCATACCTCAGTTGCATACTTAGCGACGGAATAAAAGTTTGCATAGTACACCGTTTTAAGAGTCGGCGTGTCAAATAACGTGATGTTAAGTTTTTTCACGATTTCATCAATATGCAGGAACCATTTAAAATTGTCTAAATTTATACCTAATAATTTAGTAGAATTGATGTTTGAAATTGGCACCTTATCAGTTAGCAACTCTGGTACTTTTAATAACGAATGATCCGTTTTAAATATCAATAATTGCATTGACTCTCCTGATTTCTTAGCATTAATAGACTTTCATACTCTACAAAGACAACTTCGCATGGTCTACAGCTTTGCTCTGGAACATCACAGAGCTCCATATGGGATGAATAATCCTATTAATAGAATAATGTCTAACTGTAACAGATTTAATTTGGATTTTTTTCATATCAGTCTCAATATTCTTAAAAAATATTTGTGTAATAATTAATGTGATGTAATATTATATTTGTATATTGCTGTTATATTTAATTGTTGTACACATTTTTGTATGTTTATTTCAGTTTATTTTTACTATAGGGGGCAACACCGTTTGATAAATAAATAAATAATAAAAAAATCCCACGAAATTACACAAGTCCCTGGACTACATATCACTTTCTTTGTCTACCATGCTCTAAGAAACAGGATTAATAATGTCTCTAACTGATACAAATATGTCAGGTAATTCCGTGCTGGCTTCTGTAATAACAGTTTTGAGCTATTCGTAAATTGATTTTTGCGGCCATTTTCTCAAATGCATCTCGGGCTGATGACCTCCTTATACATTTTTACATAAAAAATTTTCAAGCTCAGAGTCAATCCAGTAACTTTAACTCTATTTTACAGATTCGTCAGACATAATTGGTGAGGAGCCTCTAAGAAAATCAAACAGTTTACGAAACAGCGAGAGGAGCGCCAGGGAAGATAAAAATGAAGTGAACAAAACCCCAGTGAGTACCACCACAAATACGCCTACCACCGACAGAACATCCACCTTGCTTAGCACTCAACCCAACGTTCCACAACCTTTGAGAAGGTCGTTTGTCCCGCCCGTGCGGGATGAAGAAAGCGAGACCCAGAGGAAGGCCCACGCGAAGCGAGTTCGAGAAACCAGAAGATCCACACAGGGCGTAACCCTGGAGGAGATAAAGTCCGCGGAGCAATTCGTAAAGAAAAACCAACCTGCCAATAATACCGAAACTAAGTCGGACGAAGCCACCAAACCCGCTCAACCTCCCAGCACACCGTCGTATATCCGTAGAACTAATCCCTCTAGTAACCCCACCCAAAGACCGTCATCCGCTCCGACAGAGACTGCCGAGACGACGGTCACGGTGACGTTGCGAAGGCCCAAGTCACTAGAAGAGAAGGATCAAGACAAAGAGAACGACATAAGGAATGCCCAGGCAACCCTTGCCACGCAAGCAGCTATACAAAGACGGAGGAGACCGAAACGGAGGTCGACCGGCGTCGTATCGTTCGACAACGTCGACGACATGGAGTCAGAGAAGGAGGGTGGGGGTGATGGAGTGGGTTCTGCCAAACAAGACAGCGGAACCGAACGAACCAGCAGGTAATAGATTTTTTTTTAATGCACTACAAACGACAAGTTTGAAACAAGTTAAAATCATTTCATGAAGCAGCAATTTTAGTAGTTACTGGTTATATAAGTACAAATTTTAAAACAAGCAATAAATCAATAAACATATACAGTGAGCACGTAAAGGTTGGAATAAATTCATTAAAATAGTTACAAAACAAGTGACAAAAATTCGCTCAGACCCGTCGATTTTTAAATACATTTCTTTATCTGTTTATTAAAAAAAAAAGTGCTGCAAATGTTTTTTTAAAAGTTATGACGCCATCGCCATTTTTTTAAAATGGCAACCCCCATTTTTTAAAATGTCATTTGAAAGAGCACATTTTTCTGCATACAGTACGTTAAATTCTAGGGAGTATTGCATGACGAAATTATCGAGAAAAAAATCTTTACTTATAATAAAATAAAAATACAAAAATTTAAGAATACAGCAAAAATAATTAGATTAAATGTTCAAATTGTGCGCCATTTGCTACTTGACAATGTCCAAGTCGAAACTGAAAATCTCGCAAAAAGTTAATAGAATAGAATAGAATAGAATAGAATCATTTATTGATGTCAGATACACAAAAGTGTTTACACAAGTCAAAAAATAGTAGATACAATAGAATTTAAAAAACACGTATAATCAAAATTAAAATGTATACATAAAAAAATTAAGACACTAAATTAGATACATTATGTAAAATGTTAAAAAGACACACTCGTACAACGAACAATATATAATAATACTTAAAATTATAAAATACATTAATAGTTAGTAATTACTAACAAGATGAAACAGAGATATTCATTAAGGACCACTTTTTTAAAAAAAAATTAAATTTTGGATAAATCGCTTGATAGAAATTCTTCAAAACTGTAGAAAGCATTTGTGACAAGATATTTTTTAAGTCTGGATTTAAACTTAATTGTATTCCAAAGTCTTATTGCTGGAGGCAGTGCATTATAAAATTGTATTCCATAATATCCAGTGCCATCCCTAGTTTTCTTTAAGCGTAAAAAGTTTTGATGTATATCATTTTTATTCCTAATATCATATGAGTGTATTTCATTCCGAGACATGTATTTATTTAGGTTGTTTTTTATGTACATGAGACATTGTAATATGTAAGTGCATGGCACAGTTAGTATATTTAATTTTTTAAATTGTTCTTTGCAATCGTCTCTATAGTTAAGTCCAGATATAATTCGTACAGCTTTTCTTTGTACAGAAAACACGCTACTAGATGTAGGAGCATGACCCCATACCAGTATTCCATATGATATTACTGAATGAATCACACCATGGTATGCGGCTACCAATGCATTTTGAGTAACTTTGTCTGTTATAGATCTGAGTAGGTATATATTTTTAGAAACTTTTTTACAAACATGTGACGTATGTTCATCCCATGATAGTTTTGGGTCCAAGTGTAGACCAAGGAATTTAATGTATATTGGGTTGCCTATTTCCTATAATTGTTTCGGGTCCAATTCTTCCAATTGAGTAGGTAATTCTGTCTTTTAAGTCCTCAATATTGTTGGGTCTATTAAAATAAACTTTAAATTTAAGGTAACCCCATAAAAAAATAATCTAATGTGGTTGGGTCCGGAGATCTAGCTGGCCATTCTATTGATTCGCGTCTACCAATCCATCAGCGTGCGAAAATTTCTTTAAATTATTACGCACTATTACCGAATAATGTAGCGGTGCGCCATCCATATGGAGTTTTCCGGTACATTAGGGATTTCACCATTTGGATACAGTGCGACAAGTTCTGGAATTATATTTCGTTGGAGCAGCTCCAAATAAATGGACCCAATATTATAGTTCCAACGATTCCAGCCCACACGTTAACTTTCTGTGGAAACTGAGCATGGGCCTCCACCATCCAGTGTGGATTTTCACGTGACGAATATCTACAATTTTGCCTATTCACAGTGCCATTTAAACAGAAGGTGGCCTCGTCAGAGAAAAGTACTCAATTTAAGAAATGTGGACTGATATTATATCGTTCCATCATGGTTTCGCAGAAATCTACTCTGCGGTTGAAATCATCTTCGTTAAGTTGACTGTTCTGCTGCGACTTCACGACTAGGTTTGTGAGGATTCTCCTCCATTGTCAGTAAAACATCTAACTGTTTAATTTCTGAAATTGTAGGACGACCTTTCGTGAAATTATCTCTTACATGGCCACAGTCTCGGAACTTTTTTTTCTATTTTGCTAACAGTTGATTGTGTAATAGGTCGATTAGGGTATTTATCATTAAATAACTCACAAACCATAGTTTGTGTTCGGGACTTGTCTCCATAGCCAATCATTATCAAAATTTCAATTCGTTCTGTCTCACTTAAACGTTGCATTATCAGCACTTTCAATACAATATCACAAGTAAATACTAATGAATGGGCCTACCCCTTTCAGCGTGGCGAGGCTAATATAATTTAGTGAACTGTATTTAAGTATAATAAAAAAAAAAAAAGAATTTGTCGGAAACTTACACAGTAGGTTTGATGGATTCTCCGTCATCAGTGTCGGCCCAGGCAATAGGAGGGACAAAGGGGGGCCAAAAGGAAAAGGAACAGATCTCCGACACACACAATTAACGTAAAAATTATTAAATTAATTTAAGAAAGGACAATTATAATTCAGTTATCGTTGATAAATAACTATAGCGTTCTGCGGCATAAGTGACTATTGTCTTACTTACTATCATACTACTGTCTCTATGCGGGTCGCGCTCGACCCACACGGCGTTAAAAAAAATATACAGATAGCTCATCCAACAGCAAAAGTTCAATACTAAATAGCAGGTGTGCCACATATGGCAGGCTTGCGCAAATACCTTTACAAATGTCCACCATGACTGAATTATTTCTTGGGATGACCACCCTGTACATTTTTCAATAAAAGTGTAATAGGTGCATATGCCATATATTATTGCCATCTGTCACATTTTCAATCCAACATTCACGTAATGGAGTGGAAGTATTTTTATTTTTCAAAAGATATTGGTAAAATAATTTTCAAAATTTTTTCTTCTGAAGTAGGTTTAAAATATCAAACGTAGAAATTTTAAATTTGAGCAAGAAGGAAAGTTTCCTTCTATTCTATAGTAGTGCTAAAAAAGTTTAAAAATTAAAAATTATGTAGTTTTTAAAATAGGTTTAGAATGCTATGAAACGTGAAAATTTTAAATTTGAGCAAATAAAAAAAAATTCGATCTATTTTAGTGGTAAAAACTTTTTGAAAAATGTTGGTGAAAAAAATTTTCAAAATTTTTTTTTCTGAAATACCTAGGTTTAGAATGTCATGAAACGTGAAACTTTTAAATTTGAATTTAAATTCTAGTGTTAATTTTTTTTCCAAACTGGTAACAAAATGTTGCAAATTTTTTTTCCAAAATTGGTTTGGAATATCATGAAACGTGGAAATTTTAAATTTGAGCAAAAAAATTTTTTCGTCTGTTCTATAGTAGTGATACATAAATGGATTAAAAATGTTTTCAAATTTTTTTAAAAATTTTTCAAAAACATTTTTAAATTTGTTTGAATAGTTTTAGAATGCCATGGCAACGTGGATAGTTAAAATCTGAACAAAGAAAAAAAAATTCTCTTAGTAAAAAAAATTCAAAAAAATGTTTTTTTTGAATCAGGCTTAGAATGTCATGAAACGTGGAAATTTTAAATTTGAAGAAAGAAAACAAAATTATTTCATTTTAGTAGTAAAAAATTTTTCAAAAATATTGGTGAAAAAAATTTTTTTTTCCTGAAATAGGTTAAGCGTGTCATGAAACGTAGAAATTTTAAATTTGAGCACAAAAAAATTTTTTTCGTCGGTAAAAATTTTTTCAAGAATCTTGGTGAAAAAAATTTTCAAAATTTTTTTTTTTCTGAAATAGGTTTAGCGCGCCATGAAACGTGGAAATTTTAAATTTGAGCAAAAAAATTTTTTTTTCACTATTTACTCTGTTTAGACGGACCACCCTGTATATTTTCCAGTGAAATTTCTACCATTTCTTCGCTGACAGTAGCGTCAACTACCTACCAAATTTGACTGCTCTCTGTCAAGAAGTTTTTTAGTAAATGCACCAACAGACAGACAGACAGACTGACGGAATTGAAAAACCTATATTTTCGTAATCTACGTGTTTCTGAAACGTCAGAATCCGAAAAAATCTCGGAGGGTGATTATTTTCGAATACAATACTTCCCTTCGGTATGCGAGGGAAGTAAAATATTTGCAGCACTTTTTTTTTAAATAAACAGATTGAGAAATGGATTTAGAAATCGACGGGTCTGAGCGAATTTTTGTCACTTGCTTTGTAACTATTTTAATGAATTTATTCCAACCTTTACGTGCTCACTGTATATATATTTCTTATTGCCATTTTTTGGATTTTAAACACAAAGAAAAAAACTAATGATTTAAATTGAAATTAAATAAAATATGAATTTTTGGAGATGCTCTCCGGTACTATGTCAAAATTAATTTAGATAAATTGACTTTACGTCTCGCTTTTCGACAAATTCAATAATTTAGTATATCAGTCGCGAAATGAGATTACCTAATAAAATAAATTTTAGAGCGACTCTAAATACAAAAAAATATGTATATGTAAGTATATAATATAAACTACTGGCAAAAATTATTAATATAATATCTAAACATAAAAATTCCTCAGCAACATATCCCAAAATGACAAATAAATAAACTATGGCTGGGGCAATCCACTAACAAGTGGTTTTTTATTAACCACGTGGTTAACTTCAAATATATTATAATTCAGTTAAATGCCAGCTTAAAATTCAATAACAAATCAAAATAACTAGGTTATTATTCTAATGCAATAATAATTCAATAATAAAAGTAAAGTTTCAACAAAGTATTATAGGATGGCTCTAAACTTCAAATCTTTTAAGAAAAAAAATTAGAATAATCTCACCTCAGCGACGTCAAGGCGGAAAGTGCCGGTTTTCTTTGCTATTAATTCCATCTCGCCCTAATATTCCGCTCGCCCATGCTCAGTGGTGACTTCGCATTGGGGTTTTTATCACGGGTGATTCAAATTTTATGTAGCATGTGCTGAATGGAAAATATTTGGTAACTAATTAAATAATTGACAACATAGATAGTGGTGGCTTATTAATACAGAACCCAACAGAAATAGCCAATATCTTTGCCAAGCAATTCACTAAACAGTACATTATTGAACCTGATAACGATATTCCAGAAATACAAGGCTTACAAAGAGTGCAAAATTCATTCACAACCATAAATATCACAAAAGAAAAAGTTCAAAAAGTGCTTATGAACCTAAAAAATTATTCGGCTCCAGGACCTGACCAAATAAATTCTTTCTTCCTGAAAAATACTGCCAGCGTCTTGTCCCAACCTTTGGCAGAAATAATGCAAACGTCGCTAAAGTCAGGTACACTTCCAAAGGATTGGAAATCAGCTTCTGTTACACCAATCTATAAAAAAGGCGATAAAAAGTTGGCTGCCAATTACCGTGCAATTAGCCTCACATCTATCCCTTGCAAATGTATGGAACGAATTATCACCAATGAACTGCTGGACTTTCTCACAGCAGAAAACGAACTACCAGAAGAACAACACGGTTTCATACCAGGAAGATCAGTTGTAACCAATATCCTAATTAACCTGCACACTTGGACTAATGAATTTGACTTACAAAACCCTATTGATATTCTCTATCTAGATTTTGAAAAGGCATTTGACCGAGTACCTTTTCATCGTTTAGCTGCTAAATTGGAACACATTGGTATTCAAGGGAATGTTCTAGCATGGACCACATCCTTTCTGAATGGTAGGGAATTTCAAGTGAGGATTGGAGACAATTCTGAGTCTCACATGGTTCTGAGCGGTGTGCCTCAGGGCTCTGTTTTGGGACCGGTCTTATTTGCTCTATTTATTGCTGATTTGCCCTCATCAATTACATCCTGTATAAGTTTATATGCAGATGACACAAAAATATTTGGTAACCCTCTTGAAGCGAGTGAGGAAATACAAAACGACTTTAATAAAATTTACAACTGGACAAAAAAATGGTTAATAAACTTGAACATTAATAAATGCTCTGTGCTACATATTGGTAAACGTAATCCTCAATTAGAGTATCAACTCAATAACAGCTTCATAACATCCACAGAATTCCAAATTGATCTTGGTATCACAATTAAACGTAATCTCAAATGGGATAGCCACATCATCAACATTACCAAAAAAAGCGAACTCCATGATATATCTAGTCAGGAAATCTTTTCACCACATATCACCAGAATTATTTATAAAGATCTACAAGTCATTCATTCGCCCTATTCTTGAGTTTGGTTTCCAAATATGGTCACCTTATTTTCAAAAAGATATTGATCTCCTTGAGCAAACCCAACGCAGAGCAACTAAAATCCTCCCCCACAAATTTTATAACATATCATATGAAGAACGACTGAGAAAATTGAAATTACCAACGCTGCATCAACGAAGAATACGAGGTGACCTTATAGAGACATACAAAATATTAAACAACATATATAGCTGCCCATGTATAAAGAGTATATTTGCTTTAAGTGCGAATACACATCTTCGGGGACATCAAATGAAACTTACTAAAAGCCATTTCTCAACCAACCCTTACAAACACTTCATCAGCAATCGTGTCGTGGATCACTGGAATAGACTACCCAACGATGTAATCGAATCAACTAGTTTGAACCAATTTAAAAATAGGCTTGACCTGCACCTGAACACTAATAATGTGCGATAATAGAATTATTTACCGAGATTCATTTTCATATATACATGTATGTATACTTTATTTAGCCTTTCATTTAATATTTATCTATATTTATATTATTTAATTGTCTATGTTAGTAGTTTTAGTTTTATACACATGTACGTGTTCTTTAGGTATACACAGCCCTAGGCTGCCTGCCTTGTATGTATGTAATAATGTAATGTAATAACAAGTTACGGAAAAAACTTGTAATAAATTAGTAGAAAATCCATTTCACTCAGTAATTCAGGCTGCTGAAGAAACGGATTTTCCTGGATCGAGTAGTACTGGTCACCGGCGAGTAAGAGCTACGCTGTCATCCAGCAACACAGGAATACCTACTTAAAGCTGAACATAAAGAAGCTCGACTGGGATTTGCTCTTGAAATTTTAGTGCATAATGTAAATTTTTGGAACATTGTAATCTTTACAGATGAAACACACAGCGGTTGCATTCGTGTTTACCGACCTCCGAATACTCAATTCGATGAGAAGTATATATCTAACAATGACAATAGTGGTAGATTTTCAATTACCGTGTGGGCTTGGATATCGGCACATGATCCTGGTGTTTTGTGGCATATTGAGAACAATTCAATAGTGAAACGTATATTAGGATTTTAGACAATATTATGCTCCCTTCTGTGTTATAATAATTTCCTAATAATGAATTGTATGAGTTTATTTAATTCTGTGCCAAACAGACTTATAGAAGGTATAAATAGAAATGGTGCAATAACAAAATATTAATAGTTAGTTTCTTGTTAAGAAATTGAATATCCTTTGTTGCCCAGATCCAGGATTTCTACTAATCGTACCATTTATTCTCCACTTTTTTAAAATCTTAACATAGAATTTTTGTTAATGTCATAACGCAGTGCAATATGTCTCATTGACAATCCATCTTCTGCTTTAGCAATTACTACAGCATTACAATAAAAAATATAATAAAAGTGCTAACTGTTTTATTTCGGCTACTCGTTACATATTCAAATAGAGACAGATTTACATTAGAAAAAAAAAAAATGTTTTTTTTGCTCACGACAGTACCCTTGGATTATGGCCTATTATTAATGCTCCAATCAGTATAAAAAGTAAAATAAATCGGCTTAGTTTGTTTATTTACTTACTTAAACATGTAAATATTATTTTTGCTGTATTTTCTGTAGGTCTCGGATAAGTAGCACCTCGGACATCAAAAACGAGAACGGTGACATTGACTACAAGAAATTGTACGAACAGCAGCTGTCAGAGAACGACAGATTGAAAGACAAACTTAGGAAGTGCGAGGAGGAAATGCGCGAGACCCGACAGACCTTGGAAAGGATCAACACGGTCACAAGCAAGAATCCCCTGTCGGAGTTGGAAAAGCGTGAGAGGAGAGCTATGGAACGTAAGCTCAGCGAGATGGAGGAGGAGCTTAAGTACTTGGACGTATTGAAGACCGAAAACCAGAGGCTTAAAGATGAGAACGGAGCTCTAATCAGAGTTATCAGTAAGCTGTCTAAGTAGCATAGAATTTATAGCCCAGGTAACGGGGGAAGACAAGCATATCGAACCGGGGGGAAATCGGGGATGTTGCAAACTCGGATACTGTAGCTTTGGGGACGCCCATCAATGTATCAATTTTGCGGCCATTTTGGATAGATGGTGTCAAGGAATAGTGTCTTACTAGCGACCCTTGCACATAAAACTCGTGCAATTTTAATCGTGTAAAATTTTAAAATGAGTGTTATGTGAAATTTCAAATTAACAGACCTCGATACATATTTTTTATGAAAAAATCTTGCCATCTATGTCACAGAACAGAAAAAGTTTTGAGAAAGAATCTTTGTCGTTTTTTTAAGGACGGTTGTTTAAGCAATCTTTAAATTTTTCTTAGCTGGATATCAGCAGTACGTATATACTGTGTGCCCATATTCTAGAATAGGTCTACAGATAGTACTGTATATTTTGGCAGCTGCTGCGGTTTTCATTCCCTAACTTTTGAATGTTGATATTTTAAAATATTTAGCTCCGGATATGGATTTTTTTCTTTTTAAGAGTATAGATTGAAGATTAATTTATTGTTTAAATAAGCCCCCAGGTATTTAACATTGGTTACTAGATGAATTTTTGATTGATTGTTTCGATGGTGTGATAATGATTAGATTTCAATAAAATGACTTGTAGTCTCTATTTGCTTCTCTGCGTTAGTATTATTCAATAATATTTGAGGTTTGTCTTTTGCCTTTATAATCGAACATTCTTATGAAATTATCATCATCATTGGTATATTGTAATATTTGGCTGTTTGTTTGTGAATATGTCATCACAATAAATGTTATATAACGGTGGAGATAGTAAGAAACCCTAAGGTATCCCCTATACAGCTGTAAATTCATGAGACTTGGCATTGCTTACTTTCAATGTTAAGTTTCTCTTCCCATGGAAACTTTTCACCATATAAATTATGGCGTGTGGTAGGTTCAGTTTTTTCAGCTTCCATAACAAACCTTGTGCCACACACTGCCAAATACCTTTTTAAATTCAGGAATAAGGCAGCTGTTTTATAATTGTTGTTTAGTTGATTGTGTATTAGATGTTAAATTTGTGAGCGAGATCATTTTTGTTTAAAACCAAACCGATGCCTTTCTTAAGCAGTCTGCCTAGCCGACAATTATTGGCTCTCGAGTGGATCTGTGTATGGTTTCGGTATGACCTTACGCAAAAATAATAATTGAAAGGTGTTTATGTTTTCGGATTTTGTTGAAACTTGGCGTCAAGACATAATAATATGATTTAGTGCTTTCTGGTGGTAAGATACAAAATAAATTATTGTCTCCCATAATTTTTTACTGCTCTACATTTAAAAAAATATTTCCAGTGTTTGATAAGACGACGCCGTCCTCGAACGGAGAGATGTAAGTCATTTGGCATTTATATGACCACACATGCCTGTAATAACGATTTTATACTTTTTAAAATTTCAATTTTTAATAATTAGTTTCATTTTTGATATTCTGAAATATTTTTATTGAAATAAACTGAACAAAAAAAAAAATGTGTCTGTTGGTTAGAAAACAAAATATATTTCTAGGAAAAAGCTGTAATAGTAATGCATCGGCTTTCAAAGACTAATAAAAAATTGAACAAAAGTCACCTATAGGTATTATATTTGGTTTGAAAACTATTTTATCTTCTTTACTTGGTCTTCTTATACATTAGGGTGCCCTTTACTACAAGGGGAAAAATTTCTTTAATAATTATATTAGTAGCACCCCGAATTTGATGAAAAACAATTCATGTGATATTCCAGCCTGATCAGATAAAGGGAAAGTGCGCCCCAGTGCCCTTACATATTAAAATTAACATCTATGTATATAAAAAATTGACTCTACTTGATTATTTCTTAGAATTTTGATTTTATAGAAAAACTCGTTAAGCAAAAGTTGTAGATCTGGTAGAAGAACATTTTTAATGTAAACTTTTTTTAGTATTTAAAAAAAATACTTTATTCTATTTACAATTCTTGTCGCTGTGATAAAGTTTCTTTATTATCACTAAATAATTGACGGCGGTCGGCAACTTGAAGAATATATTGTTTTTTTCTTAATCTTTTGTAAGTAATTGATTATAATCTTCCATTAATTTAACTCCTCTTTCCGCCACATCGCTTACAGCTTGCAATTTAGTCACGATTTGGTGCGTTTTAATGAAACTATCATTTTTATGCCATGTTAATGGCACGATTCACAAAATTTCAATTTAGTCCCTTTAAATTAGTCAAAAAATCGCTGTTTTATGGAATTACTTCCCACAGCTGTGAGACCTGAAAACATTAAGCATTTGAGTTGCAAATTCCGCATAGTTTTATGCATTTTAGTGAAAATTGTCAGGAGAGCAAAGCTGTAGAGCATAAAATTTCATACAAATTTTGCCTCTACGTTTTTGTACGAGTTCCACATAGTTTCACAGTTAGAAGGCGCAAACGTCTATATATGTTTTTCTTTCACACCCTCTAGCGGAGAAACTATGAGAAATTTGGAAATAACATAGAGACAAAATTTGTAGGAAATTTTATGCTCTACAACTTTGCTCTCCTGCCATTTTTCACCAAAATGCATAATTTTGCCTGAAAATTTAGACAGGCGCAAAAGTGTATATAAGTATATATATTTTTTCGTGCCCTCTAACGGCGAAACTATGCGGAATTTGGACAGAAACATAATAATAATAATAATAATAATAATAATACTGTTTATTGTGCAAAAGAAAACACATATTTTACACAAAAGGATGAGGTTAGCGAAGCTTTCTTCCACCTCTCCTAAAACATTTGAAAACTAAATATTCTACTATTAAATTATAAATTATAAGTATAAAAATCTAATTTTAAAATCTTATGTTGTAAATGAATTAATATAAACATACACATTAAAATATATAAAATACGTATAAATATAAACGCCTACATGCTAGCTACAAATCAGTCTACAAATAACAGTTCCGAGAGGGTGTCCTAATTATTTAATATTATCTTTAATTTACTTTTGAACTGAGGTAGGGACAAATCTAAGTTGTATATAATTTTATTTAAATACATTGGTGCTATATAAGAAAAACATCCTTCAAATTTATTGGTATGATGTTGAGGAATTGTAAATGTATCTAATCTTATATTTACATCATGCGTATTTGATCTTCTTTGAATCAAATTAAATAGATACTTTGGTGTTTTATTCTTAATTAATTTATACAAAAATATTGTGATTAGATATTGCATACGCTTTTCCACATTTAACTCATTTAATTCTCTGATATAGGGAGTCACATGAGCCATATATGGAATGCAACAGACAAAACGTATGCATGCATTCTGTACTCTTTGCAGCTTATTTTTATTATATTGTGGAAGAAAATTATAATAAACTGATGAACAATAATCTAATTGAGGATATATTAATGTTTTGACCAGTTTTAGCTTTATATTCTGATTTAATTGGTTCTTAAATGAATATAATGTTTTTAATTTATACATAGATATTTTAAAGATATGTTCAATATGGTCCTTAAATGATAAACTTCCATCCATAACTACACCAATATTTTTTGCTGAGGCAACCCACTCAACATTTGCATTGTTGATATTCAAGTTATATTTTGTTTCGATCTCAAGTTTTTGGCGTTCTGGCCCTATACATATTGCTACTGTCTTATTAGGGTTTACACGCAATCCGTGCCGTTCTGAATAAATAAAGATGTTCTGTAAATCCCTGTTTATATAGTCAATAGATATTTGTATTTCCTTATATGAGAAAGATAAGTACATTTCGATATCATCTGCATAGAGATGACTTTGACATTTTGATAGAGCAGCAGCTAAATCAAATATGTATATAGAAAAAAGGAAAATATGTATATGGAGACAAAAATTGTATGAAATTTTACGCTGTAGAGCTTTGCTCTGATATTTTTTACCAAAATACATAGTTTTTCCTCAAAATTAAAAAAAAGGCGAAAAAGCGCTAAAAATTCACATAAATGTATTACTATACTTAACAACCCTTTTCCAGAACTGCGGGGGGTGAAAATCATGTTTAGATAACCCAAATGTTTCACTTTTTACAAGTTTCCTAGCTGTAGGGAAAATTTCTTTAATTTTTCCTAATTTAAAGGGACGCTTTTGTACATTATCCTAACTACCCTTTTTTGAGTTTTAAATACTTGGTGGAGGTCCGAAGAACCAGCTCATACCTCAATTGCATATCTTGCGATGAAACAAAAGTGTGCATAGTACACCGTTTTAAGAGTCGGCGTGTCAAATAAAAGTGATAGAACTCTGAGTGCGAAGCACATTTTGTTAAGTCTTTTCGTGATTTCATCAATATGCAGAAACCATTTAATATTGTAGTCTAAATTTATACCTAACAATTTAGTGGTATCTGTGTTTGAAATTGGCACCTTATCAGTTAGCAACTCTGGTACTTTTAATAATGAACGATCCATTTTAAATATCACACAGCTTGATTTAACTTCATTTAATATAAGTTCATTGGTATAAAACCAATCTTTTACATTTTGCCACAGTCGAGAGACCGTTCGCAATTTCCTCAAGAGTGTGAGCCCTTATTAAAAGGTTCGTATCGTCTGCATAATTAATGAATGTTAATTTGATATATGGTTCTGCAACATCGAAAAGATCATTTACAAAAATTACAAAAGGGAATGGTCCTAGAACTCTTCCCTGAGGAACTCCATAATTATCGTGCCTGGCCCCATTAACGGTTATTGACGTTTTCTGCCATCTAATTTGCAAGTATGAGCCAAATCACTGGAGACTGGTTCCTCGAACTTCAGATTTCTCCAGCTTATGAAGCAAGTGATTATGATTTAATGTATCAAATGCATTGGATAAGTCCAGAAACAACCCGCAAAATTAAAAAGAGCTGTTGTCGATATACCTTTTATGAATCCGTGTTGAAAATTACTGAAAAAGTTAGTACTTTGGAAGCGCAGAAAAAACTTTTTACATGAAAAATGTCTTCCTCGACTTTTGTTTCTCATGTTTTTTTCTAAAATCAAAATTAGAGATCAAATAAAATTGATTTTTTATACACAAATGTTTATTTCAATATTTATAAGGACTTGAGGGCATCCTTTCCGTTTATTCGATCGGGCTGAAACTATACATGAATTTTTTTTCATCAAATGGAATCAATCTGGGGAGTGATGCGAAAAATATTCCGACCTTCAAAAATAAGGGCCCACCCTATTATACATACTATCAAGGTTTGTTACTAAAGAAAGAGAAAATAATATCGACCAGCAATAATTTCCTTTTAATAGAAACTTAAATATATGGAATTTTTCAACATAAACAAAATTTCCGTAACTATTTAAAACATCACAAGTTCCGGGGAAATCTTAAATTTTTTTTTATAAATTTGGAAAAACTTTTTGATTTTCGGTTTCTTTGCTCTAGCGGCCAAAATAATGAAAATGGAAAAAAAAGTTTTCAACAAAAGTTGTAGCTCGTCTCTTTCTCTACAAAAAAGGACTTTACAAATTTTTTTCTTACTTAAGCCATTTAGAAGATAAATCGAGTTTTCCACTTACAGTTTTGAGCAGCTTCGAAATGCGTGAAAAATGAGAATTCTCCGGGAGTTTCGTACGACCGAACTTATCGATCGATAATTCTTACTATTCAGAGCCCCTAAAAAAAATTAAAATAACAAAATGTAGAGAAAAGTCTCAGCGTTAATGTGGAACTAATCACAAAATTCATGAAAAATTTTATCATAGAGAAAAAGTGTTACAAGATGGCTTAGTGAACTTTGTACAGTTGATCCACAGATTTATTTATAGCTTATTTGCCGGGAGTCGTAAGAATGATAATTCATTTTGCTAATATATTCTTATATAATGATATATTAATTCAATTAACATTCAAAGTAGAGGGTACATTTCTCATCGATCAGTCACCTCCAAATTTTGGAGTTAAATGCGCTATATCTTAATTAATAATAATAGCACAGTCTTAATTTTTGGATTATAAGTGCAATGAAACATATTCTTTTGAATAACTTTAGAGTTTTTTAAATGTGTGCAGTACTTTTTGAATTTGTCTACATTATTCATACATGTTCAGAAAATGCCCAATCATACACTAAAACATATACAACTTCTTTGTTTCTTAACATTCTTCAATGAGATTTTCACGAAATATAGATTAAAGTGCATGGGATCGAATCCATGTAGTGAAAAAACACCTATTGTTGCGAGAGAAATAGGGAAGATGCATAAAACTTAAAGGTATGAATAAATCAACTGTATAAAATTTACTAGGCCATCTTCTAACATTTTTTTCTCTATGATAAAAATTTGTATGAATTTTGTGATTAGTTTCACATTAAAGCTAAGACTTTTCTCTACATTTTATGTTATTTTCCTTTTTTTTAGCAACTCTGAATAGTAGGAATTATCGATTGATGTTTCCGGTCGTAAGAAACTCCCGGAGAATCCTCATTTTCCGCGCATTTCGGATCGTCTACAAAACTACAAGTAGAAAACTGGATTTATCTCCTAATCGGCTTTAGTAAGACAAAAATTTGTTGTAGAGAAAGAGACGAGCTACAACTTTTGTTGAAAACCTTTTTCTCTGTTTTCATTAGTTTAGCCGCTAGAGCAAAAAAACCGAAAATCAAAACATTTCTTCAAATTTTATTTAATTTTCCCGGAACTTGGAAGTGCAAAAAATGCATCATTTCATTCTACAGGGTATTACCTACTTAAATCCCGGAGAAGATCATTTTATTAGTTTTTGCGAGGTTTTTACAAAATCTTACCTTCACTGCCTGTACTATACGTTGCAACATAAAACATTAAAACAACTATAGTGTTCAGAGCATATTTGTAAACAGCTATGTCAGGCACAGTGTTCAATTTCCTCACAAATGTCCTGATTTTGGGGGAAAGGACTATTAAAAAGTGTTCAACTCCAAAGGAATTTATGCCTGTTTGACCTTTTGTTAACCGTATGAAGATCATTCTTAAATGATCCCTGTTACAGGTCTCACGATTATGAACTTTATTAGATATATATTCATTAATATCGTATCTTCAGCACTTCAAGTCATATATACAGGGAAATGTTAAAATTTATTAAAAAAAATCCTTCGTTTCACTCATATAATCTACACCAGCTCTTATTTGTAAATAAAAAACTCTTTGTTTACAAACGGGGTGACCCCATGCGATAACATTCGACATACGAGATTGGCTTAGTGCAAAATATGCTGACCTAAGAACTTTTATTGCACCATTTGGGATCACTATCGAAGACAATATATATTTTTAGTGAGGGTATTGGCCAGATACTCACCCGGAGTGTCCCATTGCTGTTTCAGGTGTAGGAATACTCCTAGAAACTTTACAGAAGCTGGGTTACTATCTATACCACTTAGATCACAACGGAAGGAAGTCATACCTATCGTTTTATCTGGGTTTAAGCACTTTCACATTTTTCATAAATGTATGTCTGGTCATGTAGATGACAAGTAACCCCCGATGCCTCCCTATTCGAGGTGGATATCGTTTTATCAAACTCACTGTATTGAAATCGGCTAAAAAAAAGTTAGAGGTCTGTTTCACATTTAAACAAAACACCCTGTATATAAAAAAATTTGCACCTATTAAAAATAATGCCTTGTGACCATCTACGATGCTGCTGGGCGCAAACTTGATACGTCACTGAATAATTTACCGATGTAACTTAAAATTTTATACTTCCCGATTCTTCTGTCGGCGTCCAGCCCCCCGATACTTGGGCTATAGCTTTGCATTGCATTTTATGTGTTAAGACAACTTTATTAATTTATTTTCTAGATTAATAAAGAAAGTTATATTATCATTTTTGTTACATTTGAGTATTATACCTTTTATTTATTGACAATATGATTAGTTTAAACGATATATAAACAATATATGAATGTAATAAAATTGAATTGGATTTATATCGAGTTGTTTGTCCGATCTGCAAAACTGGAAAGTTACGATGCATTTAGTCGCAGTTTATTTTGTTGTAGATCCTTTAGTTAATGTCCGCGATATTTTTTACTAGACACTTTTTGACATAGCATTATAGTAAGCTATATTTTATATATATTTTTTTGCTGTTCTAACCGTTTTGTCACGGTGGAAAAGTTCGCAGTCAGCTTGGATTTGACGATTTATTTAATGACAATAAATTTTAATTATAGGCCAACGTTTCTGTGCTAGATTACCGCCGTCTTCAGGGAACCAACGTTAAATGTAAAATTTCTTAGTTTGTACATGTATGTAACTTGCAAATTTGATTACGCTATTTTTGTGTGTATTGTGCCTAACTAATTGACTTTTTTGTATTGTTGTAGCATGTAAAAAAACCGTTGAACAGTTAATAATACAGTTTCAGATCGTTCAGTTGGGATTCAGGCGTTCGAAAGATGTTGACAAAGATTTGTCGGTAGTTTTAGATACTTTCCTGAAAATGTATGGATTTTATGGATTTTTGTACGGCTAGTTTCGTTGTTTGATTTTTTAGCCAACGAAAACGAAATTATTAGCTGGAAGCTTTTTAAACTTTGCCATTTTTAGGCATACATTGTTGTAATTCTGAAACTATTACAAAATCAAATCATTAGATTTGATTTTTCCTGACTAGCTCAATATTTGGGTCTCTGATAGTATCAATAAAATTGACGTTTGTAAGCCCTTATGGTAAAAAGAAATATATTTTGAGACGCTCCCACCTCATTGTATTTATCAAGTTGAATATAACTAAATTAAAACTTGTAATTCATTATCAGTGCAATTTAAAATGCATCGAGGACTTGTACACATGATAAAGAATATACAGCAACACATCCATTTACAAATTCATTAAATTTACTGCAACATATTTATATTGTGCATATATTAGTGTATAGAGCGTTAAGAGGGTGGAAGGCGGCAAATGAATCCTAGATTCTGCGTCTAGATGGCGCTAGCGACTACCGTAGTTATCTAGTTTGTAGTTGTACTTTCTTTGCACTGCGGTACACGTCACTAAACATAAACAAATGCCCATTTTCTTCTGTTTGTGTGGGCTCGAAATGAACATTTCGCTGGTGCAATTTACGATGTGCCAAAAACTCCAGTTTCAGTCTTTCGATCGCGATATAAAAATTAAAAAATTTCTGTTTTCAGCTCTTTGTCACGCCATCTTCAATTGTATAGAAGTGGTTCCATCTAGTAATGCAGCATTATACTAAAATTATGACTAACAATAAGCTGTTTTTCGCCAATTGGGTGATGCTATCAAAATGAAGATAGGTGTAAGTTGTACATAAATATATACTACGGGATTGTTGAAGAATATTTTTTGCTAAAATTGACTTATTAGGGAGATCTCTCTTCCCTTGGTGTGTGTTACCCCTTGTTTCTCCCTGATCTTGCCGCCTTGCTTCCTCTTAAGGTTGTACGGGAAACAAAAGTACTAAAAATTCTTAATTCGTTAATATCTGCATCTGCTGTGTGATGTAATAGATGAACATTATTGAAATAAATGTTTATTAGAATGAAATTTTTATTATTAGGCAGTAATTTTTCTGCGTTTCAACGGTTTTTTCATTTTATTTGCGAATTTTTAGTATTTATGACAGACATTTTTCACGCTGAAAATCATTGTTATCATTGTTATTTGTTAATTTATTATAAATTAATCAAGGATGGTAATTACGAGATTTATATAATTGATGAGTCATTTTTTATTATTAACGAAGAAATTAAAGCTTCACTGTTTCTACACTCCCGTCTGATGGTTGCTGATTGCGCTCCCGTCAGGGGGTATGTAAGAAAAGAGACTATTTATTCCGTGCTATAGGCAGTGGTTGTCAACTGGATGGTTGGCATCTGCATAATGTTCTCGCTTAGGGTGCGAGAGGTCCCGGGTTCAACTTCTAGACCCACCGAACATTTAAAAAAAAATTTATAATGATGTATTTTTTCACAAATTCTGGTCTGATTTGACGGCAGAAATAATGTTTTCCTTCTTTTTCGTATAATAATTTCATTCTTTCGTGTGATTTCTCTAGGATAGATTAGGTTGTTTTTTATTTTGTTATCTAATTGTTAATATTTATCAGCACCGCAGGCAGTATTAGCGTCGCAGACAAGGAAAGGGGGTGCGGGGTATCCCTCCACCTTTTTCCCACAAAATAACGCAAAATATTTCAATTTCTTGCCTTGTGCTCCCGCCAGGGGGTAAAAGTATGTAAGAAGAGAGAAGTTGGTATCCGAAAGGGCAAGGAACATTTGGGCCACTTTTGCAATTGAAAATAAACTGCCAAAACGGAGCAAATTCTCCTTGCTCTTCTCGGATACCACCTACTGATTTTCAAAGGGTGAACCTTGACCTACCTCAAAATTTTACAAACAAGACATTGCTCCGCTGTTCAATATTGCTTCTATTCCACCAAACACCAACAGTTCCCGCTCAAACAGCTGATTGAAGTAAAGATTATAATTTTATAAACTAACGCGAGTAACGGGACCGCCATGATGTCGCATTAAAAATGACGTTACCTACCTGATGAGAGCACAATCGGCTCCCGTCCGACGGGAGTGTAGACACGGCGTTAAAGCTTTGATAAGGAAGTGAAATCGTGACAACACTGTAATACTGTTCATTTATTGTTCCTAAGTTGGTACCAATGTTGGTACATTTAGCAGAGGTGGGTGGGAGAAGCGGTTCCACTTATGTAGCGTTACAAGAGTGAAAAATAACGAGACAGAATAACGCTATTCTGCAATAACAGAAATGAAATGAGATGTCCTAAAATGGAACCTTGGGGAACACCAATATATGACATAATCCGGTTTGGTAAGTTTCCACAAATATCTGTACTGTACAACCTGATCATCTCCATAAATCTGATATCAATTGTGTCGAAAACTCAGGAGAGAGAGAGAGAGAGAGGTCGATTGAAAATGAGTGATATACAATGTTTTTCTTATCTAATTCTAACAAAGTTTAGTACATGATAGGATGCCTCTTTTCTACGGATAGTTTTGGAGTTGCAACAATGAAAAACTAGTGTTAATATTCTTTTGTTTCACTGTTTATATCTAATAAAAATCGAACGTAGGGAGATAGACCATACAAAAATTTATAAAATATGTAAACTTCCAGGAAAGTAGTTAAAATTTCCAACAGATTTTTTAAATGGCCGCTTTTCGACCATCTGAATCCCAGCTAGTTAAAGTCATTTAATCGATTCGAGTGCCGTTAAAAACGGGAAACAGCTTTCACTATATCGTGATGTCAATAAGTCGAATTTGATGTATAATTTGTCAGCATTTTATCTTGCTGATGCTGTACAAAGTTTAGCTGGTCTTCCACCTGAGAGTTTCTAGACTCACATTTTAACGGTGTCAAGTAAGACTTTTAGATCGGGTTAAATTCTGATGATTCTATGGAGCAGTAGCAGTCAGTGATGAAGTTACTTGTACAGCACTAGGGAAAAGTATAATTTTTTTTACCGTTCTTCATAGATTCATCAGAATCTCCACCCCTCAAATTGACTAGTGACCACATCAACACCTGCCTTATTAACAAAAGCATATTTCTCTGTTAACAACTAAAATTAAACCAGCAAAGCTCAACGAGGCTAAGCGCATGCGCATGCCATCGTCACGTGAATCCCCGAATGCCGACTTTGTGTAGTTGCTTTGTTAAAAAAATATTTTCTTAGAAATAATTGCAAGCTATACAATTTTTATTGGCATCCGTGGATTCTACGTACACTCGCAAATAGGTGTACAGAATTTCGTTCAAGTTAGGATGTGAGCCACAGATGCCTCAGGTGGAAAGTCTTTTGCAGATAAAGTGATTAGAGAGTGTTTTTGTTTAATCATCGGTGAACGTTTGATTCAACACATACTTGTATAGAAAAACAGTGGCTAAACATCAACATGTTATTTCTAGCTAGTTATAATTTTAGTTCATATAACTGTCTGAAAAAGAAAGTCCAACGATAGCATGTACACATGCCGGCCTTTCCACACACTAAACTGTGATGAGGCAAGAATCATATAGTTTGTGATATTGGATGATGATAAAAGGAACTTTGAAAAGATGACTTAAGAAGTGCCTGAAGAACATCGACGAACTTTAAAGATGATTTTTGGTTGTCAAATTAGACCGCCAGTGTGAAGTGTATTTCAGATTAGAAGTTTTTGCTATATGTATATAATTTTGCCCTTTTGATATTAATAACAGGTACTTGATATATTAAAGCACTGCCCTACATTTAAGCAGCATTATATGGTCTATTAAATTAATATAAAGGCGAGGGTAATGAACGTTCTCTGTAAACGTAATATACTTTATGCACACTCTTTTAGTGTACTTGTACGATGTCATGTTATTACGAGATTTCCAATAATCTTAATTAACGAAACTGCAGAATGAGAAGAATCCTAAATGTGTGATGTGTGTTCGTTTTGTGTTGAAAGTGGCAGGACAAAAAAACATTTTAACACAGAGGAAGATATAACATTGTGCCAAAATGTGTTTCCTCTAGAAATGAAAACAAATCGTTTGGAATAACAATATAACCGAGTTTTTTCAGATACGGTAATTAAATCTGCGATGCTAGAGAGAATGAAAGAATATCTATGGGTAGATGCAGTTCTTTATACAGGGAGTTCAACATCTGGGTCTGATTTTGGGTTTGGTGAAGGTTCGAACCGTTCTGTAGAAGTACTTGGTAGATTTTTATCGATTTTGTTAAAATCTCCTGAATTTTCTCGCTTATACATTTTTGTGCGACAGGCACCACATTCAGCACTATTTGGAAAAGTGGTTACAGGTGTCTATAACTCACTTTGGCATAGCGTTATATCTTCTTCTGTCATCAATTTTTTTTTGTCCTGCCACTTTCAACACAAAACGACTATACACCACACATTCAGAATTCCTCTCACTCTGCATTTTCGCTAAGATTATCACCGAATCAGCGAGGAATATTACTACTATCTATAAATTCACTATATTATGCTGCTATTTCTTCGCACTTTTATATTTACACGAGAACATTAATCACTGAATTGTGCAACAGTCAATCTCATAATAATTTGACGTCATACCTAAAGAAAATCATGTATAGACAAATCTAAGATTTTAACAATAAACGTATTTTAGTTTGTTGGGTGTTAAGAACGTGCATAAAGTATATTACATTTACAGTGAACGCTCCTTACCTTTGCTATTGATACCCTTCCCGCTTGTAAGAAATGTATGAATATAAAAAAAATGTAGAGTTAAATTAATTGTTTAGTAGTCTTCTACTAGGAAGACTATAAATATTAATTTATACAGGGTGTAATTAGTTTCATGTCATTAAAAAAAACTGGTGGTAGGGAACGACAAGACAAACAAAAAAACCTTATATAACATGGGGTCTAAAGCTCATAGTTTTGGAGAAAAAAAATAAACAAAAATCTCGCAAATTTTCAATAAATTTTTTTGAGAACTGCTGGAATATTGAGGTAGGTTTAGATCTAGATCTGATCTGAAGAAAACTACTCTAACTCTCCCTTGTGCAATATTTTAGTTACTGTCGGTGTTTCGTTATGTAAACACGTCCAACCCACGTTCGTTGTTTTTGTTATTTTTTAATTTCGCGTCATTATAATAATAATAATAATAATCTTTATTTCCATTAGACTGTTAATACAGTATTGGCATTGTCAAAGTTTAATTACCTAATAATAAGATATTGAAGGAGGACAGTTACACAACATAGTCAATAAATAACATTTATAAAATACAATAATTATAGTGATACGACGACAAACTTAGACATATCTAAAATTAAAATACTCGCTAAGAGAGTAAGGACTTGGTTTTTTTAGTAAGTCCTTAACTTTACTTTTAAATTGTTCAAAGCTGCTTGTGTCTTTAATTCTCTGGGGGAGATGATTATATAATCTAATTGACGTTATATAAGGACCCTTGCTAACCTGCACCAGCCTACTTGGCGGAACATACAATTCGTTGGCTGCTCGTGTGTGGTACATATTTATCTCACTGCATTTTGGAAACAATCCGATATTTTTCCTAACGTAGCACACACACTGCAAAATATAAAGTGCGTAAACTGTGAGAACTCCATTCTGCTCGAAATATGGCCTACACGAAGTTAAGGTGTTGAGATGGAATATACTTCTTATTATTCGTTTCTGAAGTAAAAACACTTTTCCTATCCCAGAACAGTTACCCCAGCACAGAATTCCGTAGGAGAGTAAGGAGTTTATATGACCATAGTAAAATGTTTTAATTGTTTCTATATCAACTAAGCCCCTCAACTGTAAGACAGCATAATTATTACTAGCAAGTTTACTGGTTAAGCTTTTTATATGTTGTTCCCAGGAACAGTTATTATCCATTTCAATTCCCAAAAATGTAACATGATCATTTTGTTTTATGGGTTGGTGTTCAGCCCTAACCAGTAAACTTATATCAGTAGTTACTCCAATAGGGGAAAATAATAAAAGATTCGTTTTTTGTGTGTTGAGTACTAGACCATTTCTTTGACACCATTGGGTCATCTGCTTAACACAACTTGTGGCTTTATTGCTGAGACTTTCAATGTTATTGGCAGAGATTATAGATGACGTGTCATCAGCAAAGAGTGTTAAGAACGTACTATCAACGTTTCCGACTAGATCATTAATAAATATCAAAAATAGTAACGGACCTAGTACACTCCCTTGCGGGACCCCTGTGCTAACAGTTAAGGCACTTGAGATATATTTTTTGCCATCCTGGACAATTTTTACGGATTGGGTTCTTTCTCCCAGATAAGACCTTAACCACGACCATGCTAAATCACGTATACCGTACGATTCGAGTTTTTTTAATAGTAGCTGATGATTGATTGTATCGAATGCTCGTGACAGGTCAAAAAATATACCGGCTTGCTTGGCATTTTTATTGAAATTGTCCAGAATTTTTTCATAAAATGAGAAAACTGCATCTTGAGTGGACTTGCTTTTACAGAATCCAAATTGTCTTTCTGTTAGTATATTGTTTTCCTCAAGGAAAGGTAGTAACTTTAGCTGAAAAGCTTTTTCAAAAATTTTTGAGAATACTGACAGAAGGGCTATTGGTCTATAGTTTTCCACATTTGATGGGTCATTTTTCTTAAATATAGGAACTACCCAAGCTGTTTTTAACTGCTCTGGGAAGTGTCCTGTTTCAAAGGATATATTAATCACGTGAGTGAGTGGGTACACTATAGATTCGGCTACATCTTTCACTAGATGGCATGGGATTTCATCAGGCCCCGATGATTTTTTTGTACAGCTTGTTAACAAGATTTTAAAGACTTCTTCCGTAGTAACGGGAGAAAGATAGAAGGAGTTTTCATTATAGGCTATATGGTTTCCTTCATTGTTTACATTTACAGAAGTACTTGATGCTAATTGGTGAACTGACTCGGAAAAGAAATTGTTAAACCCATTTGCAATGACCTGCGGATCATCATAAACTTGATCATTATGTATTACTTTATTAGGCAGTTGATATCTTTTATTTTTATGATTATTTGTATTTTGGTTGATGACTTGCCAGGTGGCTTGCGATTTATTTTCTGCATTATTAATTAAGCGATTAAAGTAATTTTTTTTTGCATTTTTTATATTAACTTCATGTCTTCTCTTAAGAATATTGTATCGTTTTCTCAATTCAGGGTCGTTTGTGGATTTAACAATTTTATTCAGATCCCTAATGAAAACACCCTCTTGGATTATATCTGGCGTGATCCATGGACTGGTTTTTCTACATCTACTCACTTTAACTGATTTTAATGGAAAAGCTATATTGAATAGAAAAATAAAGGTTGAGAGAAATATATCAAATTTTACGTGAGACTTTTTTTCAGAGTAAACTTCTGCCCAAGTTTCTTTGGCTAATAGATATTTAAAGTAATTTATATTTTCTTCAGAGAAGTATCTCTTTTTACATACTACAGGATTATTCTGTAACAGTTTTGTATGGTAGGATAAGAGCTGTAAGTTATGATCAGATAGTACATTATTAAGAGTAATAGGATTTAAACGGTTTGAGTCAACATTCGAAAAAATATTGTCTATTAGCGTTTTGCTCTCACCCTGTATACGCGAGAACTCAGTAAAGCACCTACTTAGCCCGAAAGAAGCAAACATATCAGTTACAGCTTGGGATTTACTGCTATTGTCTATCAGGTTGTAATTAAAATCTGCACAAACAAAACATGGTGTTTTTACACTAAATATTTCTGACAGTAAGTTCTCTAAGGATTGAGCAAATGGTTCGTGGTTAGCACCGGGAGACCTATATATACAACTTATACTGATACCTTCATTCGTATTGAGAATGTTGACAGAAGCAGCTTCGAACATCTGTTCCACAATATTAATGTTTTTTAGGCTTCTCTCTGTAAACTGTACATCTTCTCTTACAAAAATGGCTACTCCCCCACCTTTCATTGTGTTCCTACAAAAGTAACTTGCCAAGATATATTTATTTAATTTTACACTGCAGGATTCATCTTTTTGGAGCCATGTTTCAGTAAAGCAAAGCACTTCAGGGTAGCATAATTCATGAAGGGTGACTTCAACAAGATCTATCTTGTTGCGGATACTGCGGATGTTTAAATTTAGAATACGTATGTCTCCGCACGTGCTTATGGAATCCATACTTGTTCCTCCGAAAAAGATACTGAGATACCTCTATGCCAGTTGGCCAAACATCCGGATTTGTAACTAGGGCGAGTGATTCTTCGTCGACCCCTAATTTGAAAGAGTTGCATGCTCCTTGCCCAACTTGTTCAATTATAAAATTATTCTCAGGGAATTCCGTATCTAGATAAGCCTTCAGGTTTTCTGTTGTATAAGTTGTTTTATATTTGTTTACAAACAGCCATTTTTTATTTTTTGCTGCCAAGTCTCCCTCCTCCAGAGATTTTGAGCCCACTATTATGTCGCTTCTTGTGCCTGGCGTTATAGAATTAGTATTTTTGACGTAAGGGTTTGCTTGCGCCTCTTTGACATTCTGCTGGGTTTTCGCTTTCATATTTGCTTGGTTTACCTTTGTATTCGTATTTAGGCAACCAGAAGTAGTATTAGCGTTACTGCATGGCGGCGTGTTAGCGGCGCCATGCGATCGGGCCGGTCTACTCGGCTGCTTACTTACAGTGGCAGCATATGATTTTTTGGATTCATGTATTACTTGTTGTTGTGGTATTGTATTTGTTAACGCTGTATAGTCTACTAATTCCAGTATTTCACTAAGTTTATTTCTGGTGCTGGTTTCCAATTCCTTGTACATTGAAGATTCTTTACTGCAACAGCTGACTTCTGTTGTGGTATTTTTTGTGCTTTCTTGTTTTGGAACAATTTTCTTATCAGTTACTTTTTTGTTTGTATTTATATTGGATTTTTTGTTGTCTTCAATAAGTTGCGTTTTTTCTTGCACCCCTTTTTTTGTTTCAATGATTTGATTTAATAGAGTAATTTTATCATGCAGTAAACTTGTTTTTTCCCTTAATTCATTTATGATGACGTCCTTTTGTTGTATTATGCAATTTAAATAATATATGTCATTGTTTTTTCCACTGTTTGGTAAAGCTTCACTCGGTGATAGATCACTTATTTTCTCGTCCAAATTCTTGTTTTGGGTGTCACAACACAATAGGTCCATATCAGAGATTATCACATTTTTTTTTTTTTTAGCACAACTCATATGAAACATGGAATTACATTTCCTACACTGCAATCCATTTATCACTTTACTTTTGCAGTAGTTACAATTTTTACTAGGAGCTACTGAATCTGCACATTCACTTTCAGCCATCTTTGATTTGTGATTATGTATTTATAGTTAAGATTTATTTTATTGACTTACCGTTCAAGTTGTCAAATTCTTGATTACGTACAGACACATGTGACTTGTTCGTTCTTTTTGTATTCCTTTTTGGCTTTTGTACCAAGTTTTTATTTTATTTTTCTTTATTGACGTTAGTTGATAGTTTAGTATTTAGTGTTGAACGAAGTGCGTATGTACTCAATTCGACGTACCGAACTGTGTATTGATACAGATGCAGAGATTTTGAATCATTTAGGTAGGTAGTAAGCTTTTAACCCAGGACACTCATTTATGTTACAAATGTTAATAAACTACACTTAAATTTTCTAAATTATAAACAATCCAATATTTTGTTCCGAATTAAAAAACACACATGTAATGAAATGCTCTGTTTAAACCTCTATGGCCATTATTTGCTTGCAATTGTGCACGAAGAGAGAAGGAATTATTTACCTCTTTATACTTGCCTCAGTTCAGTTGAGGCGGTCCATCAAAGGCGGTCGATGATCCTTTGACACCGCATGTGCCGGCGAGCACTTTTTTATGACAATTTAAAAGTTGTATAATTGGGAAGTACAAGTCCATCGACCAAGAAAAGCAGCGGTTCTCAATAGTTGTCTACCATAATATTAAATATGTTAACCTAGATCGGTTTTTTCAAAGTGCCCCTAGAGGGAAAAGTCATAAAGGTTTTGTGTTTGTCTAGTCGATCCCCATTACCAGTTTTTTTTTAATGATATGAAACTGATTACACCGTGTATATCATTAGTGATTATAATTTTTTTCAACACTGTTCTAACCTTATAAAAATTTTGAAAAAAAAATGTTATAAAGCATAGTAGGGGGAAAAAAAATTCGTTATAGTGTGTCTCAATATATATTAAATTTTTTACTTTAAAAGTAATTCAACTAGTGAGTAGTTAACTTCTTAATTTTCAATTAAGTTTCCAATTACTTTAAGGACAAGATGGCGGAAAATTAAAGCCTTATGAACACATATTAAAATCCTTTATTTTAAAGTAATAGTATATTATATACCGAGGTGGAGTTTCACTGCTAACGAGAGAAGAGATAGTTCTCGACTAATTCTCGAGACAGCAATGAAACTTTTCACCAAGGTTTGTATACTATTTTATTCATAATCATCCTTCTTAACGAACAAAAAGCCAATAAACCGTTTAAAATTCTTACGTCAAAGGACAAATGTCAAAGTGACGTCGCGTCCTTTTTAATATATAGATGAGAAAGTGGCCACTTTCCTACCTACTGTATAACTTTCCAAACCGAAATATTATTTTCCAACCTGAAATGTCACATTTCAGATTCGGTTGTTGAATGAAGTCGAAATGTCCATATTTTGACATTTTGGATAAACAATGTTAACTACTGCCCAGCTCTGCGTACAGGAAATATTGATTGTACAAAAAATACCTTAAAGGTATTCTTAAAAGTTATTATCTAGGTATTATCTATTATTTGTTATCTTTATTAAAAGTCATAGGTATTTTCTCAAAAAACTTTCCAATTCATGTTGTTATTTTTAATTATTAGCTAGAAAATTACTATTCATAAAACCTATTAAAAAGTTCACAAAAAGGTCATATACGAGCCCTAGCAACTAAATATTTGGACTGTCATAATTTTTAATTGATTTAGTTTCAAAAATACTTCTATATTATTCTTCACTCTTTTGTTTTGTGCCACATGGTTTCTATAATATTAACTTCCTGGCTGCTGAATAGATATGACAATCTGGATATCATTAGGTACGTTTCTTTGATCCACGACCGATGGCAGTAGATTTGCCAGAATGACATTTACCAAAAAAACGACAAAAGTTTTATGTAGGAAGTGGCAAATTTTCTTATGAATCTCAATCTATGTTATATAATGAATGATGATGGTATAGACATTCAGGTATATAAATAAATCATTCTGATATCAGTAAACATAAAAAAGTATATATCATGAATATTGAAACTATCTGTCAGCTACCGAAGCTTCCATCTTTTGAGACAGAATGAAAAGTAGCAAACTAGAATGAGAATGGTAAATAAAAAACGACCAAGTTTGGTATTCCGGTGGCAGAAAACACTACTAATTCTCTCCAAACAATATGTGTGTACCTGTAGTAATTGGTAAGTAATGATTTTTTAAGAATTATAAGAATAGCATTGAAAATGAAATTTAAAAATTCTATTGGTTTGCAGACTTGCACTCCTGTACCAAAAAGAAAGGGTATTAAAAGGAGACGATGCTCCGAACACTGCATTTGATTTTTGAATAGTTGCACCTTTAACCAACCGACACAATGTTTTACATTCAAAGGGCTGGAAGTCCGGTAGATATAAGAATAATACATATATTTAAATGATGATCATATACAGAGTGTAATTAGTTTTATGTCATTAAAAAAAAACTGGTAATTGGACCGACTAGACAAACAGAAAACCTATATGACCTTTTTCTCTAGGGGCACTTTGAAAAAAACTGACCTGGGTTTACATTTTTAATGTTAAGGTAGGAAAGATTTCAGAACCACTGCCTTTCAGGGTCAATGGATGTTATAGTTCAGAATATTAGAAATAATAAAAAACTGTAATACCCGACTTGTGTTCCCGTCGGTAGAAGTGTGGCACTTTGATGGGATTATTTGTATCGAACTTTTTATACCACTAATTATGAAAATGTAAATAATTCCTTCTCTTTCGGCACAACGCAAGCATAGCATGGCCGCAGGGGTTTAAATAGGATTTGTTTACATGCGTTTTTTAATTTGGAACAAAGCCATTGTAGCTTTTATTGTCGTTTATAAAAATTTATAAAATTTAAAAGTGGTTTATTAATATTTGTAACATTGTGTTAAAACCTTAAAAAATTAGTAGTTGTTTTATGAAATTGGAAAACGAACAGTTAGACGCCCGAGATACGATAACAGAAAATAGTTGTGTATTTTATTTATTTATTTTTATTTATACTGCATACAAACAGACAAGGTCCAATTATATGTACACAGTTAGGTATTGTAATATAAAAATACAAGAAAATAAATATATATAAATACATAAAAGTACACACAAAAGAGGGAGACAAAAAAACATAATTTTCAAAAAGTACAAAATCAGTATATAGTAAGTAGTATCACAGTTAGGAAAAAATCTGATTTTTTTAACGAATTGAGCGCATAATTTTTCCCAATCAGGTATCGAAAACTAAAAATCAAGTCTTTGGTCTCTATAAAAATCAATGTAAACAATAATAAACAGATAAAAACAAGACAACGAATACTAATAAAAATAATAATCATACCTTTAATGCCCAATGGGTAACACCCAATAACTGAACAATTCTTTTGAATTTTTTACAAAAATTGTTCGAAATGGCCTCCATCTCCACGTATACACATTTCGGTACGTCGAACTAATAACATACTTACTCCGTTCAACACATTTGGTAAATTAGGATCATTTTTTATGGTTTCTATGCACATTAAAATACGTCGTTGCAATTGTTCTAAAGCTCTTCCGCACCAGCTGCATTTCCACCACTTTCTCCATGTACCAAGTCCATATCCGCGAGCTCTGGATAAGTGTAATCTCCCATAATGTCCAAAATCTGCGTTTTAAAACACCACACTAAACTGTGAATTAACGTTATCAATAAAGAAAACAAAAAGAAAAACTTGGTCCAAAATCCAAAAAGTAACACAAAAAGCACGAACGAGAAGTAATGTCTTATGTAACCAAGTACTAATGTCTTGAACGATAAGTCAATAAAATAAATCTCAACATAAGTGGCACAAAATTCAAAAAGAAAAGCAACAGACAAAACCAAGGAACGGGTACGTCGCGTCATGCGTATGTTCTTTACCAAGTAATGACAAAACTGAAATTATTACTTGGGAATATTACAAGGGAGAGTATAGCACGCCTAATAGGATAATTGGCCGCGAAGAGGCAAAAAACATGACGATGTCCTCTGTCGGCCGCTTTTAACTGCCTTGTCGGCATACTTATTTGCAGGAATGTCAGAGTGTCTCATGCGACAAGACGCGAGGCAATAAAACCTACCCCAATATGCCAGCAGTTCTCAAACTAGGTTATTAAGTAATTTGGAAATTTTTGTTTATTTTTTTTCTCCAAAACTATGAGCTTTAGACCCCATGTTATATAAGGTTTTTTTGTTTGTCTTGTCGTTTCCTACCACCAGTTTTTTTTAATGACTTGAAACTAATTACACCCTGTATATGAATAAAAATTTGTTAATATTTGTTTTTAACATTTCAATGTTAAAGTTTGGCGCCTTTCATTAAAAGTCTATTTATACTGTGAAAAAGGTCAGCCTACGTCAACTGATGTAACTTTTTTCACTTTTTATTAGCACCATTACAAACACATTGTACAAGGTTTGATCAAAATCCATTTACTAGCATTCAAGTTAGAGGTGGACCCCATCCACCCCACCCGCTGGACCACTACCGCATCTGGGGACGTCTATAAAATGCGTGACAAGGTTAAGAAAGGGAGGGTTTTAATAGACAAATACAAAATGTCACGTGAAGGGACGGAGGAGTCCAGCTGAAGTACAAATATGTTTTCAATTTTATCGCTGTGGGATTATTTTTTGATGTTTCAATATGGTTAATCCAAAATGGAGGTTGAATTGGTTTAAATCCGACATATGAAATCGTATGGCTAAAAGTGTGTAAATGAATTCATCCATTTACGATGTTAGAAAGTCCTCATTATTCATTGTACTTCATACAAAAAAATCCGTAGGAGCCATGTCCGGAGAGCGTGGAGGCCAAGGGCGAAGGTAATATCGAAATAGTTCAAAAATGTATTAACTAATTTTTGAGTAATAAGTAAATTTAAAAATATACAGGGTGTCCCAGCTCTATTTAGACAAGCATTATCTAGAAAACGATGAGACAGAAAGAAATGTTAAATGGAAGTTGTTCTGTTTAAGAAGATGCAGGAATTTTATTTTCAAATGTACAAGGTGCCTTAAAAAGGTGGCAGGTTATGAAATGTTACTTTTTCAAATGGAACACCCTGTATATTTTTATATTTTTGGATTCTACTTTTATTTCTGAACAAATTTTATTGACCATGTCCTATACATAGACCAGTGCCAATAATTTTTGAAAAAAAAAAAAGTTCATAGCAGTATATGGGTGATGTGAAAATTTAAGATTGTTGGTATGTAAATGGGGAAAAATCGATTGGACCGCAATAGATAACAGGAAATGGGGTGGGGGTGCGACAAGGTGCGTTTTTAGGGGTAAAGCATGGGTTTTTACGATTTCTGGCAAAAGTAGACCTCCTATCGAAAAAAGTTTAATGTAAAAGTTGTAGAGATATACAACTTTTATTTGAACCATTTGTTTTACATAACTTCAAAAATATTGAGAAAAACGCCAAAAACCAATTTTTGGTTTTTTATTTTTATCTTCCACAAAAATATTTCGATTTTGATGAAATTCGGTGAAAATGTACATTTTGATGCCACAAAATAGCGTAAGATTTATTTTTTGATTTTTTTGCTAATTTAATTTGAAAATAAGGCCTAATTTTCAATGAGGAAAGTTCATTAACTAAATTTTGAAAATTTCAGGACGGTGTTTTTTTCGTTGAAACCTCTTCTTTAAGATGGTGTAAAAAAATATCATACTGTTACTATGGAAAAACATTGGCAAAAAAGGAAAAAACCAAAAAGACACTTTTCTCAAGATAGATTTTTCCATAAATATCACTAATGCTTCATTGTTCATTTAAATAAAGTGTTGAAAGTGGTGCAAAATGGTAAAGTGAATGTAATATGTAATAAAGAAACTTTAATTAAGTAACCGTTTAAGGTTCGGACTGCTGAAAAAAACACGTTTTAACAATAATTTTACCTAAGCAATTGCTAAATATTACTATCTTTAGGCAAGAAACAATTTTTTTATGCTTTATGTGCACTGTCACATTAAGAATAAGTTTGTTACGTATTTTACATGAAATCAATTTACAAAGTAGAAATACATAATCGAGATTTATAATAATCTCATTTTTTTGGGAAGATGCTCTACATCATCAGATTCAACACATTGTTCGAATTATTCAGGATCTTCGATAAGGTCTTCGACTTCGTCAAAGTCCTCAAGTTCATCAAGATCTTAATTTTCAATATTATTTTGACCATTTGTTGTTGCTTCGTCATACATCTCCTCCAAATCGCTGATTTCTTCTAATGGTTGTATTTCAGAGTTATAACAGTTTTCGGCCCTGTGACAATTCGGGCATAGAATGGCGTATTTTACTCAATGCTTTCGATAGCCGCATTTTTTACTATCACAACCAGTTTCACAGCTGCAGCAGATAGATTTCAACAAACTTTCAGAAATTAATTCCATTTCTGTCAATTTACACATTATTCCAGTTAGATGGTGTTCCCATTCCCAATCTGTAGCTGTAAGTTTGTTACCAAGCCAACTATGAATTTGAAAATAAACCCTGTAGCAGTGTTGTTCAGCTGCTCCCTTAGTTGGTGGTAGTTTTTCCAAATTAAAGTCCTTACCGTAGCGGTTTCATACATTTCAAACCTCAATTCATTCAGTGACATATCCTTTTTCTTACATTTATAAATAGACGCTATTAGCTTCGATCCATTGTCGGCTATTGTTTGTTTGTCTGCATTTCTCCGATAAAAAATTTCTGTGAGCTTTGATAAATTTTGGTTAGCCAGTAATGATTTTACAATAGTTTTTTTAAGTCGTGTCACATCCAGAAAAACAGTGAAGGGACGCAACAAGGTTCTTTTTAGATTCATGTTTGAAGCTGTTTGAGGTGTAAAATGTATTTTTTGTATTACCTGAACCTGATTTGTGAAAATAAATATCGGAATTATTTGAATTTAATTAGTTTAACAGAACTAGAATATCAATATCCTGACCCACAATTACTACGATTTTTGTAGGACCTTCAGCTTATTCAATAGCTGTATTAATAATTAGCGCATCGGCATCTTCTGCTTGTTTACATAAAATTTGTTCCGATGTTTTTATCAATTTTTTCCTATTTTTTCATTAGACAAAAATTTCTCTGGAGTAAGTGGAATTTTTATGACTACTAAACCCAAATGTAGGGATATTTCCTCTAGTTTTTCTGCGCGAACGTTCGCCTTTCTTCGTACTCATTGAACTTGCTGTTGCAGCGGTTAATGTTGATGATGACTTTGTAGTAGTCACATCAGCTTCGGGATACCCACCAAATACAACGTAACTGTTTGCTGCGTAGTGGCTCTGTACGTAATGCAAATACTTATTAACGATTTCATCAATCGTATCACTTTTTTTGCCAAACTACTTTGTGTAGCAGAAATCCACCATCTCAACAACGTGTACAGTATTACTGGGGATCGACAATGCATCAATGCTCGTAAATTCATCGTAAAAATGCAATTTAACATTTTTTCTGAGGCCATTTTCTGTAAATAGTGACAATGGAAATGGAGCAAGTTCATACTGCAAATACTTTTTCATATCATATTTGCTGATAATATTCAAATAAATTCTTTGAAACAGTAACAGTTAATTTTTTTCTTGCCTAAAAATGGTAATTTTTAGCAATTTCTTAGGTAAAATTATTGTTTAAACATTTTGGTTTTCAGCAGTCCGAATCTTAAACGGGTTATTAAAGTTTCCTTATTACATTTACATAAAAATTACCGTTTTGCATCACTTTCAACACTTCATTTAAATGAACAATGAAGAATTAGTGACATTCACGGAAAAATCAATCTTGAAAAACGTGTTTTTTTAGTTTTTTCCGTTTTTGACAATGTTTTTCCACAGTAACATGATTTTTTTACACCACCTCAATGTAGAGGTTTCAACAAAAAAAATTACATCCTGAAATTTTCAAAAATCAAAACTTTGTTAATAAACTTTTTACTTCCCTCGCATACCGAAGGGAAGTATTGTATTCGAGAAAAAATCACCCTCCGAGATTTTTTCGGATTCTGACGTTTCAGATCACGGAGATTACGAAAATATAGGTTTTCAATTCCATCAGTCTGTTGGTACATTTACTAAAAAACTACTTGACGGAGAGCAGTCAAATTTGGTAGGTAGTTGACCCTATTGTCAGCGAAGAAATGCTAGAACTTTCACTGAAAAATATACAGGGTGGATCGTCTAAAGGGAATAAATAATGAAAAAAAATTTTTTTTGCTCAAATTTAAAATTTCTACATTTCATGACACGCTAAACCTATTTCAGAAAAAAAAATTTTTTGAAAATTTTTTACCACTAAAAATTTTTTTTGTTTTTGTTCAAATTTAAAATTTCCACGTTTCATGGCATTCTAAACCTATTTCAAAAAAAAAAAAATTGAATTTTTTTTTACCAACATTTTTGAAAAATTTTTTACCACTAAAATAGATGGAAATTTTTTTCTCTGTTCAAATCTAAAATTTCCTCATTTCAAACCTAACCTATCCTATTTAAAAAAAGAAAATTTAGAATTTTTTTTTACTATTTTTGAAAAAATTTTACCACTAATACAGACTGAATTTTTTTTCTTTGTTAAAATTTAAAATTTTCACATGGCATTCTAACCCATTCAAACAAATTTAAAAATTATTTTGATTAAAAATTTTTTTTGCAAGAAATTTTAATCTATTTATCACTGGGTATAGAATAGATGAAAACATTTTTTTTTTGCTCAGGTTTAAAATTTCCATGTTTCATGACATTCCAAACCTATTTCGGAAAAGAAAGTTTGCAACATTTTTTTTACCATTTTCGAAAAAAATTTACCACTAGAATAGATGGAAAATTTTTTTTTCCTCAAATTTTCACGTTTGACATAACTGACATTCTAAACCTGTTTGAGAAAAGAAACAAAATTAAATTTTTTTCACCAACGTTTTTGAAAAAATTTCACCACTAAAATAGATGGAATTTTTTTTTTCTTTGCTCAAATTTAAAATTTTTACGTTTCATGGCATTCTAAACCAATTAAAAAAAATACCACTGTAGAATAGAAGGAAACTTTCCTTTTTGCTCAAATTTAAAATTTCCACGTGTCATGGCATTCTAAACCTATTTCAGAAAACAAAAATTTTGAAAATTTTTTTAAAAACATTTTTGAAAAATTTAAAAAAAAATGAAATTTTTTAACCACCACTATACTTCCACTCCGCTACGTGTATGTGGAATTGAAAATGTGACAGATGGCAATATTATTAGGCATATGCACCTATTACACTATTATTGAAAAATGTACAGAGTGGTCATCCCAAGAAATAATTCAGTCATGGTGGACATTTATAAAGGTATTTGACCAAGCCTTCCATATTTGGCACCTGATATTTAGTATTGAACTTTTGCTGTTGGATGAGCACTCTGTATATTTTTTTGACCAAAACTTATCAGGTGTTCTTTGTAATAATAGTGATAACTATATTCCGATTATTATCTTCAATGTCACTTCGTAATTATTAATTTTAGAGTGACCGCCATGCACAAATAAAGAGGGAAGTTCTGTGTAAATACCTTTACCGATTTTTTTATTGAAAATTAGGCTGTTTTTCAAATTAAATTCGCAAAAAAATAAAAAAATGAATATCACGCTTCGAAAAAATTACAGCTTTTTTAAGGCAGAAAAATGTACATTTTAACCGAATTTCATCAAAATCGAATTAATTTTGTGGAAGTTAAAAATAAAAAACCAAAACATTGGCTTTTGGCGTTATTCTCAATATTTTTGAGGTTATGTAAAAAAATAGTTCAAATAAAAGTTGTAGACCTGCTAATCATCTACAACTTTTATATTAAACTTTTTTCGATAGGAGGTCCACTTTTGCCAGAAATCGTACAAAACCGTATTTAAAAAAAAATTTATATATTTTTTTTTATTGACATCTACCGCTGTTGAGACCGAACTCCGGGGATATAACAGCGACTAGACATGTTGTGCCACCTAACAGTGGTCTAGGTCACTGCTACCGTCTCGGTAACACATGAAAAAACGCCACTAACATCCATACCCTGGCCAGGATTCGAACCCGGGACTCCGTGGTCGCAAGCCAAACACCTTCAGCATTGCGCCACCGAGCTGGCTTTACCCCTAAATAAACACTTTTTCGCACCCCCACCCCACTTCCAGTTATCTGTTGCGGTCCAATCGAGTTTTCCCCATTTATATACCATTAATCTTAAATTTTCCCACCACCCATATACTGTTAAAAATTTTTCAGATTTTTAGCCTCTGAAAACCGGTTTGGCACTGGTCTAACATATCATTAACAGTTTTCAATATATCAACGGTTTAATCTTGATTCCGTTATGTTCCATCTTCTTAAACTAATAAATAAGACTGGCCTTGATTACATTACAAAATCAGAACTTATTACTGCTAAAGAAACCCAGAAGTTATAGGGAATTCTTCTACACGAGAACTTTTATAGAGGTCTGAGTTGTATCAAATAACATGGGGGACAATTTCAACATCTATTGTAATAATGATAATAGTTACTGTTTTGTGTATTGTATTATTCATTATGATTACGTTAATAAAAAAAAATGTTATCCCAAAAATTGAACTGCTAATATCTCAACAATGGTTAACGGCAGGTATAGAAAAAGTAATGTTGCATGACCTGTCGCCTTTTTGGGGCTCCTTGTACTGAAAATAAAATGATTGCAGAATAACTTTCCCATTTAACATTTTCTTCAGTGTCTCACCGTTTTCCAGATAATGCGTGTCTAAATAGAGCTGGGCCAGCTTAAATAAATAAAAAAATATTACTGTTCGAATATTTAGTTGCTAGGGCTTGTACAGTTTCTGTTTAGAACAAGACAACCTTAAACAAGTTATATGTCTATTTCAAGAAAACCGTGATTTTTTTTGTTTTTCTTGTAATTTGGTGAAATTGAATATTTTGCGACTAATTTATTTTGGGGATACTTTTGCATCAATGTAGAGCTCTAATTGTTTCCATCACACTACAAAGAAAAACATGATTTTTTGCGTCTCTTCATCTGGTACAGTTTTGCAACACGTGCAATGTATCAAGGCTCATTGGCTCCAAAAAATGCGGTTAGAGTTTGTCGGTGTTTTTCAGAGGCATCTGATACAGGGTAAAACAAATTCGACGCCCCAGGCCTTTTCTCAGAAACGTCGAGGATATTTAAGATATTCCAAATGTGATAATTGAACATTTGATATGACATGGTAGTTTATGGGTCTATAAAAATACATAGATATCTATATGTGACATGTGAACATATAATTTAAATGTACAGAATTACAATACAATATACGACAAATAAAAATTACTTATTGTCGAAGACGGCAAGGCGAGGGGCGTTTTAGGGCGGATCTATTAGATTTAGGCCGCACATTGGTAAACACAATAAAATCACTTAAATAATAGTCGCATAAATAACAAAATAACATGATTTATGATTTATCTAAACAGGTAAATGTCTCAAGATTGAAAATACAAACAATACCACCAAAATACTGGAGCTAGCAGTCCACTACTGCCAGTCCCGCGATTTCAACTATTCTCTACCGAGTTTATCTTAAGACTAGGTACTTATCTACGGGACTTTCAGGCATGTTGTTCCGCTCGCCGGGAAGAGGGTTCCAGGGACTCCAGACTGATGGTTCACACGACCACGACCACATATCGAGATGTTTACATTAATGCAATCGGTACTTGTTGATAACGTTCTCTTGACTTCAATGAATTATGAGTTAGCAGACTATCGAAAGGCGTCTACGAAAGTATCGGAAGGCGTCCGCACGGGGAGCGTGAAGGGGATGTCTCCGATATGTATATGTGACATGTGAACATATAATTTAAATGTACAGAATTACAATACAATATACGACAAATAAAAATTACTTATCACACAATGTTATCAGAGATTTTCCTTCCGTAACTGTTAGTGCGAGGATTAAACAACACAAAACCACAAAAATCAGTTCTGGGGGTGCCACGCACCCCCCCGAAAAACCACCCCTTTGGTGAAAAAAGCCTTATTTTATTGATAACTCGTTAACCGTTGAAGATATAAAAAAAATGCTCATCATAAAAAAGAAAGCTTGATTAATATTGACTGAAAAAAAGGTCCTCTTGTAATTTTCTTGTATATACCATGGTTTTCCAGAAAATCGATATTGACAAAAATTGCAAAATATGTATTTTTAATGCGCGCGAATTTTCGTTTATTTGAAATTTTTTGCGCGCAGCCTATAGAAAATATTGAATTGTTCGAAAACCAAACAAGCTAAGAATAAAAATCAAAATCGGTTTTAAAGGGGATATAAAATACTGTCTTGAGTTGCCATTTTTGAGTGCTATTGATATTTATTAGTATATAAAAATAACAATATAATATAGTTATCTCTTGATTTTTTTGTGCATCTAACTATTCACAGATCCATAAACTGGCTATAATATAAGTTATAAATCTTTTAGTTCAAGGCAGTACTTCAATGCAGAAAAAGTTAGCCAAAAAAATCCAAAAAAGGCTGCATATTCAATTTTTTGATATTTTTTTATGTAATTTTTACTTCCCTCGCATACCGAAGGGAAGTATTGTATTCGAGAAAAAATCACCCTCCGAGATTTTTTCGGATCTTGATGTTTCAGATCACGTAAATTACGAAAATATAGGATTTTCAATTCCGTCAGTCTGTCTGTCTGTCGGTACATTAACTAGAGAGGTGCATTAACTAGAGAGCAGTCAAAGGTAGGTAGTTGACCCTACTGTCGGCGAAGAAATGGTTAAACTTTCACTGGAAAATATACAGGGAATAAATGAAAAAAAATTTTTTACCAACATTTTTTAAAAAATTTTTACCACTAAAATAGATGAAAAATACACTGAACTGAACTTGTGGTAGGTACCTTGTGAAACATCTTGAAAATAATTGTTAATAAATTAAACACTGCTTTTAGATGAATCAATCAATATATTATAAATACTCTACATATGTTTCGGCTTATTAGGCCTTTATCAAGAATACTACATAGTGAATACTAAAGTTTCCGACATGCATATTCAATTTATACCTAAAAGTATTTATGTCTTAATCTATTTATGACTTAAGCTATTTAAGATTTAATTTAACATCTTTAATTATTTGAATGTTTGGAGTGGACCTAAGCTGATTATATAAATCAAAGGATATTTCTTAACAATTGGTTTATTATAGGGGTGTTTAGGAAATTCTGCTGGTCATTTGTGGTACAAGGGTTGTACTTGAAAGATTTTTTGATTTCTAGTTGTTCTAGCAGATCTAAACGTTTACCTTTTCTTTCTGAATGAAGTAAATTTATGTTATCAGTATCTATGAAATGGTTGTTTTCAAAACAGTGTGTTGACATTCCTGTATTTTTATTGTTATTTAAGATTGATTTTTTGTGTTCTTTTACCCGGTTGACAACGCTTCTACCACTCTGACCGATATAGACAGCATCGCAATCCTTAAAATTAATTTTATATACACCTGATTTATCAATTTTATTTAGTTTTTCTTTGTTATTAACCAAAATGTTTCCTATATTTGTTTTGTTCACACTTATTGTAGAGATACCCAAATTATTCAATTTTTTAGAAATTTTGTTACTATATTTCGGAACATAATTAATAAAACTATATTTTGTAGGTTTGTTAGGCACAGTGAAAAATTCTTTTTGAAGCATTTTGCGTTGCCGAAACATATGTAGAGTATTTATAATATATTGATTGATCTAAAAGCAGTGTTTAATTTATTAACAATTAGATGAAAAATGTTTTTCTTCGTTCAAATTTAAAATTTCCACGTTTCATTCTAAACCTATTTAAAAAAAATTTTTTGAATTTTTTTTTACCATTTTTAAAAAAAAATTACCACTATAATAGATGGAACATTTTTTTTCTTTGTTCAAATTTAAAATGTTCACGTTTCTATGGCATTTCAACCCTATTCAAACAATTAAATTTTTTTTTTAAAACATGTTTAATCTATTTATTACAACTTGCTATAGAATAGATGGAATTTTTTTTGCTCAAATTTAAAATTTCCACATTTCATGACATTCCAAACCTATTTCGGAAAAAAATTTGCAACATTTTGCAAAAAAATGTACCACTAGAATAAATGGAAAAACATTTTTTTGCTCAAATTTTAAATTTTCATGTCCTATTCCAGAAAAAAAATGTGTTCCTATCATCAGGCGAAATGAGAAAGGTATATTTTTAAATGAGATAAAGATGAAATTGGCCCCCTGCACTTTAGAAGTTTTTATTGAGATAAATAGTTACCACCTCCCGCCCTTCGATTGAAGATTGCCGGTAGTTGTATGTTACTCCCCCTTGGGCCCCGATTTTCTCTCGATGGCCCTGGCACCCCAATTTTAAAAAAGCGAGTAATTTGTAAGTGTTATATAGAAATAATGAATATTTTTACTAAATAGTATATATGTTTAAGAAAACATCACTGATTGAATTCACTGAAAACCCTCTATTGCCTTGAATTTCCGATACCGCTGGCCTTAAGGAGGCCTCCACCTTAACTCTGCCTCTTTCTACAGGCCCTCATTCAAGTTAATCCGGCCCTGAAACCATCATGTAATACAATAAAATACAAGGGCACACATGAAGAACTTGAAGACGTGTAGAAAACGAATGTTAATTGTAGTACCGTGTACACTTACTAATTATATCTTTGTTGACTTCTGCAATTTAAGATTCACTATCTTCTTATTCCACAATAAAATATAAAAACTCTGATTTTCTAACATAACACTTAGATTTATTTTTATGTGAAAAGCTTATACTAGCCCAATTGTCAGACAGAAATAAGATAAAAACCAGTCACTAAATGGTATGTGGCTGAATTTTTCCGAATAAGAATTTTTGTTGATGTAGAATATGATAAAAAAAAGTTTACAGTTGTAAGGTGCCGGCGACCCCTAAAGAAGTAGAAAATATTGGCCGAGATTCAATTTTTGGTCAATAACTCGAAAAATAAAAAATATATATAAAAAAACTAATAGTACTAGGCGTTAGAGGGGGAAATTTCACATTAAAAACATATATTAAGTTTTTTTTGTACGATCAAAAATGTAGGCTCCAGCTTTTTTGTTTAACGCCCGAAAATGAAACGTGGCAACACATTCGTATGGCTGAATGAGTATATGTAGAAATAGTATATATATATGAAGTCGGAACATAAAGAGATTTCCGATGAAATTGGTAAAAGCTATACCATTTCTACAATTTTTTAAAGTTTCACGAATTTTGAAGCAAAGAAAAATGTTTCTTTTATTTTCACTAAAATAAAGATGGTTAATTTAATATTTAAGGTCAATCCTCTTGAAGCATCGCAAAGTACACATTTCAAGCTTTAAAAGTCGCACCTACAGAAATCTAATAACGCGGTTTAAACCAGAGTAATATGTGGTTAAAGTTAGTTGTACATATCAAACTTTATCACTTTCTCCAGATTTTGAAATTTTGGAAGTGTATATCTTCAAAAATAAATTTTTTAGATTTTTTCTCTCATGGGATCATTTTATACATTACTTCAATATATGAAAGTTTTTGGTTTATATCTTAAAAAATGGAAATGGTATTGCTTTTACCGATTTCATCGAAAATCTCTTTTTTTTCTTCAATAAAACCCATATTTTGCACATTGAATTCAGAAATAAACTCGAGAATATTTACCAGTGGTCATCTGAAAATCGAAAAAGTTATTGTTACAAAATAGCTTGGATTTCTGATTTAATAAGAACTTACCCAAATAAAAGTCGTAGGAAGTCAAATAAGTAACGTACAGTTTTAAGATTATACATTGTGGCATGAATTATTTCATTTTGCTGATTATAACCCGTTCTTAACATTACTCAGAGTGACAGTAACAATGCCAGATGCAGATGAACGTTTAGCCGAACAGATGTTGAACAGGTATTAAGACGTTAACGCAGCTCAAGCTAGAGTAGAAGCAGAGAATCATTTCCTCTGAGCAAGTTTTCCCAGTTCAGTTAGAAATTAAGAAACATTGAGAAAAAACTCTTTTATTTGGTTCAAAAAATGTATTCTTGCAGGTTATTCATGTCTTGTGTATCTGTAGTTGGTCAGTTTTTAATACTTTGTCGCACATTGTGATTTGGGTAAGCATTTTTATATATTCTGACACTAAGAAATTATTATTATTATAAACAGCATCGCCTTTATCTTCTTCTACGTTTATAAATAAATAACTATTTTAAGCCAATTTAAGTACCTATTAAAAACGTTTTGAATTACTTAAATATCCTCGTCAATTTCTGAGAGAGGCGTGGGACTTCAACTTTCGCACACCCCGTACATCATAGAAGGCTATATGAGAAAACACTTTGTGTTCTGGACAAGGACGGCAGTTAAGTTAATTATTAATGTAATTATTTTATAGTTTATTGTATTAGTTACAAATTGTACGTCTTTTTCGCCGAGAGGAGAGAATTGAGATTTCGCCTCTCGGCTGGTGTCACAGATCGATACCTGAACATTCGATATGTCTGTAAATTCGTATCCCCCTTAGACATGAGACCACTTAACTGACCTAAGGGGGTCATATCTGTGACATTTACTTTTAGTTGTTGTTTTAATGTATGTGTTCTGTTTTAGTTGTATGTTGTTTTTAAATTTCGACGTATGTAATGCTAAATTTTTAGGTGGTGTCTAACCTCTAACCTTGGGAAACAAGTACATAAAATATACGCGGCTTCTTTGGGTACAGTTTTACCATTTTGGTACTCAGTAATGTATTATAAGCGAGTGTGTTTGTTAGAGTGGGGCGAAAATGATGACATTTTTTTTTTTTTTTGGAAATTTAAGTGGAAAAGTTGCAACTTGGATGCTTTACGTCGTACACCAAAAGTAATTTTATAAAATATTTAGCCGAGCTGGGCTCAAAAATATATACAGGGTGTCCCAATAAAAACTCCTAGGCCGGATATATTCTAAACGAATAGAGATATTTTAATTTTGTAAAAGCCAATTTGTAGAGCATAAAGAGAGCTTCATTTTTTAATATAATTGTTTTTTTAATATATCAGTATATAAGATGGCGGTGTGCTCTAAAGAAATATTTCGATGGGAGAAACTTTGAAATGGGATTTACGTGAAAGAAAATGCATGTTTAAGCAGATTAAACAAAATTATTTTTGTCCCCATGATGTTGTACCGTTGATGTAATGATGCGAGTATTACAACTGGCCAAAGGTGTGCCCAAAGAGGGTTGACTCAGTCTCATGTCTTTATGGTTAATGAGGAACTTGTGCGAACTGCTGAAACGAAGTCATCAGATTTGCCATTTGTCCGTTCAGAGTGTGATGTTATAATACATGGTTTATATTTGTTCGGTTAATGTAAATGTTAGAAGGTATGTAATTCAGTATTAGACAGGTGGACAGGTTCCTCGTAGCCATTTACCAGGCTCAAAAAATTAAGTTATTTGTCAAGTTGTTTATAAAAAAGAATCGCAAGTTACAGACATTGAAATATAAGCATTAAACTACAATGAATATCAACTTAGGGAAATATATTATTGTTAAAAGAATGGTTTGTTTATTATGAATTTGATGAAGCAACAAGTTAGAAACTACGGAAGTTATAAAATGACTACTTTTCATTGTAAATAATTGTTTAATTTTGATGCCTATGTACCAATTGTTTGTTATTTATTATTTTGGATAAAATAAAGTAACATTTAAATTAATAAGGTGTTTCTTTACAACGTAAATAGTATAGACCGGTCGTCGTAGAGTCAAAATCATCGATTTTGGTCAGAAATTTAAAACAGCAATTTTATTCACTATTCGTATAGGAAAAATTACGCTGAGCATGATGGTGACATTAAAAAATTTATAAAACACAGGCTTCATTGGTTTTTAGTGAAAATTCTCATTTTTTGATGTTTTTTGACTTTTTAATGAAAAAGGTGTCGGGTAAAAAAAGTCAAGATATAAAAAATAAATATTTTATCAATATGCGCCGTTTGAGACTTGTACCGACCTTTTATCTTTGACCGTGCAATTGTTATAAACAAATTAAGGGTTTTGAATTAACAATTTTTTCTTCTGTTCAACAGAAGGTCACAGATATTTCATTATAGTCAAAATGCTCCATTTCCTTCATAGAATTTACAATTTTTTTTGTGTCGATATCTCGCATATTTTGCAATTGTTTAAACAAATAAGCTAATTTGTTTATTAAGGCTTTGCGACTCTCCATGGCACTTTCTGCACTCTCATGACAATCAATAAATAGATAAAAACTACCATTCCTGTGTGGTCTTGCCCCAATTTTCTTTTCTTTTTTACCCCCTCACGCCAACGTTTTTAAAAAAATTGCGTAGTAAACAAATGAAATATCTCGGCGCAGAAACGTCGTAACGAAATGCAATTGTCGGCAAATGAAAGATAACAAAAAAAGGAAAATTTTGAGCCCAGACAATATTATTTATTTATTTATTAGGTTATTATGTTTTTTAAGAGTTTATTTATTTTAATTTTACAGTGCGAGAGTTGTTTAAGAGCACTTGAGCAAGCGGGCTATTATTATGGTTCATTCCACACTTGTTCTGTCGATTTCTTCCCTTTCCTCACAACGGCGGTGTAGGTTTGTGCCAGGTAAAGAGGGGGGGGGGGCGCGGGGATGAATAAATGAATTATAACTATTAAAAATATATTAAAATTATTGTTAAAATTATTTAAAAACGACTCAAGTAAATGAAATTGATGAAAATGAAATTTCATTTATTTGAGTCTGTTTGAAGATGATACGTTGAAGTATCGAAACTATAGTAGAGTTAAGTTACAATAAAATACAGTGGTAGAAACAAACTAAGTGTTTTAATAAATCATTATTTTTCACTTGTCGACAATTGCATTTCGATACGACGTTCCTGTGCTGAAGTATTTCATTTGTTTACTAAGCAATTTTTAAAAAACGTTGGTGGGAGGCAAAAAAAAGAAAAAAGAGGCAAGACCACACAGAAATGGTAGTTTTTATCAATATTTATCGATTGCCATGGCAGGAGAGTGCAAAAAATGCCATGGAAAGTCGCAAATCCTTGACAAATTAGATTATTTGTTTAAACAATTGCAAAACATGAACGTATCGACACAAAAAAAAGTAAATTCTATGAACATTTTGACCACAATAAAAGATTCGTATGACCTTTTGTTGAACATAAAGGAATTGTAAATTTAGAACCATTAATTTGTTTATAGCAATTGAACGGTCAAAGATAAAAGGTTGCTACAAGTCTCAAACGAAGCGCATTGACAAAATTTTCATTTTTTACATCTTTACTTTTTTTGTCCAACGCACCGCACCGTTTTCGTTAAAAAGTAAAAAAAACATCAAAATATTTAAATATTCTCTAAAAACCATTGTATTTAGCACAATTTTTTCTATAACAATAGTCAATACATTTGCCGTTTTAAATTTCTGAGCAAAAAAAAAAGTTACGACGGCCGGACTAGTAGAGATGTTCACAAGATAATCAAACCATGTTCACAGATTTTTTAAAATTTATTCGAATATTTAACGTAGACTTATTTCTGTTTCTAAGGCTAGTCATCGATGCCAGGAGACGAGTTATCCCCAACCTGGAAATTTTGTTGAATCTCTTCTCTATCGTATAGTAGGGATTTTTTACTTGTCAAACACTAATAGACAGCTTTCCTTCCCCTCAGAAGGTTTATCTACTATGCAACCACCTCCTAAAGTTGCATATCTTCCACATACGTGCTAATATACTGTATCTAAGTACTGACCACGCTTTGAGTTGCTGAAATTTCGTACCGAAAGACAAGTATAGTCCAGATTCATTTACATTTGTGCCTGTTTTAACGTTATAACGTTAAAAAATAGTCGTCATATTTCGAACAAGAGCCTGTTGTAAAATCTTTGAAATATCTCTCAGAAAATTGGACTTTCTTATAGAACACACCGACCAATTGCAAAGGACTTGAGCGTGCATCCATATGAATCTCTTTTGCCGCTGGATCATGCAGCAGACATCTTACGTACTACCAGTGGTTTGTCAGTAATATAATGAATGATGATAGTTAGAGAAACGGTGACCAAAGAAAGGCAAATTTGGAAAAAAAGAAAAAATCAAATTTCAAATTGAAACTTGACAGGATGGCACATTATAGAAAGAAAGAGAGAGAGAGAGTTTATTTGTGTACATTGTATACACACGTCAGAAATTACATAAAATTACAAAGATTAGGATTGAAATTAAATACAGTGTGTCCCAGGATAGACGTAACAAAGCGGTGTAATGGACCAAAAATTTTGGAATGGTATTTGGGGATTGAGTCCTGCTTGTTGTAAAACTAAAGTATACCAAAAATGACTTGATTTGGTGTTCTACAGGGTGTTTTATAAGCAAAGTTGTAAAAATCACCATTAATAAAGTACCTTTATTTTTCAAAATATGAAAAAATTCCACCAAGTTATTTAGAATGCAATTTTATACCTCTATACCAAATTTCAGGAATATAAAATAATTTTTTTGAAACTTCCCATTTTTTGCGAATTAAGAGTTGAATTCATAGTTAAAGTTGTGTAGGAGCAAATGTTAATCATCTCAAAATGTAGGCTATTGGCAAATAAAAAATTGAATATACGAGATGTAAGAAGGTATAATGTTAATCGAATTAATTGTAAAACAAGAAGCAATTACTAACAGAAGATTAATGAGGTTTAAAAATTATAAAAAGTAATAAATGTCAAAAACATGACAGATTCACAAACAAATTAATTATTGACCAATACAAAACAATGTTTACAATTTTTTTATTATTCGACATAGCGACCACCCATATCCACACACATTTCAATCCTTCGCCTGAAGTCCTTAAAACTGTTTCGAATATGATCTAACGGTATGGAGTTTACGGCATTTGTAATTCTCTGCTTCAATACTGTTACATCATTAGGAAGTGGTTCAGCGTAAACCAACTGCTTGAGGCGACCCCATAAAAAGAAATCCAATATTGATAGGTCTGGGGATCTCGCCGGCCGCTTGATCGGTCCATTCCTGGCAATCCAATTTTCTCCAAAATTTAAATTCAACCACCGATTAACCATTTCTGTGGAGTGGCCAGGACAACCATCATGTTGAAAATGAACTAAAGGTATATCTCTTAAAATATTTAAATGTTCTTCAGAAAATCTTTCAAGCTGTGAATAAGTGTACTGGTTTAACCTTCCTTCAATGAAATAAGGTCATAAGAATCTTGTGGACCAAAACTATGTTGTCTCTCCAGACCACTCTCTTTTAGTCCCCATTACGAAACCAGTAAGGCGAGACAAACTTGCTGTGCCACGACGGTAAATTGAACCAACTGCAACGAGGCACATATATGTTACAAAGCCTATATAGAGATCTAAATTAGGTGCGACATGCGTATTACACCTTATGAAGTTTAACGTGTTAATTAAGGATTTCAAGTTAACTTGCATATATCACAAGAAGAATTATAATATACATAATAATTATACAGGGTGTAATTAGTTTCATGTTATTAAAAAAAACTGGTGGTACGGAATGACAACATAAACAAAAAAACCTCATATAACATGGCAAAAAAATAAAAAATTTTGCAAATTTTCAATAAAATCTTTTGAGAACTGCTGGAATATTGAGGTAGGTTTAGATCGTTGTGCGTGTCTTTGCCTTATACTCTGACTCTCCCTTGTGCAATATTTTAGTTACTGTGGGTGTTTCGTCCAACCTGCCCCGCCGTTCGTTGTTTTCGTTATTTTTGAATTTCAGGTCACTGTGTATTTATAGTTAAGATTTATTTTATTGACTTTACCATTCAAGTCGTTAAATTCTTGATTACGTACAGACACAACTTACCTGTTCGTTCTTTTTGTATTCTGTGTTGGATTTTGGACCAAGTTTTTCTTTTATTTTTCTTTATTGACGTTAGTTGATAGTTTATTGTTTAGTGTTGAACGGAGTACGTATGTCCTTAATTCGACGTACCGAACTGTGTATTGATGCAGATGCAGAGACTTCGAATAATTTACTTAGGTGGTAAGCTTTTAACCCAGGACACTCATTTATGTTACAAACGTTATAAATCACATTTAAACATTCTAAATTATAAACATTAATCCAATATTTTGTTCCAAATTAAAAGACACACATGTAAAGAAATGCTCTGTTTAAACTTCTATGGCCAATATTTGCTTGCAGTTGTGCAGGAAAAGATAACGAATTATTTATAATTGCCTCAGTTCGGTTGAGGTGGTCCATCAAAGGCGGTCGATGATCTAAGGCCTTTGCTTTGACATCGCGTGTGACGCCGAGGACTGCACTTTTTTTCTGACAATTTAAAAGTTGTATAATTAGGAGCTACAAGTCCATTGGCCAAGAAAAGCAGTGGTTCTCAATTATTTCCTACATTAATATTAAAAAAAAAATTTTTAAATGTTAACCTAGGCCAGTTTTTTCAGTGTCCCTAGAGGGAAAAGTCATTAAGGTTTTTTGTTTGTTTAGTCGGTCCCCATTACAATTTTTTTTTAATGACATGAAACTGATTACACCCTGTATATTTTATAAAACTTAGGTATGGCGCACAGATAACTCTGGCAAGTGGGTGTAAAGCGGGAAAATAACCCTTAACAATTAGTTTGGTGGAAAATATATTTTATTCTGGTTACATTCTTCCTACAATACAAAACTTCTATATAAAGTTGAAATAGAATTAAAATATAACATCCATCACAAAGCAAATAATCCTAATTTATATTTTCAATTTAGTGTACGATTATATACACTGCAAGCTTAACGCTTTCACTGCTACAAGGTCAAGACACCCCACACCCAGAAGCTGAATAGTTTTTTTTTTTAAGAAAAGTCATCATTTGGCTTTTGTTGTGAATTTAATATTTTGGTCATTACATGTGTTACAGATCCATGTCATGCCTCAAAATCTTCACTTCACTTTTTGCTTGCAGCTTTAAAAGAGGAGGCTAGATATAGTCATACTTCAGTCAAATGGGAACCAATTTCGATGTTTGACGGAATATATTGATGAAGTTTTGAAACTTTGCAAGAGATGTTCATTAAGGTGTCGTTAAACATACTAATAATCGCCATTTCTTCTGTCACGTCCGAGCCGCCATCTTGGAAAAATGGTGCTCAAACAAAGTTTATTGCTTTGATACCGAACGTTTGTTCCATGTATTAAATAAAGCTTATATAATTATCCACAGAAAATGCCACATACATATTTTCCGTGTCTATTGTTATATTCTTTGAAAAAATAAAGAAAACAAAAGAAAAATTATTATATTAGTCAGCAATTTTGAACAACTTTAAAAATATCCTGTCACTTGTCTGTTGATGTGTCTGTTCGTCGGTCTGTACATCTTTTTCTCAATCCACCATATTTCTTGCACGCAGAGTAACTTAAAGAAAAATTCTGTTCTATTAAAACTTGGACGGTAAATCAGCGTTAGGTAGAGGAAGAATCCTTTCATTAAAAAAAAAAAAAACTGATTGATCATATCCCGACGATATACCATCTGATCAGCGAAACATTCACTAGTCTACTACGTAGTATTTTTGCATTTATGGAATCCTTTGCAATGAACACAATACTCTCCACGTGTATTTCTTTTTCATTAAAATAGTTCATAGGTAAATCAGCGTTAGGTAGAGGAAGAATCCTTTCTTGACTGATTGATCATATCCCGATGATATTTCACCTGATTTGAGATACGTTCACTAGTCTACTATGTAGTATTTTTGCGATTATAGAATCTTTTGAAGCGAATACAATACTCTCCACGTGTATTTCTTTTTTTTATTAAAATGGTTCATAATCTTCATATTTATTGACCAACTTTTTTGAAAATGCAAGAGTTCTTCCTCTATCATACATTGATTTGCCATCCAAGTTTTAGTAAAAATAATATTATTTACTTTCCTTAAAACAATATATTGTATAGGAATAGTCAGCATTTCTCACATAAAAATAATAATAAAAACTTTATTGCAGGATCATCTTACAAAGATATTGACGTCATTGATTAGGAATAAAAGATAGATAGCAATAATTAATAGATGGTAGTATGTCAAATTTTTATAAAAAATTACCTAAAATGTAAGTAATAACATAGTACACTATTAAAATTTCTCTTTCTAGAAAAAATAAGAAGTCACAAAAATAACATAAAACTCACAAAAAATCCGATATAGAATAAAAACATTAATTTATACTCAGTTCGCCCAAGAAATTCAGCTAAGCTGCTCCCCACAAACAGGCGCTAAATTTGAATATAATATTTCTAATGGTTGAATTTTTAAAACCCATATTACAACCAACTATGTCGAAGACGCTAATATATGAGGTACTTGTTCTCCGATACAAATCGTTTTCAGCCTCAAATCTGATGTATCGTTTTTAGAAATAACTGTTGTTATTTGCCGTTATTCCTATTCATCTAATAAAATAGTGTTTTTCAATACAGTGGTGCATATTTGTGTACATTAAGGTACGCAATAAAAACGATTTATAATATTGATTAAATGTCAGAACCACTTTTTCTTATTTAGGTTAAAAATTCATTCTTATCAAATTAATTATGAATTAAGCTCAAGCCCTTTCTCCGCCGAAAAAAAAAAAAAAACGGAAAAGCAAACATTTTTCGGTTAAAGAGAAAGAAAAATTTGTGAATATCTTTAAGGCTTTTGCTGCAGAGAATCCAGACAATCTTAAGACATAAAACGTCGAATTTACTGCAAAGGCATGTAATTTTCTTTTTTGTATTATACAGGCATGCTCAAAGTACTTTCTCTCGAGGCATTCTTAGTTTAACAATGCATATTTATTATAGTTTATATTTGAGTTTATTATTATTATCTATATTAATTATACATAATTTAGGTGAGTGACTGGAGCGTTTTTAAAATTCTTCATGAATATCAAGAAACACATGCACTTCGGGAGTGAAAAGCGTATTTGTTGAATAAGAACTGCTCCTCACTGGTTCTCACTTGTAATAATATAAAAGAATATATACAATCTAGTATACCATTCAATAATTTTTGAATTTTGCTGCTTTTATAAATTTGTAGCATGTGAAGCTGCCCTCAACGGTCTAAGCAAAATGGGGAGTGGCTTAGCTGAATCTCTTGGGCGAACGGAGTATAGTAAAAATTCTTTTAGTTTCATTTTATAATTTTTATTTCATCCGGCAACAAGTTAATGACTTTGGCCCTAGACAATGAGGAGATTTAGAAGTTGTGTTTAATTTAGCAAAGGAAACATGATTATTATGCTTCTGGCTATTTAATACAAAATCTTCTTGATTTTTAAATATATATGTGCACATTTCAAAAATGGATATACCTGATAAAGTTAAAATCTTATAATTTAAAAAAAATTCCCTGCAGGAATAGGTATTTGAAACACCGGCAATGCACCTTATAATACGTTTTTGAACCTTGAAAATACAGTAGCAAAAGTGGAATTCCTCCAGAAGCAGACACCATACCTTAAACGGGATTCAACTTGTGCATAATATAAACAGAGAAGTCGTTCTGTACATAGCACTGTTCTTATACGTCTAAATAAATATGTTAAGCATGCAAAAAAATATAATTTATATTAAAATTTAACTGTTTACTCTGTTTTTGACTATTATGAAATCCAGACTTGTGTTATCTCAAACTCAAACAGTGCGAAACATTTTTGTGTGTCCAAATAACATTTTCAGCTAGGCTTTGAGTTTGGGAGGGGTAACATCGAGTACAGTGCTGCGTGACCAACTCCTCGCCTAGGGGCTCCCCAGGGGTGCTTGTAATGCAAGTACCCCCTTGTATATATTTGTATTTTTGGTTAATAAACTTATATCTTCTTTTCTATCGCCAAGTATTGATTTAATAACTCAATTAAACCCTCTCGTATGCCAAGAGAGTTAGCGATTTCAGCCTTGGGTATCACCGGTATTGCTCTGGGCAACACAGTAATATGGAGGATACCCGTGGACGTCGTGCTTTTGGTTAACAAATAAGCCAAACAGTCCTAAAGGAATTTGGCTCCCGACAGTATCAATATGGAAAAAAATGTCTTTTTATATGGAACATAATTTCGATATCGCTAATAGTTAGCGAGATATGTGGAAAAAACTAAATCGGAGCACCATTCCTCCAAAGAAGCTGCTCGAGTGTGACAAATAAATGGGGACTTTTAGTATACTAATAGTAAACTTTACCTTTTGTCATGTTTCAAACCTTCATAAATCTCTTCCAGCTAATTTTTCCCATTTGACTGGAGTATTAATAGACATATGCAAACTTGGTCTCAGACCAACAGGGCTCCATACATTTCGATTACCTAAATACTAGAAGTTACTTCAACCTTATATATTAGATACCAGAGTTTAAGTTTCCTTAACGGCATCGGTGACTTTCTCAAGATCACCAACTCCGCCATTCTCAACCTCGTCCTCCTCCTCCTTCATGTCATCCATGAGATCCACCACGTTGAAATCTCCCAAGATGTCCTTGATATCGGAGTTGCACGCGCACTGCTTAACCTTCTCCTTGATGCCCTCCAGGAGAGATAGCCCCAGCTTGTGGCTCATCGCGGGGAGCACCAGCAGGGACTTGCAGGTGTCGCACTCCGAGTCACCGCCGGAGATGCTGCCGATTTTCCGCTTCTTGCTCAGGTTGCCCGAGTGGAAAGCGCCGCCCGCGTCGCTAAGGGTGACCTTGAACGTGACCTTGTCCGCCTCCAGGATCTTCTTCACGGAGTCGATCTCGAATTTAGTTGTCATGGCATTGTGCAGCTCTTGGGTGGAGTTGTTCTTGTAGTTCAGGGAGTACTTGTGGTGCTTCTTGGTGCACTTGTTCTCGAAGCAGTCGGCGCAGTGTACCCTGCTGTTGAACGGCAGGATTTTCTGTCTTCCTGTGAACATACAATGTTTAATAATAATTTTTATTACATATTTTGAAAGAGCTTGATGAGTATAGTAACTATGCAAACTTTCTGATTGCTAATTCATGTATAAAAAAAAATTGAACAACAGATATCGAATTTTAAAAGTGAATTATTTATTATTCGTTTGCTTATAGTAATGAAACATATTCTTTATAGGATTTTACAAACAGCGGAAAGAAAAACTATATATAAGAATATTAATGAAATCTTTGCATTCTTTCGATAACCTGACTTCTGCTCGTAAATAGGTAAATACATACATATGAATTAATCGCTAGTTTAATCTAATCCATAAATATAAGAGTAATAAGCAAAATAAATACAAAAGGGCGATATATTATCCGTATTTATCTAATTACAATATGATTCTGTATCAGATTCGGAGGTTACTATTTTACTTTTCTTGCACACCCTCTAGAGGGGTGGGAACCATCCCTAGTAAAAAGCGGCAATTTTTAAAACGGTAAACTTTTTTAAAATCGGTCTTATTAACTCAATGCAAAAAGTTTCTTGACCAGGGCCGCCGAGACCGGTTGAGAGTAAATATTTATACGTAAATTTTAAAAAGATACAGGGAAAACAAGAAAAGCCACTTTTTTACAATCTTTTTGATAAATCTCTTAAAGTGTTATCACAATTATTGATACTTTAAACAATAGCAATCGAAAGACCTTTTTTTTAGTCATAGTTTTTTTACTTCCCTCGCATACCGAAGGGAAGTATTGTATTCGAGAAAAAATCACCCTCCGAGATTTTTTCGGATTCTGACGTTTCAGAACACGTAGATTCCGAAAATATAGGTTTTTCAATTCCGTCAGTCTGTCTGTCTGTCGGTCTGTCTGTCTGTCTGTCTGTCTGTTGGTGCATTTACTAAAAAACTACTTGACGGAGAGCAGTCAAATTTGGTAGGTAGTTGACGCTACTGTCAGCGAAGAACTGGTAGAATTTTCACTGAAAAATATACAGGGTGGACCGTCTAAACGGAATAAATAGTGAAAAAAATTTTTTTTACTCAAATTTAAAATTTCTACGTTTCATGACACGCCTAACCAATTTCAGAAAAAAAAAATTTTTGAAAATTTTTTTCAAACATTTTTGAAAAAATTTTTACCAAGATGAAAAAAAATTTTTTTTACTCAAATTTAAAATTTCTACGTTTCATGACACGCTTAACCAATTTCAGAAAAAAAAAATTTTTGAAAATTTTTTTCACATTTTTGAAAAAATTTTTACCAAGATGAAAAAATTTTTTTTTGCTCAAATTTAAAATTTCTACGTTTCATGACACGCTTAACCTATTTCAGGAAAAAAAAATTTATTCACCAATATTTTTGAAGAAATTTTTACTACTAAAATGAAATAATTTTTTTTTCTTTCTTCAAATTTAAAATTTCCACGTTTCATGGCATTCTAAGCCCGATGCAAAAAAAAAAAATTGAAAATTTTTTTTACCATTTTTGAAAATTTATTTACTAAAATAGATGGAATTTTTTTTGTTTCTTCAAATTTCAAATTTCCATGTTTCATAGCGTTCTAAATCTATTTAAAAGATAAATTAGAAATTTTTCTTACTATTTTAAAAAAATTTTACCACTAAGATGGATTTATTTATTTTTTTGTTCAGATTTTAACTATCCACGTTTCCATGACATTCTAAAATTATTCAAACAAATTTAAAAATGTTTTTGAAGAATTTTTTAAAAAATTTGAAAACATTTTTAATCCATTTATGTATCACTACTATAGAACAGACGAAAAAATGTTTTTGCTCAAATTTAAAATTTCCACGTTTCATGATATTCCAAACCAATTTCGGAAAAAAAATTGCATCAATTCGTTACCAGTTTGGAAAAAAATTTAACACTAGAATGCTCAAATTTAAATGACATTCTAAACCTAGGTATTTCAGAAAAAAAATTTTGAAAATTTTTTCCAACATTTTTCAAAAAGTTTTTACCACTAAAATAGATCGAATTTTTTTTTATTTGCTCAAATTTAAAATTTTCACGTTTCATAGCATTCTAAACCTATTTTAAAAAATATATAATTTTTAATTTTTAAACTTTTTTTAGCATTACTATAGAATATAAGGAAACTTTCCTTTTTGCTCAAATTTAAAATTTCTACGTTTGAAATTTTAAACCTATTTCAGAAGAAAAAAATTTGAAAATTATTTTACCAACATCTTTTGAAAAATTTAAAAAAAAATTAAATTTTTTAACCACCACTATACTTCCACTCCATTACGTGAATGTTGGATTGAAAATGTGACAGATGGCAATAATATCTGGCATATGCACCTATTATACTTTTATTGTAAAATGTGCAGGGTGGTCATCCCAAGAAATAATTCAGTCATGGTGGACATTTGTAAAGGTATTTGCGCAAGCCTGCCATATGTGGCACCTGCTATTTAGTATTGAACTTTTGCTGTTGGATGAGCAATCTGTATATTTTTTTGACCAAAACTTATCAAGTTTTCTTTGTAATAATAGCAATAACTCTATTCCGATTATTATTCTCAATGTCATTTCGTAATTATTAATTTTTTAGAGTGACCGCCATGCACAAATAACGAGGGAAGTTCTGTGTAAATACCTTTACCGATTTTTTTATTTACGAAAAACTGTTTTTTTTCAACTTCTTCAATTTTTTAGGTTAAGTTCGCCACATCAGATCGAGTCCATCGAATCACAAATCTTTCTTAGAATTTTCTCTTCTATACAACCATATTTTTTGTTTTCAGGTATTAATTTTGGTATACATTTCTAAGTATTAATTGGGCTATCTATACCATATTTCCTTCGCATATAGTATACACAAAATTCAAGCATTTAATATAGTTGCCCGCACGTCGAAATTTTTAACACACAAATTTCGTGTGTGTAATTCTGGATTTATTTAGAAAAAGCCCTAAGTGATTTTGAAATTCTATCAGTACAGATAGATGCGCTTGTGTCAGTAGTATATACACATAAAAAATCAGATCAATATCGTACGTAGTTAGTTTTCTAGCGAGAGGTATACATTTAAAACACGTCAGCTGCCGGATAGAATTTTTGTATCATACTTAAAATGTCAACTTGCCAGCCGGCTGTCGATAGGGCACATACCGACTGGTAGCCTGCGATCATTTACTTTTATCACTTTAAATGCATCTTGGACGCCTGCTATTCATAGGAATAGATTATTAGGCATACAGGAATCGAAGGCGGAAATGGTTCGGCGTTACAGGTATGTTTAGTTCAATAAAAGCGACAATATATGCCTTTATGTCCTTTTATAATTTTATAAGTATTATGGGCCCTGAAGAGATTGAATAAATATCAGAGAAATATGTCAATTATAATAAAAGTAGCCCTTCTAATTTGTCCAAAAAAGAAACTGAAATTTATTTATTATATTATGTAAATAAACATATCTTGTAACTTTCTAACTGTTAAATATGTTTTATCTTTTCAAGTAATGCCTTTAGTTTTCAAACTAGACAAAACTTGCAACAACTAAACATATGGAACCTGAAACTATTACGAACCTATATTTTCAAATGTCTACCAGCGGTCATATGGTACACGGAAAATAACTGTATTATGTCCACGCTACCGACTGCGGGCCACCATTAAATGACAAGTGTATGGTTAAATTCGAATTAAAATCTGTATACCTCATTTTTCTTTCTCACTGGAAACCCAAATTATGATATGCGCATTTTCGGTAATAAGCATATAAATGAGGGTGGCAAGAACAAAACATGATCAAATGACAGCCGGTCGTCAGGCGGCAGCTAAGAATTCTTGAAATAACATTCCGCCTTTTTTTTCTTGTTGAGAAGTTGTGCAACCCCCAACAAAAGTCCAACAAACCATTTCTGATGTCCCTAAGGACCCTCTTTCTGAATTGGTTCTCAAAAATTGTTGGAAAGAGTCCATTCAATTTTTAAAGCTTTGGACTTCTTATTAATTTGCCAATCTCGATAAATGTATAAGATATTATTCCTATTTTGACACAAGCGAAACAGAATAATTTTTTAAAACTTATCACTATATCAAATAAGTAAGTATTTCCAAGTTATTCTAAGTTACTGCGCACAAAAATTTTGAGTACGGCTCTGTGGGAAATAACGAAGTAGTGATTTACGGTTGTTTCTATGATATTTTTTATTTTCATTAAATATTTGTAGACAACTATGATAGCTGGGTAAAATAGCATAATATACTGGCAATAGGCCATTTCGATTAAGTTTGTCTTTTAATCGTTTAATTGCAAAGTAGGCCTTATTTAATTTCTTTAATAAAAATTTAATTTGTTCTTCCCATGCTATCTGGTTGTCAACAATCGTTCCAAGAAATTTCAACTGAGATTCAAATTTAATCGGTTTATTATCAAGATTAAAATTTAAATTATAGGATTTTGTAAGTTTGTTATGAAATTGGACCACAACCATTTTTACTTCCCTCGCATACCAAAGGGAAGTATTGTATTCGAGAAAAAATCACCCTCCGAGATTTTTTCGGATTTTGACATTTCAGAACACGTAGATTACGAAAATATAGGATTTTCAATTTCGTCAGTCTGTCTGTTGGTGCATTAACTAAAAAACTACTTGACGGAGAGCAGTCAAATTTGGTAGGTAGTTGACGCTATTGTCAGCGAAGAAATGGTTAAAATTTCACTGGAAAATATACCGTCTGAAGGGAATAAATAATGAAAAAAATTTTTTTTGTTCAAATTTAAAATTTCCACGTTTCATGACACGCTAAACCTATTTCAGAAAAAAAAACATTTTTGAAATATTTATACCACCAAGATTAAAAAAATGTTTCTTTGTTCAAATTTAAAATTTCCCCCTTTCATGGCATTCTAAACCTATTAAAAAAAAAAAAAAATTACCCACATTTTTAAAAATTTTTTACCACTAAAATAGATGGGAAAATTTTTTTCTTTTTTCAAATTTTCACGTTTCATAGCGTGATTAGAAAATTCTTTTACAATTTTTGAAAAAATTTTACCACTAAAATAGATGGAAATTTGTTTTTCTTTGTTCAAATTTAAAATTTCCACGTCTCCATGGCATTCTAAACCTATTTCAACAAAAACCAATTTAAACATGTTTTTGAAAAATTTAAAAATTTTGTTGAAAAAAGTTTCTATTTATCACTACTATAGAATAGATCAAAAATTTGTTTTTGCTCAATTAAAATGTCCACGTTTCATGACATTCCAAACCTATTTCGGAAAAAAAATTGCCATATTTTTTTACCATCTTGGAAAAATATTTTACCACTACAATAGATGGAAAAAATTTCTTTTTGCACAAATTTAAAATGTCCACGTTTCACGACATTCTAAACATATTTCAGAAGAAAAAAATTATGAAAATTTGTTTACCAACATTTTTGAAAAATTAAAAAAAAAAAAATGAAATTTTTTAACCACCACTATACTTCTACTCCACGTGAATAAGGAACTGAAAATGTGACAGATGGCAATAATATTTGGCATATGCACCATTTATACTTTTATTGAAAAATGTACAGGGTGGCCATCCCAAGAAATAATTCAGTCATGGTGGACATTTATAAAGGTATTTGCGCAACCCCTCCATATTTGGCACCTGTCATTTAGTACTGAACTTTTGTTGTTGGATGAGCACTCTGTAAAATTTTTTTGACCAAAACTTATCAGGTTTTCTTTGTAATAATAGTGATAACTATATTCCGATTATTGTTTTCAGTGTCATTTCGTAATTAATTTTTTAGAGTGACCGCCATGCACAAATGAAGAGGGAAGTTCTGTGTAAACACCTTTACCGATTCTTTTTTATTATTTACGATCAATTGATTTGTAAGACCCCAATCACAGAATTTAGATAAGGTAGCTTCAACTTTGTTTACTATTTCTTTCGGATCGTGGTGTGTTATGTTTTACGTACAATTTCCTTAGATAAATATGACGAAAAGCATTTATTAATGTTACCATAAATTCCTAGGTTATTAAGTTTATCACTGAAATAGATACGTCATCTTTTATTAGCAGGTTAAGGTCCTCTTCCTCCAGTGGTCTGGACAATATGCCTAACAATTTATTAAAAAAATGTAAAAATAATTTCATTCTACGGTTAACCTATATAATTAACCTATGCTTTGTAAATGGAATTTTCCCTGACAACTTAAAAATTAGCAGCCATTCCACTATTTAAAAAAGGAGACAAGAACTCTTATAACAATTATCGAGCGATTAGCATAATTTCAAGTATGTCGAAGGTAATAGAATTTGCATTTTTAGAACAGCTGAGTGGTTTCTTTTTAAAAAATAACATTTTATTGTGAATTCAACATGGTTTTTAAAGAAATAAAAGTGTTGGCACTGCATTAGTAAATTTTCACAGCTCGATAGTGGGCACCTTAGATAAAGGATTATTTGCTTTTGGACTTTTTACAGATTATTCACGTGCCTTTGACTGCGTAGATTATGACTTACTTATTGCGAAGTTGTTTAGATAATAATGTGGTATTAGGGGTCCTTCTTTAGATTTTTTATCAAGCTATATTAAAAGCCGTACGCAAGTAGTCTATGTGAATGGAACAAAGAGCAATAAATGTCTAATAAATGCCGGTGTACCACAAGGTTTCATATTAGGGCTGTCCATTTATCTTATCTTTGCCAACGATCTCGCTCTATACATTCAAAGCAAATACAATGTTCATATTACGCGCTGCGCCGATGATACAAACTTTTTAGTTGTTAAAAAAATGTCCTTACGGAGTAAGAAATATATCTAAGGATCTATATAAAGACATCATAATTTGGTCAGAGAAGAATCGGCTTACGCTTAATAAAGAAAAAACAAATACTGTATCATTTAGGTATAATATTGAACAGAAGCTCAGTAAAGGTTGTTATGGTATGCGCAAATTAAAAAATCACTGCGGTAAAGATTCTCTAATGACATTTTATTATACTAACATACATTCTCATCTGCGTTATGGAATTATGCTGTGGGGATTGAGTACTACTTATGTTCGCCAGGCATTTATATTTTAAAAGCGTGTCATTAGGATTATGAAGAGTTTACATCGCCGAGATTCATGCAGAGGATCTTTTAAGGCCATAAGAATATTAACTCTGCCTTTGCTTATATATATTTACGAAATCTGTTGCTATGTTTTTAAAAACAAATCAGCGTTTCTTACAAACCAAACACATCACAATTATCAAACAAGATTTAAAGATCAGTTAATTCCAAATCAGCACACAACAGCATTGTATCAAAAAAGTGTGTATTACAACGGCTGTAAAATTTATAATCATTTACCCACTGATGTGAAAAATTGTAAGAGCCTATTTACTTTTAAAAAGAGGATAACGAATTTGTTAACAGAAAAATGCTTGTATGATGTCAATGAATTTTACTCAGTCAGACCATTTATATATCTATTTATTTATTGCGTGTTTATATATTTATATGTACTTTAATTCCATAATTAATTAACTGTAATCATCACTTGACTTGTCTATAAACAGTAGTTTTCCAGATTAATACAATAATAATAATTATTATTATATATATTTTTTGTGTAGTTTGTTAATATATTAGTGTTTTGTTTTATACAATTTCAGGTGTATTTTATTTTATATTTTTTTAAATGTATTATGTTTATGCATATTAGCTTTGATTTTGACGCACTTCTAAATTACTTGTATGGTTATTAATTGTTGTATTTATGATTGTGAAATAAATATTATTATTATTATTATCTGATTTGGGGTCTAGATAAGTCAAAGAATATTCCAATGGCAATATCATTAACATCTGTTTATTATCTTAATAATTACCTTTGATCAGAATTCCGTTGTTCGAAGTCAGAGCCACAAAATACTTCAGATCATCGTCCTCGAAGGGATCCAAGGAGTAAACGCTGATGCCAAAGAAAGTATCGCTCTTATAACAAAAGCACAAGAACGGCTTTTCCCTGCATATCAAAAGCTGTGGTGAATCGAAGTCAGGCTCGTTAATATCCACATTCGCTATATTGAAACTGGACGACTTCTCCAGCTTGTGATGCCAAGTGAAGTGTGTGGTCATCTCCCGCACCAACACGCTTTCCTGGCAGCCCTTCTTTGGACACACGATCGTGCTGTAAGGGCAGACCTTCTCGTGCTTCTCGACCTCTCCCCAGGGGATCTTCTTGTTGCATTTCTCGAAGACGCATGGGAAGCTCATCAGTTTGGCAACATCTTCGTAGATGATGTTCCTCCTTTCCTGCTTGTTGTAGGTGATGAAATCGCAGCGGCCGCATACGTTTTTGCCGTTGTTGCCGGACACGATGGGGGGAACCGAGAGGTACCCGTTGCATACGATGCATTTTAGGTTAGTGGCAAAGTCAATTGGGATCTGGATAACATTTTCTGTGCTGTCATCCATCGTCAAGTGCTGTGTAAAAAAAGGTCTGGAGTTAAAACTAGCAAAAACGATATCCCAAAGGACATTTTAAAAAATAATAATAATAGTTTATTGTCCAAATTGTCAAATACATTTGCACAAAAGGATTAGATACAGAGAGTGATACTAAGCCTAATCCTAAAACAAAAAGATGTGGCTGGTCGTCGTAAAGTCAAAATCATCGCGACACGATGGTGGCATTAAAAAATTTATAAAACACAGGCTTCACTGACAAAAAATGAAGATTTTATCAGTAAACATTGTTTGAGACTTGTAGCGACCTGTTATCTTAGAACGTTCAATTGTTGTAAACAAATTAAGGGTTCTAAATTAACAATTTTTTTTCTATTCAACAAACAGGCATACAAATATATTATTATGGTCAAAATGTTGCAGCATGCTCATAAAATTTACAGTTTAGTGTTTGTGTCGATATCTCGCGTATTTTGAAATATCTCGGTTCAGGAACGTCGTAAAGTAAAGTTTATTGGTATTTTTTATACAATTAAGATCATTACACAAGTCAAAAGTACAATAATAGTGGAGTAAAAAAGGACATTGATGTGTATGATTAGATGGGAATATATTTGTATACACCGTGTATTAAGTGTTTAAGGTAATCCTAATCTGTATTATTGTACTTTTGACTTGTGTAATGATCTTAATTGTATCAAAAACACCAATACACTTTACTTACTTACTTTAACTTGAAAAATGTTTAAGGCCTAAAACACACTAGGCGATTTTCGCCGAATCGGCAGCCGCTCGTTACAACACACACTAAGCGTTTAACCACTTGTCGTAGGAAGGCAACGTTGTCACTGTTTTCAGTAGTGCTGATAATACAGGGACAAAAATGAATTTGTCCGACTCACTTTTTAATTTTGTTAGATTTATTATACTGTCCATCAAAAATAAAAAAAGAAATCATAGGCGCATCGGGGAACATCCTATTGTTAAAGAACTCGAAACAAAAAGTTTATTTAATACTAGGTATATTTAACGAAATTTTTCAATTTCATGAGAATGTCGAAAACATCATCACTGTATATTTTGGAAAGTGATTTAATAAAGAAGAATACTCGAATGAGAAACAATATAATAAAACAGTATAATAACTACTTCTTCCCAGCTCTTTTCTTTTATTTCTGTCACCATAATTATTGTTTCTCATATCCCATATAGCAGGTTTATTAATAGTTCAGTATTAGTAATGGAATCTATTTTAGATGCGTAAATACAATACTTTTAACGTGCAATTTGGCTTCAATGCAAGCTCAAACCGCTCGACAAATAAGTGAATGTGCGAACAGGTCCATTTGTTTACATTGCAGCATACGCCGCTCGAAGCAAATAAAAACGATTCGGCACATGAATCGAACGACGGTACGCTTTCTCGCAGCGCGTAATAGTGTGAACAGCTCCATTTGTTTCTATTACAGCATCTGTCGAGTCGGCTGCCGATTCGGCGAAAACCGCCTAGCGTGTTTTAGGCCTAAGTCATGTTCAAGTCATTTAAGTCACATAGCACTTTGCACCTAAATAAAACGAATATGTTTTGTCCAATTTTTTCATTAGTATTAAAAAGATGAAAAAATAATAAAAAACGTACAGTCGGTTATAAATAACGAAACTGTGCTCTGATATTAATTAAAAATAAGTAATTAAACAATAATTGTAAGTTCAAAACTCTAAACATTCTTCAACTTCACAGATATCTTGACTTTCTTCATGTTTAGAAGTAGTAAAAGTTTATTATCACTGTTTTGAAATAAAGTTGTAAAATAACTCAATGATTCTTCTTTATTCCAGTCAGAACCATAATGTGAAGCTAGTAAACTTGAAATACCTTTTATTTTGTCTATTTTTAAAGAAACGCCGAGTTCCAATTCTTTAGGAATCGTCTTGAAGCTTTACCCTTTCTTGCAAATCCCTTTACCTACCGCGACATTATTGCAGTAAAATGATTCTCCTTTCAAACACTCAAAAATACACTCCCTAGCTATCCGAGACAAGACATTAACTGTGTTTTTATTCAAACCATGCTTGTAAACGTGCAAGTGATCATGTGATCCAACTGTGATAGCTCATTGGCTCGGGTGGACATGTCGCGTGTTGCATAAAATTTATACCTGGACACGTCGCCCTCTGAATTTCAAGGCACTTTTTAAATGCGAATTACCATGTTACAGGTTACAATTTGAAACTGAAATAACTCTTAAAATACCTTCCAAGTACTGCAAGTTTAAATGAAGATTTCAGATATTTGTATAGCTTGTTTTTCTAAAATTTGTGACATGTCGCCTTTTGCATCTATATGCCTTATTTCCTTTCCTGGCAAGGTATGTGATCTCACCTCTTCACTGGGCCTTGCCGGGCAATAACAAAAACGGGCCATTTTTAAGTAAACTAATTTAGGACATACTATACAGGGTGTTTCACTTAAAAGTCCCCAGGCCATTATCTCTAAAACTAATAAAGATATTTTATTTTTGTAAATGGCAGATGATTGATACCACAGAAAGGTTTAAATAACGGTGATTAGAATTTTTCCTTAACAGCACACAGAGATGGCGCTGCGATGCAAAACTATTTTTTGATGGCTGGAACCTTGAAACATAAGTCATGTGATTAAACAATAATTTGTGAATAATTTTGATGGTATAGAGAATTTACAAAAAACAAGCCGTTTTGGAGTTACATGAGTTTCTTTCATTAATGCCAGTACACGTGAATTTTGATAAATCTCTATAATCTATTTATTATTTATTATAGAATACTGGTTACCAAACACTTTTTTCAAGATAAGGAAAGTGATATAATACACTATCATAAAATTATGTTTACCACTTCCGGCCAAACCGGAACTAACATGATGAACCAATATCCATATGTTCCTACATATTACATTTTTTTTTTCTAATAACGCTTCTAATAAAACGGCTCCCAAAACTTAAAGTAAGTAAGACAACAAAGAAAATACACACTAATTTAGAATGGGCTAAATTTATATTAACAATTCAGTAAAGAACGTAAACAAAAGTTTTATAAACAAACATTTAAAAACTATCGAAATATTATTAAAAATGAAATTAAACTAATTTCTTTCTTATTAGTAGGTACTTATTATATTAAATGTTCAAAATTTCTCCCTTCTTCATGAATGCACATATTGTACCGTTTCAGTAACTCTTCATTGCAAACTTTTTGTAACGTATGTCTATTTATAGCAGCAACACTTGCATATATTTTATTATGCAAATCGGCCATATCCTCAATGGGTTCAATGTACACTACACTTTTTAAATACCCCCAAAGGTAAAAATCTAATGGAGTCAAGTCAGGTGATCGTGCTGGCCATCTGACTACTCCATTAGTACCAATCCATCTCTGAGGGTACATTTCATTAAGACAATCTTTGACTAGTACTGAGTTATGGGGTGGTGCACCATCTTGGTGAAACCAAATATTCTCCTGGTTATGAGGGATAGTCTCTAATAATCCTGGCAATACATTTCTCAAAAATATCTCATATTTTTTTCCATTTAAAGTCCCATGGAGTAGATATGGTCCAATAATATATGAATTTAATATTCCACACCACACGTTAACTCCAAAAGTTACCTGATTTCGGGTCATTCTCATCCATCTAGGATTATTTTGTGACCAGTATCGGCAATTATGCTTACTCACAATTCCGTTGTTGTGAAAACGGCTTTCATCGCTCCAGAGCACATTTTAAAAAAAATTTGGGCATTCTTTAGAAAGAACTGAAAATTCAGCTAGAAAATGTAATCTTCGTTCATAATCACTAGGCCTTAAATGATGGATCAATTTTAATTTGTATGGATGGTATTTATTTGATTTTAATATTCTATGGCACGAAGATATCGACAGATTAGTTTCCGATGCCAATTTCCGGAGAGAACATTGAGGATTGTTGACAACACTATTTAACACCAAGGCTGTATTTTCATCGTTTCTAACTGGCCTATTTCTGTTACGAATAGTTTTCTTAAAACTACCCCAGTTTCTTAAATTTTTAAACAGCATGATAAATGTTTTTTTTATCGGGTGTAGGTCTATTTGGAAATCGTAAACAAAACAATCGTTTTGCTTGTCGGGAATTTCTTTTGCATTCACCGTATATTAAAATCATATTTAACTTATCTTCATTGGTGTATCTAACCATTTTTTAATTTTTTCCTTTTTTATTGCCTTATTTGGATTAGTTTGCTTTGAATTGTTTCTAAGTACACTATTTCTGTTTGAAACTATGATTGAAATGCACCAACTACAAACTTTGTTTAATAACTGTCAAACTTAAAATTAAATCAAAGCCTACTAATATCTCTTAAGTAGATTTTTCATTACCATTCTAAATTAGTGTGTATTTTCTTTGTTGTCTTACTTACTTTAAGTTTTGGGAGCCGTTTTATTAGAAGCGTTATTAGAAAAAAAAATATAATATGTAGGAACATATGGATCATGTTAGTTCCGGTTTGGCCGGAAGTGGTAAACATAATTTTATGATAGTGTATTATATCACTTTCCTTATCTTGAAAAAAAGTGTTTGGTAACCAATATTCTATAATAAATAATAAATAAATTATAGGGATTTATCAAAATTCACGTGTACTGGCATTAATGAAAGAAACTCATGTAACTCCAAAACGGCTTGTTTTTTGTAAATTCTCTATACCATCAAAATTATTCACAAATTATTGTTTAATCACATGACTTATGTTTCAAGGTTCCAGCCATCAAAAAATAGTTTTGCATCGCAGCGCCATCTCTGTGTGCTGTTGAGGAAAAATTCTAATCACCGTTATTTAAACCTTTCTTTGGTATCAATCATCTGCCATTTACAAAAATAAAATATCTTTATTAATTTTAGAGATAATGGCCTGGGGACTTTTAACTGAAACACCCTGTATACTGAAAATATTCTTAACAGAACACCAGTTTTTGGTATTGTCTATGATGATCATAAAAGCATGCTTATTTAAATTATATTTTTTATTTTATCAATTTGTAAATGGGTATTTATAAAATAAATTTCTTTGCTGTGACTTGAGACACCAACTTTTCAGGGTATTTTAACACGCATGCATATCTTATGGCTGATCTGTCAAATAACGGAGTTACGAATTATGATAAATAATATTACTATTTATACTATGTATTGTTATAAAATAGCAATTTTTTTGCAGTGCGTAAAAAGTGCATCGTTCAAAAAGTACTTACATTATGGTTACGGGATTCGAATCGGCTGAAATCGAGGTGTTTTTAGTGTTTACACTGACAAAGAGTTAATGTTATGGTGAAAAATTTCAAATTATTTTTTGGAAAAACTATGCATTTGCATTGAAAACCGACTTCAGATTCGCATTCTACGACCCCAAATTAGTGTACCCTGAAAAAATTACGCGAAGATTCCAATGCCTCGTTATTCTAAAGAATTACTGTTAATTTGGTCAGTCGTTCTCCATCTATATAATTAACAGGTCATTTTTATTAATCAACTACATTGAAAAATTATTTCAGTGAATTTTCAAACGTTAAAAACATGAATATAAGAATTAAAAATGGCAATAGCTTACAAAACTTACAATTTGAGGTTATGGTGCTCATAAAATGCACCTGCCCTGCATTCTCTGTGTCAAAGCAAAGCAATTTTAGTTTCATACGAACAAATTCACGATCTCTCTTGGTAACTCATTCACTCATTTGTTTTACAAAACGGCATAAACAATATTACTCGCACAAAATACAAAACAAATCTAACGGCGTCGGATCGATTTGCCAACAAATCGTGATAAAATGTACCGAATTATAACTACAACAGGAACTTTAAAGATATAAACATGAAATACATAAACAACTTAATAATGTTAATAATATGATAATGCTTATTAGGGTTGATATTTTACACGCCGCAGTACCGGCCGGCGGCCATATCTATATCGTATGTAATGTAACTAGCTACAACCTCTCAAATTAAAACCTAAGCATAGGTTCGTACATAAACTCTATCATATATAAATATTGCACATGTACCTGATAATTTTCAACGGCGTCTAATATTCTTTGGAATAAACGGCAAAAAAACCGCTTGCTTACTGTTGGATTACGTACACAAAATACATAAGTACTTAGTAAACATTAGTAACCATAACCTCTTTCGTCCACCCAGTGCTGCCAATGTGTAAAAATAACCACATCTACAAATGGCACCAATCACATCCAAATCCTTGAATCTTAGAAGTATGTTCATTTGTGTTGAATTATAGCAACTTTGAACCACGTTATCTCTCTCAGACTCACGTTATTTGTGATAGCACGATCTTTATTTAACGGCTTGAAGTTGCTTTAAATCAACACAAATGAACAAACCTTAGGTCAAATTACAGGAACCCGAATTTATACCGCTTCTGAATAATATTATAATCATATACCTATTAGCTAACTAATATGTATATGCATATAATAAGTAGTAGATGTCTATGATAATTTATTCTGAATGCCAGAATGCCATCTCCGTCTTTGTTATTCCTACAGGCTTAGGGCCGGTTTATCAATGAGAGGATAAAAAGTTATCCTATGGTTAAGCACAGTTTAAAAATATAGCAGGGACTCTTCCCTTACCGAAAGTAGTCGACGCTTCAATAGCCTTATTACTCCTGCTATCGACGCGTGGACTACACTCAGTAGAAGAGGTGACTCTACCGTATTATTAAACTCTGATTTAACTATTGGATAATACTTATCCTCGCGTTGATATACCGGCCCGCATATAAGCATTCTTTTATTCTTTTCAATCGTACGGATATGCCAGTATTTACGCCAATTTCATTGGCCGTTTCAAGGACTTAAAGTCCATGCGCGCTGAGGTGGCGCAGAATCTATTGATATTTGACATCATGACATCTGTTTAGCAAAGAATTTATATAAATTCTTCGCCTTTTAGTGGTTCGTTGTTTATTAATTTTCTCTAATTGTTACTTTGCCTTTTCATTCAAACAGGTACAAAATGTGTAGTCATGTACCTATACCCTACAACCTTAGCACAGAATGTTTTGAGGTCGCGGTCACTGGTCAAGGTCGTCCGTTGAAAGTAAGTAGGGGGCATCCGAGAAGGGCAAGGAGCATTTGCGCCGTTTTTGCAATTTATTTTCAATTGCAAAAACGGCGCAAATATTCCGTGCCCTTCTTGGATACCACCTACTGAATTTGAACGATTTTACGTCGGCGCCACCTTAGAAACAGAAAATGTAGAGTGAATTTTTGGATGTCAAAATTGTAATGAATATGAATGGATCGTTATTTGCTATTCATTAACCATTACTTGCGGTAGTAAATACGAAATTTTAATACTGTACCGAAGATTAGCTCTAAAAGGTAGAAAGCCGGAAAAACTTTGTATAAGTGAGCACATAGTACTTACTCACTCACACCTTAATTATATACAACCCGTTTAACCCAATTGTATAGTAGGTTGCCTACGGCGCTATGCTGGTATCTAATTTGCACTTGGAAATGAAATATGTAGGTATTGCAAACGGTGCTTTCCACTCTTTTTTTGTGAATTTTCTCCATGCTGACTCCCTGGTGAGGGAGCACTTTCTCAGAGATCAGAGTTCATCATCTAGTCAAGTCTACTAGTTATATAAAGTGAACCTTTTTGGTTTTAAGTAATTAATTATATTGTTGAATATAGTTTTTATTATTGTACCTGGTCATTTTTGTAGGTATGTATATTGTTTAATAAATGTAATCATTGTTGTACTGTTTACTTAAATCTTTTAATATTTTTGTAGCTAGCAACTAATAAATTACTAACAGAACTGGTAATTTTAAATCGGCTAACCCCTGCCCCGAGACATTTTCTTTTGTATCACCACACCACATCTTGACGCCCAACTAGTGGAGCTGATTTTATCTACAGTTCTTAACAAAATGGTTAATGAGAACCTAACCAACTACAACTTTAGACCTAGAAGAAGTATATATTATCAAAGACTGCATCAGGAAGTAGAACAAAATGGAGGTTGAGGTGACAGTACAGTTATAACAACTATTACGATAGGGACACACATTCAAGGTACGAATACTCCATTTTCTTTTTCGCAACCTGTTGGCAACAATTTCACGACACAGCCCCTAATTCGTACAATATCGCCTGCAGTAAATTCACTATCGAGGGGAGCTGTGCCAAAAGTAATCAGTACGAGTACTCCATCTAGGATAGTTAGATCGGAACTTAACATGAATACCACTAATACTAGCTGGTCCTTCCCTCGTCCAACCCCTATATTAGATGGCATCATCTTATCCCAGAAAGAAGGAGGCCTCCAACTGATGTTTTTCTAACGGATCAAATAAACAACCACCTCTAATGGCTCCACAGGCAGTAGCAAGTAATGTTTTACCGCCTCACTATACACCATTTGGGGTGCACCCGATAACTACAAGCTTTCCACAGATACTGCAGGAGCAGTTAACTAGTTTAGTTAACAAGTTGTAGCCACGGTTATGAATTTACAACACCACCACTAAGCAACAATATGTCTAAAATGTATAACGTTGATCGAAATGTACCAAGTTAATCTAGTTCAGGTAGAAATATTGTAAACCAAGGCATAAATAATAATAATGATTTGGATAAACTCGCCTCTGCTCCTATAAACATTGGTAAACATAAAAATAATTGTAATTTTGATGGTAATTTTTTACTGTTTGATATGGGTAAACTTTTGCTTGTTTTGATAATGACGACGATTTACAGGCACTAGATTTTTTACAATACTTAGAAAGTGGTATCGACTTCAACAAGATACCTTTTAAATACACTTTGCCCAAGGAGAGAAATCATAATACCGCCCAAATATGCTGACAAAAAATGGATTCCTGAAGAAATTATATACAGGTTATGAAAGAACGAGACAATAAATATGAAACAGCTAGGATCACATGCAGAGAAGTCTGGAATGCATTTAAGGAAAAAAGAAATAAAGTAACTTCAATGATAAGAAAACAAAAACAAAACTATTATGAAAGAAAGATAGATAAGTGTAAAAGTGATGCGAAACTGACGTGGAAGACTCTTAAACAAATTAACAAGACAAAAACTCAAAACGTGTCTAAGGGTATATTAAATTCAATGGAGAGAAAATTCACTAAGAAATGGAGATTGCAGAAAAATTTAATGCTTACTTTATAGAGAGCATCTCGGATATTATCCAAAATATACCCAAATTCAACATATATAACATACAGGAGGTTGCAGTAAAATTATTACCGCCCTACCTAATAAGTCGGGGAGTGACGGAATACCCGCACATGTTATTAAATCTTCATTCGAAGTGATTGGTAATAGATTTTTAAATGCAATAAACCGCACACTACAGACAGGAATTTTTCCTGGAGAATGGAAGAGTTCACTCATCATACCAATACCAAAAGTGATTAATATTGCATTAAGTGAACAGCATCGCCTTATCAACTCATTACCTATCTGTGAACTAACCGTTAAGGAACAATTAATAAATTATCAATATAATTATTTCAATGCAATCGGGGTTCAGAGGAGCACATTCATGTGAAAGTGCGCTGCAATGTATATTAGATGATTGGGTGAAAGAAATCGAAATGGACAATATTATTGTGGCAGTATTCTTAGATTTCAAACGTGCCTTTGAAACAGTAGACCGAGGACTACTTCTTTTAAAGTTAGAGAGTATTGGCATCAGTGATATAGTGTTAGAATGGTTTACATCGTATCTAACTGCAAGAAGACAGAGAACAAAGTATAGTGATAGCGTGTCCAGTGAAAAAGAAACAGAATATGGTGTACCTCAAGGTTCTGTCTTAGGTCCCATATTATTTATCATTTTCATTAACGATATTGTTATGTCAATAGTGAATTGTAAAATACATCTTTTTGTGGATGACACTATGTTATACATATCAGGAGAAAATGTAAATGAAATTATAAATGTCATAAATACCGAGCTAACTAATAATATATATGTGGTTATGTGACAATAATCTTAAAGTAAACATTGATAAATGTAAGTGGATATGTCTCGGGAAAAAAGTAAATTGAATAAAATTGTGCTAACAGATTGTGTTAAATTAAATCATCAGACATTAGATAAAGTTACTGAAGTAAAATATTTAGGTGTGATTTTAGATGAACAGATGAGCTTTAAACAAAATGTAAAAAAAAAAATTACTCAATGAGAATATCCAAGAACCTATCAATGTTTTCTAGATTAACAATTTATAAAACTATGATCGCACCACATTTTGAATATTGTTCAACTGTCTTGCTCTTCCTAAATAACAATGAAATTCAAATGTTACAAAAAATGTAAAATAAGGCAATTAGGGTAATATTGCAATGTAGTACATATACTCCAATACACAATATGTTAGTAACATTAGGATTTATGACTGTAAGGCAAAGAATTCTATTGAGAACCCTCCAATTTATCCATAAAATAAAAAATTTGTTATTGCCGAGATATTTATATGATAAATTAACCTACGTTGGAGATAGATACGATTACAATACTAGGCAAATAAATGATTTTTATGTAAAAAGGAATCATTCATCAGTAACTAGCAGATCACTGTTCTGTAAAGGTATAAAAGAATATAATAAGTTACCAAATGACATAAAAAATTCTATATCTATTAACCACTTTTCAAATGAATGTGTAAAATATGTAAGGACAATACCTATATAAAACAAATGAAATGTGCAGTTATATTACATTATATTATATTGTATTCAGTATTTTGTTATTTAAATAGTACTAAGGCCACTTCATAATTTTACTTGTTTGATATTATTAATCAAGGATTTTATTTTTGTATCTATACTTTTGTTAGACGTAAGATGTATGTGAAACTGTATAGCTTTCAGTAGCTAAATAAACGAATTATTATTATTTATTATTTTAAAAAGTTAAAGTTTTACTAAACAACCTATTTAAACATTCAGCAAAATTATGGTGGAATGCATTTTCAAATAACTGCAATACCAACGAACAATTCAAAAAAGAATTCACAGAAAATTTTTGGCATTCCAAAAAACAGCATAAACTACGTTCACAATCTGAGAGTGCTGAGTATAAGGACGGTGTTTTTGTAGATCATTTCAATCATTGGGTATCTATGGCCAAACTTTTGCAACCCCCTTATACTCCAGAGAAACTTGTAGAGGAAATAGCGTCTCATTTTCCTCCTAGTGTTGCTGGTGCGCTAATGGAGGCCACCACGTTATCCCAGGCAATAATTCGTCTGACATGCCGTTGAGTATTACAATAACTTGCCCGTTCTAAAGGGAAAAAATATTTCTATGATCGAGATACAAATCTTGGCAAGGGTACAATTCCTAATAAGGGTTATTTCATTTAAAACCTGACAGTTCGGCAAAACGAGAGTGCCACCCACAATTAAGCTCGGATGTGGGGGCAATCATGAAACGAGCTATTTTAGAGGTGTGTAATAATCCTCTAGAACAACTTAGATTAATTGCAATTAGTATTCATGGTTACAAATTACAGTACAGTTCGGCTATTTCTCATTTTCCATGCACAGGCATAAGAGTAGTAGGGGCATTTAAAACAAAATTTAGAAAATTCTCTATGCAAACGCAACTACTCACTTTTTATGCACATAATCACAAATTTTTACATGAATTTATAATTGTAGCTGATCTTTCGTATCCAGTGATTATTGGATGTGACATTTTACATTTATTTCAAATTTATCGGAGTAAAATTTAATAGTTTTATATAATAAAGTATGGTTATTTCGCCAACAAAAGACCAACAAGTCATTTCTGATGCCCATTAGGACCCTCTTTTGATATGCAAGCTCAAAAATTATTTACCTTGCTGGAATGGGTTACTTGGCGATTTTGACGGGTTTCGAAGGTGTGGACTCTCTACTAGGTTCTATTTACAGTTCTAACGAAGTGAAATAGCAATTAAATTTTAATACCCTTTCAATACATAATTCCTAAAATGTGTACTCTTTATCTATTATATTTGTTAAATCCTCGGTTATGCACCTAGAAACTTATGAAAAGTTAACCAACAATTATTACATAAAATAAGTACAATATTGTCATTATTTTTATAAATAAATTTATTTTCTTAAATAAACTTCAACTCATGGAAATTACACAACACATTATGTGCCCACTATGTTAATTTCATTAAACTTTTTTTAGATCCTGGACGGTAAAACAAATAATTAATGTTTTTGTTGTGCTAAAATATAAACAGCACACAATAATTAATAGTAATAATAAAATTAATTTAGTGGGAATAAAAGTTTACATGATTATTCCTAAAATTTAGGAAAGTTTAGCTTAGCGCTACTTACCTTCACATTACCTTGTAGGTTCCCAAAGGATGCTAACATAAGAGAACTATAGTGTTCTATTTTGGAAAGAGAAAATAATATCACCAACAACAGCTCGATATGCTCAGATCACTTTGTACCAAGTGTCTTTATAATAATGCTGAGTGGCATAAAATATTCGAAGAATATTGGCCCATTACAATATCACCCAATGGAAATTATAAAACTAATACTTAGCAAATGTTTTAGTATCAGAATTCATTATGAAACAAAAAATTACAAGATGTAGGAGGAACCGGAATAAGAAGTATTTTGACAAAAACTGTACTGTTTAAAAATCAATTATTTTCTGTTTTGGTATACCGGGTGGCCACGAGTCAATGTACGCCCCCAATATTTTGGTTATTTTTGTATTTAAAAATTTGGTTTTTGGTACACATAAATTAGACAATAATAAACTACTTTTAGACTAACAGGAATGAAAATATCACTTCCGGTTGAACCGGAAGTGACATCAACTTTTTTTTCTTAAATGGAATGGCTATATTTTTTTTATGGTTTCTCACTAAGCATAAATTTCTAAGTGCAACAGTTTTCTCAGATGTAAAAAATTCCAAAAAATAAGTGAGATACGAACAATTTTTTAATTTTTTGAAAATGGCTGAGTCAGATGAATGCGATGTAAGAAAATTACTAAGTAGGCTATGGAAATTATTAGTAAGGTTGTAGACTTGTCTGTAAAGAAGAAAATAGTGGTTTGAATTACTGATAGGTACCAGTATTTTTAGTTTTTTTTCAAAAAAAACGGAATTTCATTTTCATTTCCGTAGGGGTCCTATGGATTTTTTTTTAATGGAACTGTGCTATTTCTTTTATTAATCAGAAATAATGATTCATAAACTATAACTTTTTCGCCACTAATCATTTCTTAACGATATCCTTCGTAACAATAGAAGTATTTTTAAAAAGTAAGCGCCAACAAACCAATTTAATAAGGTACCTATCTACATTTAAATCCAAAATTGCAGATAGCCATGAAAATGACAGACATTCGCAACAATTGAATTAGTCTTGACTTACTCACGAATTTTCTGAAGCAAGTGCATTAAAGTTGTTATAAACAAGAAAATTAATATAAAATGGCTGAAAATTATTTGAGATGAAAAAGTTGACATGATCATTATTTATGGAGACTCGATGTAATGCAACTAGAGCACAAGGTCTGTATGGACGGAGATATCCAGAAAGAAGACAACCTCCGAGAAACTATTTCGCCCAGTTGGAGCAACAATTTAGAACTGAACCTAATGTAGAAATTGAAGAAAGATTTATTGTGGATGAAGAAACGGAAATTAATGTATTAACTTTAGTGCATGTTGGCCCAACCATTTCGATAAGACAAATTGAACATAAAAAACCAGTTTCCAAAGAATCAGCCAGAAAAATTTTAAAGAAACACGGCTATCGTTCTTATAAATATCAATTGCATCAATTTTTGTGTGAGAATGATTATCAACGAAGAATAACCTTTTGTAACTGGTTACAGTTACGCCAATTAAGAAATGAGAATTTTATCAAAAACATTTTGTTCACTGATGAATCGAGATTTACAAACCTTGGGTTATTTAATCGAAACAACACTCGATATTGGGCAATTGATAATCCTCACATTATGAGACAGGGGCCTTTTCAGGAGCGGTTTGGCTTCAATGTTTGGTTAGGCGTACTGGGTGACCATATCATAGGTCCAATAATTTTTAACGAAACTGTAACTGGACCAAGATATCTAGAATTTCTCCAAAGAATAATAGTTCCAAAGATTAATCAAATTCCCAATACCAATATTGACGAGGTTTACTTCCAACAAGACGGGGCTGGACCACACAATGCTATTATCGTTAGGGATTACTTAAATCAATTATTTTCAGATCGTTGGATTGGGACCCATGGTCCAGTCAGATGGCCTGCAAGGTCGCCTGACTTAACCCCACTCGATTTTTTTATTTGGGCGCATTTGAAAAATAGAGTCTACATGACTGCTCCAACCACGAGGCAAGATCTGGAAGAAAGAGTTCGACACAAAATTGCACAAATAACACCTCAACAATTACAAAATGTTAGACGTGCAACGATAAGTCACGCTACTCTGTGTATTAATCATAACGGTGAACAGTTTGAATAATTTTTATAATGGTTTATTATAATTTAGGTTTTAAATAGTTTTGTTATTCTTGGTAATTTATTCATGGTTGTAACGTTATACCTATTAAAATTATTTCTTGTTTAATTTGTGTTTACTTTTTAAAAATACTTCTATTATTACCAGACCCCGGCTCAGAGGTAGTTATGACATAAAAGCCAGAGTCGGCTTTGTGCAATATGAACTATATAAACATTTTCATGCGCAAAAATACAATATTTTACGTTATGATTATATCTAGTAATTGTAATGAGTAGTGTGTGGTCCAGTAGTTTGCTCCAGTAAACTGGCAGTTTTCTAGTGGCAAAAGTGTACAAAAATTTAAGTACTTTAGTGTAATCTTAAATAACAAACAGAACTTCCCTTTGATGAAGTGTTTACTAAATAATACTAAAGTTATAGTGAAATAATAATAAACAAAATCATAATATGTATTAATAGACCAGTCTGAAAAGGTCGCATAAAAAAAAAAAAAAAAAAAACTTTCAAAAACTTTTAAACAGTGTGAAATAAAAAGTCACAGCAAAAACTGTAAACCTAAGCCAGGGGCGTAGACATGACTTAGTGGATTTAAATATTGCAAAATGGAAAATAAATGTTTTAAATGTAAAATAGCAATTTCAGCTGACTCCAAAAAACCAATTGTTTGTGACACATGCAAGGTACATCTTTGTAAAGGATGCTCGCAACTATCTTCTAGTGAAGTAAAGGTGATTGAATTAGCTCAGAGAAGGATGATTTATTTGTGTCCAGAATGTGTTACATCACCGAATGAAAATGCAATTAGTAAAGATATTAAAAAACTTTTGGAAGTGCTTAATGAAAAAATAATAAAAATTGATGAAACTTACTTACAAAAATTTGAACATCTTCAGACTCTGGTTGAACAGAAGGATTTAGATATGCATAAGAATATAAAAGAACAGTTGCAAGTTTTTGAAAACGGTATTCTCTCTCACATTAATAATCTATATGGTTATTCAAAAGAAAACGCAATGGAGAAAAATAAAAAACAAAGTAAAGACACTGTAAATAAACCGATCATCCCGTCAGTATCAAACACATCCTGTACGACAACGACTAAGGCAAATATTCGAAAAACAAGCACATCATCTGCGGCAATAACAACCGGTAAACCAAATACTTCTAAAAGTGGCTACGAAATTGAACAGGCACAAAGAGAATTAGCAAATAGCATAATAAATCTGGGACATGTCAATAATTCCATTAATACAAATGCAACTAATGTCTGTGAGTCAGTAATTCGCTCTTCAGATGGTCGACCAAATGATGATGACTTCATTCATGTTAAGAACAAGAAAAAATGGAGAAGAAGAGGTAACATAGGTACAGGAGAAGACAATCAAACCGATGCGAATAATTTTGAAGGAAGTGCAATAATAAAAAACAAAAAGAACTGGTTAATCATAAAAAAAGTTAAAGACAATGCAGACGCTAATAAAATAAAACAGTATCTAAAAAATAAGTTGAAAGTGGAGAATGAAGAAGATATTAGTGTTAAGTGGTTAGATACTTACTATAAAACCAAGGATAACAATTGTTATTTAATTGGGTTCGATAAGAAATTTTCAGACAGTATATATGATTCAAAACTATGGCCAAAAGGGGTAGTCTACGATAGATTTGATTTCCAAAAAGGTGAGCGATTTCTGGATAAACCTAATCATCATAAAAATGGAGTAGGAGGCAGTGAAATTGTACATGGGGATGTGGCTGAGGATTTTCACATAGCATAAATGAAGACACTGTAAAGTCTAACATAATTATAAAGAAGAACTTTATGATTGATTTGTCTCATGTAAATTGTCAAAGATCAGTTAACATTCCACCAAATAATTTTAATTCCTCTAAACGTAGGCCTACCTCGTTTTTGTGTTATTATCAAAATTGCCGTAGTGTGCTAGGTAAAACCTCAGACATATTTGTAAATTGTGGGTCATCAGACAATCAGTATAGCATCATTACACTTACAGAAACATGGCTAAATGATACGGTACACGATTCCGAACTTTTCGACTTATCTATATATAACGTATTTCGTAAAGATCGCGATTTTAGTTCCACTAACACAACCAAAGGTGGTGGAGTTCTTTTAGCTACTAAAAAACACATACATGCTTCTGTAATTGATATCTACTCGATGTGTGATACTATCCGCGATATTAAGTTTATTGACATTTTGGGCGTCAAAATATGTCGGCTGTAAAAATAGAAAATTTTAATATTATTGTTATAAACATCTATCGTTCCCCAAATGGAGACTTTAATATCTTCTTTGAAATCATAGAAAAATTATTAAACAAAATAGGCACCAATAATAAGGTAGTAATGTGTGGAGACTTTAACATAAAATTTAATACGTCTGATCGAACAAATACAACATTAATCGATCTACTCAAAACATTTGGTTTTGAGCAAACAGTGTTTGAGAATACAAGATTGACCAATTGCATCGATAATATTTTTATAAATTTTTCAGTAGAGGACTACAAGTCCTACAATACCGAACCACTCTTATCAGATCACTTATGTCAGACTATAGAGGTGCCAATATATTCTAATATAAAGAATCAAGAACATCACAAACTGATTAAACCTATCACAGTTATCGGTAAGAACAAATTTCATGAAATTATGTCTATGTGCACTTGGGATTTTATTGATAATGACACTCTGAACATTAATGAAAAATTTCAGTTATTTTTAAATATCATCTTAGAAGCGTACAATGTTTCTTTCCCAGAAAAGCTAATTCATTTTAAAAACAACGATTCTTTTAAAAGCACTTGGTTCACAGAAAACTTGAGACAAATGCGAGATCATTTGCAATTTCTCAATGAAGTCTGTAAAACTCAAAACACAGAGTTAAATAAAAACATCAGAAATGCATTTAAACTAAGATACAGAAATGCACTAAAAAATGAGAGAATCAAAGCGAATGATAAAAATATAAAAAAATCTGGTAATCCTGTAAAAACTATGTGGCAAATAATAAATTCAAAGAGAAAAAATAGTTTTAAACCAGTTTCACAAATTGAACCAAATGCTTTTAACGAATTCTTTATTAATGTCGCTGGAGATATTATTGAAGGGCTTCCTAAATTAAATATTGACCCTCTGCACTATGTCGAACAAACAAATAGCGCTGAACCCTTTAACTTTCGTGAGGTCACATACAATGAAGTTAGAGATATACTAAATTCCCTGAAAAACAGTAATAGTAAAGACATATATGGCCTGAATACTGAATTAATAAAGATTGCAAAAAATCACATCGTAATTCCCCTAACTAAACTAATAAACATGAGTTTCAGGACTGGCGTATTCCCAGATGCACTTAAAATAGCGGCTGTTGTCCCAATTTTCAAAAAAGGTGATACAGAGGAATTAAGCAACTATAGGCCAATTTCCCTGCTTCCAATTATTTCAAAAATATTTGAAAAAGCCATTAAAATTCAAATAACGGAATATTTAGAAAGAAATAAAATGCTATTTAAACACCAGTTTGGATTCCGTGAGAACTTGTCAACAACAGACGCCATTTTAAAATTTACAGAACACACATTGGAATGTTTCGAAAAGGGACACTACTCTGCTTCTTTGTTCTGTGACCTCAGCAAAGCATTTGATTGCGTATCACATACTTTACTGGCTCAAAAATTGTCCAAATACAATTTCAGTACAACGAGTATCGCACTAATTAAATCCTATCTAGAGAAACGAAGGCAAACCGTCAGACTAAATGGAATAACATCTGAGGAGTTATATATTAAGTCAGGAGTACCACAGGGTTCAATCCTGGGCCCTGTCCTATTCCTGATTTATATCAATGACTTGCCAAAAGCACTTGAGAAAGTCACTTGCATATTTTATGCTGATGATTCAACACTCCTAATGTCTGATTCTAACCTGGGTAACCTAATGTCGAAGTGTGATGATGCGCTCTCACATGCTGAAAAGTGGTTCACATCTAATTATTTAACACTTAATGCAACTAAAACAATAAAAATGATCTCAAGTACACGCGACCTAAAGAACTTACCGAATAACCCCATAAATAGTAAATTTCTAGGAGTATTCATTGACCAATCTCTCCGTTGGGATGCACATATTGATTATGTTGCTGAACAATTGACAAAAAATATATATTGCCTGAGGCAATTGTCTAACTCAGTGTCTTCAAATGTGCTAAAAACAGCCTACTTTGCACTGTGTCATTCTCGATTGTCATATGCCATCCTTGCTTGGGGGCACTCTGCAGGTAAGCACCGACTTTTTGGTCTTCAAAGGAGAGCTGTCAGGATTGTGGGTGGTGTAGGGTACCGTGATGATACCAAATATCTGTTTACATCTCTCAACATACTTACCTTACCTTGCACATATGCATTAGAATGTCTTTCCTACGTACATAATCATTTGAATGATTTTAATACCCATGCTGACCTGCATCAGTACGAGACCAGACACAGAGACAGTATATATCCTGAATTTACAAGGCTTACCCGGGGACAAACTGGTGTTAAATACTACGGTATTAAAATATATAACATGTTACCTGATAACATGAAAATTCTGCCCTCAACAAAGTTCAGATCCACAATTAAAGACTTTTTTATAAAAAACGCGTTCTTCTCATTACAAGAAATTGAATGCGAGATTATAAATATAGCTATGTGATTTTAACACAAGTAGACCATTATTATTGTTATTATTATTATTAATGATTTTTATGTAGCTTTTTATCCCATTTACTGTAATTTCGTCCATTTTTACATGAATTTTAAATCTATTGTATTATTTTATATCTATTTGTAAGTGTAACTCTGTTTGACGTGTGTACAATTTTATAATTTTTAACATGAATAAATCTATCTATCTATCTATCTATCTATGTCTTAGGAAATCTGTGATATACGTATTTGTGTTATATGTTCCGCCTCAAACTTCTGCAGCTGACTATGAAATTCTCTTTGATGCACTAGAATCATTTTATTTTATTTATGAAAACTATCTATTAGTTATTGGTGATTTTAACATACCTGAATATGTTGGCATGCATATAGGCACCTTTGATAGAAAGTCATTGTCGGTCCAAAATTTTTCAAATTTTTACAACCTTACTCAGTATAATAATATAACAAATTGCAATGACAAGATTCTAGATCTAGTATTGGCAAATCTAAATTGCGAAGTGTCTAAAACTCCGGATTCTTTTGTATCTGAAGACGCTTATCACCCAGCATTAATGATTAACGTGTGTTGCAACGACAAAGCCATAAATTTTCCAGTAATTAGCGATAATGAGTATAATTTTAGGAAAACAAATTTTCCCAACCTATATAACGATCTAGCATTAACTGATTGGAGTTTTTTAAATAATATAGAGGACGTTAATGACATGGTGGGGAGATTCAACTCTAAATTGTACTCTCTTTTTGAAAAACATATGCCGAAAAAGAAAACTTGCTCTCGGAAATACCCTGTTTGGTATAATAAACACTTAATAGTCAAATTGAAAACTAAAAATAAAGCATATGAGAAATACAAAAAAAGTAAAAGTTCTGAAAATTATAATATCTTTCAAAAACTAAGAGCAGAGTTCAAAACTGAAAATCACTTAGCTTACAGGCAATATATTCTTAAAATTGAGAATGAATTAAAAGTTAATCCAAACAAATTTTGGACATTTTTAAACTCTAAGAAATCTTCTCCGTCTATGCCACTAAACATGAAATACAATGGTAAAGACATGGACAATGCCTTTGAAATTGTTTCAGCATTTGCTGATTTGTTTTCCAAATCCTTTTCTGAATCTGCTTTAAACTTTCATCCACATAATCTGGAAGGTAGTGCTCCAAACAGCGTTTTACATATAACTGATATTTCTCCTGATGTTGAAAAAGCCATCAAAAGAATTCGACCAAACATGACTATGGGACCGGATAATATACCTGCGTTTCTTATTCGTGACTGTGCCATAATTCTTGCAAATCCACTCTGCATTATATATAATATGATTTTAAAGACTTGCACTTTTCCGGCAGTATGGAAACTGTCTAGGATCACACCTATATTTAAAAAAGGCAGCATTAATGACATAACTAATTATAGGCCAATTACGATAATCAGTAATTGGAGTAAAATTCTAGAAATTATTTTATATGATCACCTATATGCTCATGTTAACAACAGTCTAGTACCCGAACAACATGGTTTTGTCTCAGGGAAATCAACAGTAACTAATCTGGTTATCAAAACGCAATTTATCAGTGAAGTCTTAGATCAGAGGGGTCAAGTAGATGTTATCTACACCGACTTCTCTAAGGCTTTTGATAAATTGGATCATAATATTCTACTGCATAAGCTCCAACATTTTAGCGTATCTTCAGATTTCTTAAACCTTGTAACGTCATACTTAACTGATCGTTGGCAATATGTACAAGTTAGAGGCCATAAGTCTGACAAATTTTTGCAAACATCTGGTGTACCTCAGGGCTCCACTCTTGGACCCCTGTTTTTCATAATTTTTATCAATGACATTGCAGCTAGAATTGATGTTAATTACCTCTTATATGCCGATGATTTAAAAATATTCAGTCAAATTAACACACTAGCAGACTGCGAACATTTGCAAAGAAACCTACACTGTATATATAACTGGTGCATTGAAAATAATCTATCTTTGAATATCAGTAAATGCCATGTCGTATCCTACTCGAGAAAGCATAATACTTGTCTATTTGACTACAAAATTTCTAATACGCCTCTAGAGAGACCTAACTGTATTAAAGACCTTGGTATCCTTTTTGATCCACAGTTGACGTTCATTGACCATATTGACTTAACTGTTACAGCCTCCTATAAAACACTAGGATTTCTCTTAAGAAATATCAAGGACTTCAATAATATCGATTCATGCAAACTATTATTCAACTGTCTCGTACGATCAAAGTTGGAGTACGCATCAATTATATGGAATCCAATTTATAACTGTCACATTTCAACACTCGAAAATATCCAACGGCGCTTCCTAAAAAACTTATATTTCAAAACACTTGGGCATTACCCTTCTCAAGGATTTCCCCAAGATGTTCTCCTATCCACTTTTAACTTTGATAGTCTCCTAAAGAGAAGGACTACTCAATCAATAATTTTTTTGTACAAAATTATTCACAATCACATAAAGTGTGATCTCCACAATAACATTTCTTATGTTGTACCGCGTATTGCCTCAAGGCACAGTGATACATTTTTGCTTCCTACTCCCAGAACAAATGTACTGGTGCAATCACCATTCTTCCAGATGTTCTCAAACTATAATAGTGTAAACACTCAAATAGATATCTTTAACACTAACATCCATAAAATTAAGCAACTGTGATTATTAAAATGTATATAAATGCATATTTTATACGTAAATGTGTATGTTTTACTGTCTTTATGTATTGCAACCATTTGTTTGTATTTACTCACGTTTCACATGTCACTATTTTTGTATTTTATCTATATTCTAATCTACTAAGTTGTTTGTCTTCTGTTCATTTATTTTTTGTATCTTTGTACTTGTAGTTATACATTTATGCATGTATTTACCCTTATCCTGTAATTGGACTTGGTCTGTTGGATATTGTAACAAATAAATAAATAAATAAATAAATAAATATCTAGTGAATTCCGTAATGTTTAAAGGAAATAGCCCCGAAACAGTTATAAGTCATACTTTGATGCACTTATTGTTAGATGCACAAACATAAACGCCTAGTAACTATACTTTATTAAGATAATAAAAATATATTATTTACACTTGTTCTAAATCGTTCGAAATAAAACTCCGGCGCCTGTCACTGAATATCGCACTTGTGTTGTGAAAAAGGATCGTTCAACCGTTCAACGTCCACTTCTTTGCCACACACAAAAATGTTGAAAAACCGGGGTTGTTTCTTAACACTGTTATGTATCCAATTTGTATTTCACTCAGCAATATCCTCTGAGACTCTACAAATATATTGATGTAGATCAAATACCTGTAATGTTTATTACATCAATTACTGTATACTGATCTGTTTCCGGCTTACGTTGAACGTTCCGTATAGCTAGAGGGATCCGTGAGAAATATCCATGTAAATATGCTAAATTTTAGTTTTTATGACGTTCAGATGAAACTTGTTTTAAAATGTTCGAATTGCATGTCCACGAAAGCGTTTTTTCACAGAAAAGTTCTACACCGTTAAACCGCAGTTCCAGAAAATCTTTAATCTACGAAAGTACTGTTTTATTTAATGGAAAACCACTCGATTCCATAACAAATCACGACACATTTACTTCTATTAAATGTACTGACAAGTCGGTAGCGTTGACTTCATAATGCGTATGTGTATATAAACAATCTCACACGGCACTGGTCATCGTGTAATAAATTAATAATAATTGTTGGACCTTTTTTATTTCAAATGCTTTCTGTATGTTTGAAGTCTTCTGCAAAATATAAAACGCAACCTGCTGTTTATTTTACTATTATTATTGTTTACCGTATCCTATTTACTGTCGTTAAAAAGCAGAAAGAGAGTGACAAGCATGGCGGTGACTTTGTGGTGTCGAAAATTCTCCTTATATTTTTTAAATTATAGTGCCTTATATTATGTGCACAGACAAAAATTATATTTTAAATTGAAAATTGTTTAATATAGTTGGAAGAAACATATGGGAGATGTTTACATTTCCTTAACTGATATAAAAAGTTGAAGTGACATATGCTGTTTAAAGTGCCGAGTTTTTTGTTTTCAATTAGACAATCAGACCGACGCGTGACGCTGCAGGTGTATATAATGTGCGGCCGAAGTCTGGTATTTTTTATCCACCAGTTTCAGTAAACATCTCTTACATCTACTTGCTCAACAACATCAAATAAATAATTTCTCCAAACCAATAATAAATTATTTATTTATTACTTTATGAGTTTTATGACATACACTTTTTATTTCTTACCGCAAAAGTAGGTATTTGTTTCCTATAAGTAATGTATTTATTTGCTTATGTGAATCATACAAAACATTATATTTATCTGTGTGTGAAGACCGTCTCTGGCATAACTACTTTTGTGCCGGGCTCTGATTATTATGAAGGATATCGTTAAGAAATGATTAATGGCGAAAAAATTATAGTTTATGAATCATTATTTCTGATTAATAAAAGAAATAGCACAGTTCCATTAAAAAACAATTCTATAGGACCCCCACGGAAATGAAATTCCGTTTTTTTGAAAAAAAACTAAAAATACTGGTACTTATCAGTAATTCAAACTATTTTCTGCTTTACAGACAACCTTACTAATAATTTCCATAGCCTACTTAGTAATTTTCTTACATCGCATTCATCCGACGCGGCCATTTTGAAAAAATTAAAAAATTGTTCGTATTTCACTTACCTATTTTTTGGAATTTTTTACATCTGAAAAAACTGCTGCACTTAGAAATTTATGCTTAATGAGAAACCATCAGAAAAATATAGTCATTCCATTTAAGAAAAAAAAAGTTGATGTCACTTCCGGTTCAACCGGAACTGATATTTTCATTCCTGTTAGTCTAAAAGTAGCTTATTATTGTCTAATTTATGTGTACCAAAAACCAAATTTTTAAATACAAAAACAACCAAAATATTGGGGGCGTACATTAACTCGTGGCCACCCGGTATGTAAATAGGGACGCTTTACTAAAAATGTTTTTCTCTAACTTTCTCTAAATCCGGTGGTTGTGAATATTTGACCAACTTGGTAACACGGTGAGCTAAAGGGTGTTGTGGGTAGCATATCTGATCCCATTGTCTAACAACTTTCAGCTTCTACAAGGCAATGTTAGCTAGTAACAAATACATGTCTGTATTACTTGAAATATGTAACTCCCTCCCTGATAATCTTGACATTGAGTTTAAAACTTGTCTAATTTGTGCTGTGTTTATTAAATATGCCAATCAAAATAGTGAGATATATTAAATTATAATGACCAACATTCAATATTAACAATTTAGCCATATGAATATGTATAATTTACCCTCTTATTATACGTAAACTTTCAAAAAGAATAGAGAAATGTAATTTTTATGAACGATGTTACATTTTATAGATTTTTGTGTCAATAGATATATTTTAAAGTTTAGGCTAATTAAATTGGAAATATATCAAGCATTATCTTACTGTAATTTTGTGTGCCAACATCACATTATTGTTTGCATAGAGATCAGATAATGTAGAAATTACATTTTGATCAAAATATTTACCCTTCTACACATACCTGCCACTGTTGCCTTGGGAATGTTAAGATACCTATCCTTCTTTATGGCTATATAATGTGATTATATTGGAAGCAAACAAGGCATGTATTGAAGAGATAGTTATGTATTTAGACTTGTTCTTTGATCGAAGTTCAAGACATTTTTCAAATTTCAAATGGTTGACGACCATCCACGCATTGAAAACTCCCCCAGGATGCTATCAAGAAAATGTGAAACATTGTTAAATTTTAGTAAAAAATAAATTATAACTATAATTATGTTATTTTTTTTAAAAAAGGTTCCGAAATCAACAAAAATATTTTTCGTTTCGGAAAGAAAACATGCGTATTCAATATTATTTTTGTAGAATCCTGAATATTCTGCAGAATATTCTAGAATATTTTAATGAAATATTCCTGGATGATTCATCTTCATTGAATCCAGAAATATTCACTTGAGATATATTCCTTGAAGATTTCAGATTTACTCTAAGAATAGTCAGATAATATTCCTGGCACATAAAGCTATCTGGGCAGTCAATTCTGAAGGTTTTTTGTATGAATTTTCCTGTGCCTTTTAAGAAGTCCCTTATATTTAGTCTGATACTGACAAGACTCACACGGGTACATCGTTGCCTCAGATGGGTCCTTATGATTCGCCACATGTGCATTCAGACCACTCTTATATCTAGTCTGAAACGAACAATGCTCACACAGGTACATCCTGACTTCCGAGGAATCCTTGTGAGTATTCAGGTGTCTTCGTAGGCCCTTCACAGTTTTAGTCTCGAAAGGACAAAAGTCGCATTGGATCATAGCTATCTTTGCAGGATTGTCATGAATCAACATATGAGCATGAAGAGCTATTTCACTATGGGTCTGGAACGGGCAAGAGGGGCAGGGATGCAACACCACATCTGAAGAGTCGTGGATCGAAATGTGGTGTCGAAGGAAGAACTTATACTTTGTTTGATATGAACAGAATTTGCACTGGAACATTTTAACTTCCGATGGTTGTTTGTGCAGCAACGAGTGGCTTTTGAAGTCCTTCTCATGGATCGTCTGGTACTCGCAGAAGTCGCATTGCAGCTGCGGTATGTCTGCAGGATTTCTGTGGGTTAACATGTGGTTTTTAAGGCTCGTCTTGTATCTTGACTGAAATGGACAGGAATCACACTGGTATATTTCTATCTCCGAGGAACACTTGTGGATCAAGTTGTGCCTGTTCAGGTTGCATTTATTTTTCGTTTGAAAGGAACATGACTCACACTTGTACAATGTTGTTTCTGACAGGTCCTTGTGTGTCAGCTGATGCACAAGTATGGACCTGGTGACAAAAGAACAAATAAATATTAATTACTGAAAAAACAGTATTTATCTATATGGTGTGAGGTGGAATATGCTTATAGAAGGTGAGCCCTCGACCAAAATTTCTCGTTATCATGGCATGGCTAAATTCATGAAAAATGTTCAATTGCAGTCAAAATAAACAACTTTTTTCCTTGCAGCAAAGTCCCAATGTGTCGGGAAAGGTATGGCCATGCTCTGTGTTAACTGCTCTATGGATTTAATAAAAAACCCATTGAATGCCTTAGCAGCATGATGCATATCTGTTATATTAGTCCCGTTAGAATCTATAAATAAATGTGGCAGTTAATTTTGTATGCGATTGTTGTATTTTTGACTATTTGCCATGCTGTTTTGGATTTATTTTAGAGTTTCCGAGTAAAGAATCATAACATTTTTTGGTGTGTTCAATTTTTAAGATGGTTTTTTCAAAATATTGTACCTAAGGAGGACATCGTCATCTCTTGTAAATATGTATGTCTTATGCAAAAATCTTTTATAAAACCTCCCTCATTAATAATATCAGCCGTTATCCATGGTTTTTTGGATTTAGTATTGTGTTTGATTTTACACATTTCGAGTGGGAAAGCTTTATCCATCAGGTTCAAAAATATATTGTGAAATGATTCAAACCGCTGCTACTGCTGCCGCTGCTATTGCTGCTCCTCGTTGCTCGAACTGAACAACAGTAGCAGTGGCAGTAGAAGCAGTAGGCAGCTTTCAGCGAGAACCTGAGGATAACAGATGAGATTCCGTCGAAACGTCGTTCAGACAAGCATGGCTTCCACAGGAGCCTATCAACTACACGTGAAAACACCCAGAAGCACACCAACACTTCATTTAACACCCGTGAAAACCTAAGAAACAACATTGAATAAAATAAACATATAATCACAAACTGGATCTAGGATCATCACACATAATGTTCAAAATTTTCCAGTATCACTGTGGCCCATAGCTTAAGTACTCTTCAACTGAATGGAAACTATTAGCAGCAAGACATTTTTTCAAACAAAAATTGAATTTATTTACTAAATGTATGGCTTTGATTTCTGACGGTAGCCTATTATACATTTTAATGCCTGTGTGGTATGGAGATTTTTTATGTAAAGTTATATTATAATTTCTACTTTTTAATAGGTAACCTTTTCTGGTATTGTATGAGTGATTGTCTGAATTTGTTATGAACATGTTTAAATTTCTCTTGACAAATTTAATGGTGTTTAATATATACAGACTGTCTATTTTACGAGGGCCACACCAAATATCTCGCTTAATATCTATTGTAGAAGAATAAAGTTTTAGAAACAGTTATCCCATTTTTTGTGAGCTATATTTCAGTAAAAAGAAATTTGAAATCCATAGCCTACTTTATGAGATATATTACAAAAACCTGAAAATTAGGAAAACCACAAACGGTTATAGCTTCCTTATTTGAGGAGATACGAAAAAAGTTAAAGGAATGAAAGTTGACGGCAAAGACAATAAGAATAATAACGTGTAACAAAAAAATCGAAAAATGCAGTTGGCTTTGACATACGCTATTGTGCAAAAATGAAAAATACATATCTCAAAGTAGGCCATGACGCCATTAATTCCGTTATTTTTTTCTCATTCCAACGATATAAAACATGTTACAGAAATTTTAACCGATAGTGTCAATATTTAATATTTTACGAATACCACAATTCATATAATTGAATCGTAACAATCAGCTGTGCCATAATAGTAAAAATTCACTTTATAATAATTATAATTCCGTAATTATTTATTACAATTTAATACAAACCAATAAATATCTCATAAATAAAAATACAAGTACAAAACGAACATCCAAAGAAAAAAACGAAAAACTATGTATAACAGTACTACCTACTACTATATTGAAAAGAAATTGTGTGTATTTATTTTTCTAACTACAAATGCTCAAATTGTGCACCATGCATTCTGACACATAAACGTGCTCTACGAGACACGTCACGCATTACATTTTGGAGCATTTCAGGAGTAATTGCCTCACATGCGTTTCGAATTCTGGTTTTGATGTCCTCAATATTTTCAGGGGCAGTTTGAAATACCTTGTCTTTAATGTAACCCCAGACGAAAAAATCCAAGGGAGTAATATCTGATGATCGAGCTGGCCATAGAATGGGTCCATAGGTGCCTATCCAGCTATCTGGCATAACTTGATTTAAATAATTTGTACATATTACAGCAGTGTGAGGTGGAGCCCCATCTTGTTGAAAATATGAATAATTTAATCTTTCTGCCACTGTTAATTCATAAAGAAAATCTTGAAATTCGTTTTGCAGGAAATTAAGGTATCTACGAGCGGTTAATTTTCCATCATAGAAATAAGGTCCAATTACTTTAGTCCCTAAAAGACCCAACCAAATATTCGTAGAAAATCTTTCTTGGAAAGCAGTCTCTCTGCACCAATGTGTATTTTCTCGTGTCCACTTATAATGCATATTTCTATTGAAAAATCCATTATTAGAAAAATTTGATTCGTCCGACCAAAGAATTTTGCTACATATCAGCGCGTCATTCCTTTTCTTATTTAATAACCATCTACAAAATCTTACTCTCCTTGGCTTATCTCCCTCATTTAAATGTTGAACTTTCCTCATTTTGTAGCATCGAAATCCGTTTTTTTTCAATATTTTTCTGGCTCTGTCTTTTTTTATGCGACTTTCTCTGAATTTGTCTCAAAGAGGTTTCCTCATTTTGGTTAACATAATTCATTACTCTATTCACTTTTCTTACATTATACGCAACATGCGCTCGCCTTACTACTTTTTTTGAAAATGAACCGTGCGTTTTTAAATTTTGAACTAACTTCCTAAACATAGTTCGATTTGGCTGCGGAGCATCTGGAAATCTATCTCCGTAAACCGTGACTGCCATCTCAGCGTCAAAATTGCACTGACAATAAATGCTAATCATATTGAATTTGTTATTATTGGTGTACACCATAATTACTGATATAAAATTTGTCTTAGAACTCGACAACGCAACATACAACATACAACAGTGACAATCTGTCAAATTTATTAATAACTGTATACATTGTTTTTCACTAATTATGGCACAGCTGATTGTTACGATTCAATTATATGAATTGTGGTATTCGTAAAATATTAAATATTGACACTATCGGTTAAAATTTCTGTGACATATTTAATATCGTTGGAATGAGAAAAAAATAACGGAATTAATGGCGTCATGGCCTACTTTGAGATATGTATTTTTCATTTTTGCACAATAGCGTATGTCAAAGCCAACTGCATTTTTCGATTTTTTTGTTACACGTTATTATTCTTATTGTCTTTGCCGTCAACTTTCATTCCTTTAACTTTTTTCGTATCTCCTCAAATAAGGAAGCTATAACCGTTTGTGGTTTTCCTAATTTTCAGGTTTTTGTAATATATCTCATAAAGTAGGCTATGGATTTCAAATTTCTTTTTACTGAAATATAGCTCACAAAAAATGGGATAACTGTTTCTAAAACTTTATTCTTCTACAATAGATATTAAGCGAGATATTTGGTGTGGCCCTCGTAAAATAGACAGTCTGTATATGCTGAGGATGGTTAGAATTTTATAATTTTTGAAATAAGGTCTACAGGAATCCCTTGGTGCAATATCAAATAATAACCTGACAAGCCTTTTCTGCAGGATGAACATACGATTTATACTTGAGGCAGCACCCCAAGCCACAATGTTATATGATAAATGTGAATATGCAAGTGGATAATAAATATTTAATAACGATTTGATACTAAAGATACCTTTCAACTACCTTAATGCGAAGTATGCATGGTTTACCTTTTTGCAAATATTTTGAATTTGTTGTTCCCAGCAAAGACTCTTGCCTATTATAACTACAACTTAACTATTGGTGAAAAATTTTCAGTAGGTATTACTTTGACGAGATATTCCGAAGGTGATCTCCGTTGTGAGAAGTACACACATTCAGTTTTACCAATATGTAAGATTAGTGCGTTACTCTGTCACCAGTTTTGATACAAAAGTAGAGTGTTATTTACTTGACCTTGTAGTTCTACTGGGTCCTGTGCAGAAAGCAGCATCGAAGTGTCATCGGCAAACATAACAACTAATCCCTCCTGCATAATTGCAGGGAGATCATTGACATGTAGCAAAAATAGTAGTGGTCCAGTATGGAACCTTGAGGAACTCCCTGAGTGACATAATTTTCTGATATTGTACCATAATTACTACATGTAATTTTCTGTCAGTCAAGAATAATTTAATACCATTTAATGCCGGACTTCTAATCCCCAACTTTTGCAATTCGTATGCAACAAAATCAATATTCAAAGTATCAAATGCTTTGCTTAGGTCGAGGAATAAGCCAACAACATGATTTCTTTTTGTCAACTTCGTCATATACAGACTGCAGAAGCTGGGGATGGTGGCGGTTTCGTTTGATTTATTTTGCGCATGCTGGTTTGCTGTTATAATCTATTTAATTAAGAATGTTGATTATCCTATTAAATATTAATCATTCTATAACTTTTGATATTACACATAAGATGGAAATTGGTCAATCATTTTCAAAATCAAGCTCATCGCCTTTCTTGAATACTGGCAGAACTGGCAATTTTAAAAATGCTAGAAAAATGGCCTTGCTGAAAGCATTTGTTAATTAAATATGCCAAAGGTGCTGCGACTTTCTCACATGCATACTTTAGGGTTTTACTGGATGTACACCTGTAGCATTAAATTTTAAATTTTCTATTATGTTTATAACTTCCTCAGGTGTCGTAAGCGTCAAGAATATTGTCTGTTCCACATAAGAAGAATTAGTACACTCAGTCGAAACATTGTCCTTGAAATATTCAGACATTTTCCCAAAATGGTCGACAATGATTTTGGGATTTGTTGTAGGTGTTGTTTATATTAATTGTTATTTTTCTACTTCCAGCATTTCTACCGAGTTGTTTATTAACCAAACTCCAAATTTCTTTTGAACTATTGGTTGCTTCATTTACTTGTGTGAAAAATATGCTATTTTGGTTTGTTTTATGTTATTATATTACTTTCCTTGTCTTTATACAATTTCATTAGATTAAAATCATTTAATTGATTTGCTAACCTATATAAATTTATCAAGTCTTGGCTCTCTTTGATTAAATCTCAGTTAAGCCAGTTCTTGCAATTTACCTGTGGAACAGTTAATATAAACAAAAGCTCATTGCGGCGAGCTAAAACGTAGATTTCTGGGAAACATGAAACCGTATACCTATGGACGCAAGCTGGCAGGAGGTGGTTTATACTGCTAGATCCAGAAACAGAAGAAACACAAAACTTAGAAAAAGAATAAATAAGGAGATGATGACAGATGGAACCAAAAAAAAGCATGGAGTCTTAAAAGCATCTCACAAACACTTACACTTCCCTTCCTACATTTCTACCACATGCGTCATGTGGCTCTTGCTGCTGACAACAAGCATGTCCAATGACCAATCCAGTGTGTCTATAAGCATCAAATGATCGAATCGGTACATAATACTGTCTAATTATGATTTGACACCAGCCTACTTAGTGTTTTGACTAATATAATAGGGCTCGTCGCTTTTGATTGATGTAATTTAGTACCTATTTCTCAAAAACGGTCGATATTACGAAATGTAAAAAAATTTCTAAATGAATTAACTATAATATTTAGTTCCTTTTTTTAACTGAAAGAAAAAAATAACAGACAAAAATATTTACAAAATTATAAATAAGAACGGTAGTTAATATCACCCCTTTGTATACACGCTAGATGAATGAAATAGTTTTGTTAGATGCCTATCCATTAGTAACCGAGATGTGTCAAAATTCGTCTCTTTCTGATTACGTTATTTTTAGATAGAAATTAAAAACCATTTTATTGCACACCCCTTAAGGGGGCGCCACACCAAGGAAACTATGATTGCACAAAACACGTAATTGTAACGTAAAAAATCCTGAATACATACATAAATTTCGCGAGTTAAGGCAGGAAACTAAACATTTAATCACAATCTCCCATGCAAATTACATTCGAAACATCGAAAGTGATATAAATAATAACCCAAAGAAATTTTGGGATTATATTAAAAACAAAAAAAGGACCTCAATTGTTGCACCTAGATTTTCTTATAATGGCGAATCCCTTGAGAACGGAAAGGATATTTCTAACGCATTTGCGCATTATTTTAAATCTATTTACAGCAGTAGTACTCCATCACAACAAGACTCTAAATGTAAAGACTATAACCTAGATAGTTTTAACATACACAATATCAGTGCAAGCGAAATCTTAAATGCAATAAAATCATTAAAACACCAAGCCGCTATAGGCGTGGATGGACTGCCCACGTACTTCTTTAAGGCCTATGCCGACATACTCGTGTTACCTCTACAAATTGTTTTTAATAAAGCATTAGAAACCAATACATTTCCTGATAATTTCAAAATTGGCCGAATAACTCCTATACACAAATCTGGAATTACTAACCTAATAACAAACTATCGACCAATCACGGTACTGCCATCACCATCTAAAATCTTTGAACGTGTTATCTATAACAGAATATACTCTCATGTGTCACCAATACTTCTGGAAGAGCAACACGGTTTTGTCAGTAAAAAGTCCACCGTCACAAATTTGTCAGTATTCAGCGACTACGTTGCAAACAATATAAATGACTCGCAAGTTGATACCATCTATACTGATCTAGCAAAGGCATTCGATCGAGTAAATCATAAAGTCTTGTTAGAAAAACTAAAGTCCTTTTCTTTTAATAATGATTTATTGAAATTCTTAGAGTCATACCTAACCAACCGTACTAATTTCGTGAGATTTGTCAATAGCAACTCAGATAGCTTTATTTCTACCTCAGGTGTGCCTCAGGGCTCCATATTGGGACCGTTGCTTTTTGTAATATCCATTAACAACATTTCGGATTATATTAAATATGCCAAATTTCTCCTGTACGCGGATGACTTAAAAATCTATCTTACGATAAGTTCCATTGAAGACATTGACAAGCTCAAAAGTGATATCAAAGCAATTTCTGAATTTTGTGAGGATAATGACCTGGCTCTAAATGAATCCAAATGTAAAGCAGTAACATATACAAGAAAGAAGAACCCCTTGATGGGAATATATACTGTAAACGATGTCCAAATCGAAACATTAGATGAAATCAAAGATCTGGGTATAGTATTTACCAAAAACTTTTCATTCAATAACCATATTATAAAGTTAACGGCCGAGTGTTACAGAAAACTTGGTTTCATTCTTAGAGCTAGTCAAGATCTTAATTATGATACATCCATAGTCCTGTTTAATGCATTCGTGCGATCTAAATTGGAATATGGTTGTGTTATCTGGAATCCTAGAACTCTCACATACACCGACATGTTAGAAAAAATACAGAAAAAATTTTTAAGATCCATGTACCTAAAAAGACATGGGATATATCCCTTTTTAATATCGTATGAGCATCAGAGAACTGAATTTAATGTTACTCTCCTAAGCAAGCGTCGCGAAAATGCCCAAATTTTGTTCATCTTTAACATATTAGATAGCCAGATAGTTGTACCTGACATACTTTCAGCAATAAATATTAACATACCCGATATAAGACTAAGACTCAGGGATAATCTATTTAAAATATCTAATCTAATTTCTCCCATTCAAAAATGTTTGCTTACCATTAATAATTTCTTAAGAACCTGTAATATAGATATTTTCAATATCAATAAAAACAGCCTACTTTCCCATCTGTGATACCACTGTATACTGATTTTGTACTTTTTGAAAATTATGTTCTTTTTTCTCCCTTTTTTGTGTGTGTATATGTATTTATATATATTTACATTCTTGTATTTTTATATTACAATACCTAACTGTGTACATATAATTGGACCTTGTCTGTTTGTATACAGTATAAATAAAAATAAATAAATAAAAATAAATAAATAAATAATTGTCTACATATAATGAAAACTAATTTTATAATTGTTTATTTTAATGGTTGAAAGCACAGGAAAGTTAAAAACGTAAACGAAAACTGCGTATTTCATGTTATTTCCTGTGGAAGATTTAGGTTGTGCGTTCTGCAATCTCGACAGCTGTCAAATTGTGCATGTCGCCAATAGTGAAGAGAAATTAGGTTATAATTTTATAAAGAGAAGTTAGCAGATTAACAAATTCCCTAAATACAAGTTACCTACCAACTTCAGTAAATCGGAAACAATAGAGTACGGTGCATAGAGGCAAGAGGTAATCTTGGTTTAAAAATTAAAACTTATTACTTATCCACCGCTTAGAATGGTGCAAGAGGCTGTTAGTGAATCGAAAATGGTGAATAGAATATTAATATTATTATTGTTACCTTCGATATTTGGTCTGGTATGAACAGGATTCACACTGGAACATAGTTACTTCCGAGGGTTTCTTGTGGGTCAACATGTGCATTCGCAGGTACTTTTTGCACTTTGTTTGAAATGAACAAATCTGGCACTGGTGTACGGTCGGTTCCAACGGGCTCTTATGAGTGAGCTTGTGCGTGTAATATTCCTTTCTACTTTTCGTCTCAAAGGGACATGATGCACATTTGTACACTTTTACTGTCGGAGGATCACTTTGGGATGAACATTCACACACAGTGAATTCTAATGCATTTTTATATTTTCCTTGACACTGACACATCTTAATACTGTCTATAGAATGGGATTGATTTTCATCAGGAGTTTGAGAATGTGGTAAAGCTTCTTGGAAGCTGAAACATATAAAAAAAATAATAAATTATGGCCTGCAAATAACACATTCTATGCAAAGTGTCAATAATAATTACATTCTCCAAGTTTTTAACTAGATTCAAAATAATTACCAGAGCACAACATGGATTTCTCCCTAAAAGATCTACAGAGTCCGCATGTATTGACGGTTTAAGTTATATATCACAAAGTTTAAATCAGAAATTAAAATTTTTTTTATTGATGAGTGTTTCTACACATTGGATGAATTTATAAATAGGTTTAATTCTTAAATGAGTAAAAATGTGTTAGGAAGAAAGGAAAAAGAAATTATGTATTATGTGTCTATTGTCCCATATATAATCTTATCTATTTTATAACTAAAATAATCTTGTCTTAATATTTTAACTGTTTTTTTGTTTTTGTGATTACTATTTTATATACTGAGCTTTTATCTATGTACTAGTAATGTTGAAAATTGTGACCTGCCCTTTGTACTGTGTATGTTAGTTTGGGCCAATAAACTATTCTATTCTATATTCAGAGTTAGACCAGGTAAAATTGTGAGTGGCATTTATTTTGATGTTAGTGTAGCTTTTGACTCGATAGAAACTGAGTATTGATACATAATTTAAATAATCTAAGCATAGGGAGAAACTTATCTAATTTACTAATGTCCCTTTTATCCAACCGTAAAATTAGTATGCAACTGAACAAAACTAGGTCGGAAAATTATAATATAGATTTATGAGTTGTCCAAGGGTCTGTTCTTGGACCTCTGCTCTTTCTTTTGTTTGCAAATTATTTACCGAATCATATGCCAAAATATTGTAAAATTATAATGCATGCTGATAATACCAGCTTCATAGTGTCTCTCTTAGATCCAGATATTATTAAAATTCAACTCAAAACTATACTCCAAGAATTTAATCAATGGGCAACAAAATATCATCCTTATTTTCTAAAATCCTCAATTTTAACTGTGCCCTGTATTTTTATTTTCAAAACGCTAACACATGTGAAACAAAACCATGAAAATTTTGTAAAAAATAATGATTCCCACGAATACTCTACTTGTAGTGTCTCCTTAATAAAGCTCCCTCAGCTCAAAACAACCTCATTCGAAAAGTCACCTCATTACACCGGTCCAAAATTATATAACAAGCTTCCTCAATCAACTCATGAGAAAAAAACCATACAAATTTTCAAATCCACTTTGAAAAAAATGTTGCTTAAAAAAAATGCTACTATAACGTGGGCGAATATTTGTGCGATTCATTGATTTTGTAACTAGAATAGAATAGAAATTTATTCATGCTAGACATACATAAATAATCTTTGCACACGTCACTGGTATAGTATTTACGAACTCAATTGGAACAGTACGGAACCAGAGGATCTTACGGGGTATTATCAATATATCGCTTCACATTGAATGAGAGAGCACAGAATTTTACAGATTTATATTCACCAGTCCTCATCTACAGTCCACGTGGACTTGTCCGCCTGTCACATAGAAATATAGGTGGGATTAGATGCTTAGAGAATTTGATTTATCAACACCAACCTTGTTCAGAGTTTTTGTATGCCACAATATATAAAACAAAAATTACGTACAATCTGTTTGAATCGTATGATCTGTACGAGGCAGTGCAGTACAGTCAGGTGCGTTATAAATTACTTAATTCTAGTGAATATTTCAACAAATTATTAGTTTTATTACTGTGTTTGAGTGATTTTTTGCAATTAATTGTTTAAAATGGCATTTTGGAGGTCTTTCGATAGTAGTGACAATGAAACGGACGATTTTGATACAGAGCCTATACAAGTGGAATTTGAAAATAAAGACTTACACGTTCAAACTCAAAGGGTTATTTTGAATATTTACTCGTAAAAGGCGAAAATATTGATTCTTCATTTAATCAAATTGTGAAGAGGATTTGTGAATTAACCAAATTTAGCCATATTACAATTTATAGGGTTATTAGAGCCGGGGATGTAGTTGATTATTCTACCAAATGGAAAAGAGTTGGACAAAAACTTAAAAACTAGATAACGCATCCAAAGATGTCATTTGTCGATTTGTGTATGACTTTAACAATGAACAGTAGGTGCCAACATTAGAAATGATTAGGTATAAGTTATGTGACTATCCAGATTATAACTACAAATCATTAGATACTTTGCGAAACGTTTTGCTCGATTGTGGTTTTAGGTACAAAAAATTGGACAAATGAATGGTAGTGGAATCAGCATGCATCGTTGATTATCGACATGAGTACCTGCGTAAAATAAAAGAATACCGAGATGCAAATAGAGACATAATTTATCTTGGCGAAACATGGTTTGACACCCATGATGTAGTTCAATACGGTTGGGTAAATTAAACTTTATCCAATCTAAATCCAAAATGTATCGTGGCGACATCGAATCGATAAATGCCAACTGTTAAAACTTATCTTATTTCAAAGGCTTTTTATTCTGTTGATGAATACTTAATGACATAACAGATTGTAGAAAAATTATTGTTTTGTGTTGTAAGCTCACAAATATGTAAACTCTTTATTTATAATTATGCAATTATTGACGGACGATATATCCTATATCGTCTTGTATGATCTATTGGATTAATAAAGGTATTATTATTATTATTATTATTATTAATATTATTATTCAGTCTATACCCAGAACATATTCAAACTCGTACTTATCGTCGCTGTACCAAAAGAATATAGGCTATATTTATCGAGTTAAGATTTTCATATAGACCCGATACAGGTTATATACAGTTTGGTTATGCGGGTACAACATTTTACTCTAGATTTGTAAATAAATGTTAATAGTAGAGACTCAGAATACGAAAAAGTCGTCTAGAAACATGTTCCGTGGAACATTGAAAGGTAAAAATGTACTGAGTACTTTATTATATAGTACCTAACATGTATATACACCCCCTAAATTCGTCTGGCGATACCGGTGTCCAAGCACCCCCCAGGGGTGAAAAACCGAAAAAAACGAAAAATTAGATATTTGCCTCATCTTTCTGCCAAATTTTTCATTTTTGATAAATTATATATGGTAACAAAGTTATGGCTATTTATAGGTAAGAGATGTGTATTGTTTAAAGCGTACACTGTTTCCTAAACACTAGCATAGTTCTCTTATCGCGCAAATATTCATTTTGCTATTTTCGTAAATTCATTCCACTTGTGATTGTAGGCAGACGAACGAAAATTTGAAAAAATTGACAAGAATAAAAGTTGTAGTCTATACTATCTGGATTAGACCAGTTTTTACGGTTTTACTTTTGGATTATAAATGAGCGAGTTATGAAGAAAATAGTTAGTTGTTGTTAAAAATGTAATTCAACCCCCAGTTGCAACTATCTCTACTCTGTCGTTTTCCCTCGCACTTTAACACGTCTTCCCGCTCGTCACCTCGGCCCGTGAAGCTCTATATGCTCACATATAAATGCATACTCCTCTGTAGAATATTGTTTCATCACATGTTTTTTGTGGTGTATAATTAGATATTGTTATATATTTATAACATTATTGTGAAATATTGAGTCTTCATCAAGTAATACCGAAAATGAATTAAATGCGGAATTTAAATTGAAGATTAAAAGTCGAAAATCACTTAATTCAAGGAAATTATTATCTTTTAATCATGAAAAGGCAGATACTAGAATATTGTTGCACATATCAGCCAAATCTGAAGGTTTTACAGAATGCATTATAATATAAGCTGTAAGGATACTGATGTACGATGTACTGGTTCTCTTACTTCATTTTATAGAAAGTGTTGACGTAAATGTTTACATGCAGACAGCACAAATGAAAATAATAGATATATAAATTCTTTCAATATTGTTAATATTTTAAAATAAAATATATTATTCGTGAAAAATCTTTGAAATAAATTGCAATCTGCTATCGCGTTCATGTGAAAATTATGTTTCTTTAGAAGTAACAAAATTTAGGGAGTTGGAAAAGTTTTGCATGTTACTGTACTCTCCCACCAATTGCGATAATATTAATGATTTGAGGGCGAAGATGGCATTTCAATGTCTCAATTCAGTATAGACAAATTGCCCCCCTATAAGTGACGCCTTGAATCAACACTGTTTGAGAGCATTTTACCAATTTATTATATGGAGCAGTGCTTAAAACCCAGTTATTAATATGCCGAATCCTTTGGAGTACGGGTGGAGAATAAATGAAGATAATTTTTATTTACCTATATGGACAAATAAATCGCCAAATGCCAGCTCTGACTGCAGAAATGTCATTTTGTTATTGTAAAACAGGTAAAAGTATTGCAAATCGTTTAAACAACGTTTATTAAAAAATGTCATTTCAGGATGCTCAACCAATGCAAAAAATATAAATTGATACACAGACAAAATCACAGTTGTAGATGAAGAAACGGACGATGAAATATTAGCAAAATGATGATTTGTGAGATCATTACTTTTGTATTTTATTATAATGTGCATTTTTCAATTAATACGAAAATGTATTACCTTGTAATAACTTCAACATCAATTTTATTTGTTTAGTATTATTATTAATTGGTTTATTAATAATCAATGTGTCTTATTATTATTGTGGCATTTCACACGCCTCCTATATTATTATTATTAATATTATTAAGACAAGTAAAGGGTGTGGGTAAATAATTATTAATTATAAAAGTAGTTTTTCTTCCAAAAATTCATTATTTTATATTTTAAAAACTATGTAATTTAGGTCATTAGTATCTGCGTTAATGTATTTTTGTCTTATTTTTGTTAGGACAATTACGTCCTAAATTAATGTTATGTTATATCACACTATCCAGGCTAATTTCTAATGAATAAGTTTAAATGGCAATATTTTTACGACTATGCGAGCAGCGAGTGAGAGAGAGAGGGAAATAGACAAATCTTGCGATAGCTGCAACAGGGGTGTTGCGGGAATTCTGTCAACAGGTTAGTATTTCTTTTATAACTTTCTTATTTATAGGCGGAATATAAAAATAAAAAAACGATTATAATTTAGACAGTACATGCTACAACTTTTATTCTTATCAATTTTCTAAAATTTTCGTTCGTTTACCTACAATCGGGAGTGTAATGGATTTGCGAAAATAGTAAAATGAATATATGCATAATAAGGAAGTTACATAGGTCTATAACAACCATTATCCGCTTCAACTAATGCAATTTCTTCACATATAATTTGCTATAACTTTATTATTATACATAATAAAACAAAAATTTGAAAACTTTTAGAAAGATTAGGGAAAAATCTAATTTTCTAGTTTTTTCGCTTTTTCACCCCTAGGGGTTGTTTGGACACCGATATCGCCAGACGAATTTACGGGGTGTTTATACAAGCCAAATACTATGCAACAACGTAATCAACACATTTTTACCTTTCAATGTTCCACGGAAGTCGAGATAGATCTCGTTTTGAACTCTACTATAAATACAAATGGAGAAGAAAACGATAATTCCTTGTATATTGATTAATATTACAAAAAATTTTAAGAGTACCTTCTTGCAGCCATTTCAATGCTCTGCAAAAATATTCAAGTATTCCGTAATTTTACAAGGTGATTAAAAAAATATAGCCAATCAAATATCGGTTATTATGAAAAATAAACAAGATATTTGGTTGTTGTCAAGTTTACAAAGAGTACTTATAGAGATTCAGCTATTGAATATAACGGAAATTATTGGAAAAAAAAATGTTTTTTTCTGTCTCACTTTAAGAGGATGTACTTCCTTAGGGATGCATTTTTGGACTAAGGTAAGTTGGCTTATACGTGCCCAACTCAAGAATCACAGGTTCCAGTCCTGGAACTCAATTCTGGGACACCCTGTATAGTAGGAGATGCCTACTGTACGCACGAAAATAAAATTATAATTATTTCAGATTGCCACTGATTTATTCCAAAACAAGCAAGTTAGTGCTCAATCAAAGGAGCAAAGCAAAAAGATCCTTAAAGAGATCCGATCGTAGTGAATCAAAGATGAAATATTGTCACAGTTCCAGACATTTACTAACAGATAATATTTATGAATAAGCATTAAATTCCAATGTTAAATAATGATCATATACCTGTTAAAACTTAAATTGGTATTCGGCTCGACATCGACAACCAAATAGCACACAATATAATGGGTTTTTGTTGGAAACTGGTAACAGAATAATGAGCAACATGCATGAATTTTAGAAACGCAATAATTTATTATTTTTTCGTTATATATGTTATATAAGTTGAGAAAGTAATGAAGAAAGGGTATTAAAAATGTGTAGCCTAAATAAACGACTTTGAAATTCAAAATTTTATGGGAACATATCCACGTGACTGAAAACACCACGCTATTGGTCTGACGTCATTCGGCATAATGTCTAATGGTCGTCTACCTGCCAAGGGGTTAAATCGTAAATTGTTTTGTGTTTTGTAAATGTGTATTGATATTTTCATAAAAGAAATCATTCATTTATTTATTTATTTTAATTATTAAGTGGTAAAAATGACGGACAGTGGGTTTTTATGGGGCCAGAGTGACAATTTGCCCGTTGTTGATGTGTTTATGATGACAAACTTTTTTGCTACTAATACTAATTTTATAAGTGCAGAAATTGGAGGTACTAAAGCAACAATAAGGTATGTGTCATTCATTATTCTAAACATTAATTCAATTGTGCCCATTTTTATCCTTTTACTGTAGTTAAATATAACAAATTATTTATGTACCTAACCTCAAAATAGGTAAACAAGGCAATGTTTTAATGTTATATTAATTTATATTTTTCATCTTAGAATGCTTTACTTTTTTATATAATAAATACCTTCCGTCACTTACTAAGTACGTACTTTTAGATAGGTAGGTACATTAATAGTAAAAATAACTGTTGACATACATAGGTATATATACCTAAATATATAACTGAATAATATGTAGAACGTCGAGAAGTTACATTATTCCCACCGTTCTTATACATTTATACATTTTAATTCAAGGTTCCTATTAACAGAAGTTAGCAAACTTTGGTATTCCTATAAATAGGAAAGTGACCAAATTCACCATGATATGTAAACAAATTATCACCATAATATTAGGGTTAGGTACATATTTTCATAATATTATTATAAAATAATTAGTTTTAATGGGTAAATTTACATCAAAATAATCCTGGCAGCAATATAATCTTGAGGATGACGATAATTCTGCGTTTCGGTCGTCTCGTCTCATAGCTCTGCACCATTTCTTCCTAACTTTATCGCGTCTAGGCACATTAAAAAATAACTTTTCTGGAGTTTTTATTGTAGTATTTGTACATTTGGGTACAATACAATATTTATAGCTACTTTTCTTTGTATTTTCCATAACACAACATAAGTATAATGTGTACACATTCGCAATCACAATACGTTTTCCGTCGGTGCGATGTGCCCGATGACGTCACACACAAGAAGCGCGGAAACTTCTCCATTTAAACGCAGTTAAATTGACAGCTGCAGTAAATAATTTTTTTAGCCTTTAATTAGAACATTAAACAAAAATAAAATACTGGAATAATAATTTTTTTAGTGATCTATTCATCTGTGATGTTTAAAAAAATTATGTATTTTGCTCATTAACAGCATTTAAATCTAAAATAATCTAAAGATGCTGTATATATAATATTAAGATCAATCCTATAAATTCTGTAAACACGAAGAAAATAACTGAAAACCCATAGGTAAACAATGCACATCTCGCCAAATCAAAGAAAATATTGTACAAAATACGTAATTGTCTATATACCGGGTGGCCACGAGTCAATGTATGCCCCCAATATTTTGGTTGTTTTTGTATTTAAAAATTTGGTTTTTGGTACACATAAATTAGACAATAATAAGCTACTTTTAGACTAACAGGAATGAAAATATTACTTCCGTTTGAACCGAAAGTGACATCAACTTTTTTTTCTTAAATGGAACGACTATATTTTTTTTATGGTTTCTCATTAAGCATAAATTTATAAGTGCAACAGTTTTTTCAGATGTAAAAATTTCAAAAAATAAGTGAGTTACGAACAATTTTTTAATTTTTTCAAAATAGCCGTGTCAGATGAATGCGATGTAAGAAAATTACTAAGTAGGCTATGGAAATTATTAGTAAGGTTGTAGACTTGTCTGTAAAGAAGAAAATAGTTGTTTGAATTACTGATAGGTACCAGTATTTTTAGTTTTAAAAAAAAAAAAAAAACGGAATTTCATTTTCATTTTCGTAGGGGTCCTATGGAATTTTTTTTAATGGAACTGTACTATTTCTTTTATTAATCAGAAATAATGATTCATAAACTATAATTTTTTCACCATTAATCATTTCTTAACGATATCCTTCGCAATAATAGAAGTATTTTTAAAAAGTAAGTGCCAACAAATCATTTTAATAAGGTACCTATCTACATTTAAATCCAAAATTGCAGATAGCCATGAAAATGACAGACATTTACAACAATTGAATTAGTCTTGACTTACTTACTAATTTTCTAAAGCAAGTGTATTAAAGTTGTTTTAAACAGGAAAATTAATATAACTGAAAATTATTCAAAAGATGAAAAAGTTGACATGATCATTATTTATGGAGAGACTCGACGTAATGTAAGTAGAGCACAAAGTCTGTATGGATGGGGATATCCAGAAAGAAGACAACCTCCGAGAAACTACTTCGCCCTGTTGGAGCAACAATTTAGAACTGAACCTAATGTAGAAATTGAAGAAAGATTTATTGTGGATGAAGAAACGGAAATTAATGTATTGTATGTATTTAGTGTATGTTGACCCAACCATTTCGATAAGACAAACTGAACAAGAATTACCGGTTTCCAAAGAATCAGCCAGAAAAATTTTAAAGAAACACGGCTATCGTTCTTATAAATATCAATTGCATCAATTTTTGTATGAGAATGATTATCAATGAAGAATAACCTTTTGTAATTGGTTTCAGTTACGCTAATTAAGAAATGAGAATTTTATCAAAAACATTTTGTTCACTGATGAATCGTTAATTACTTGGGTTATTTAATCGAAACAACACTCGATATTGGGCAATTGATAATCCTCACATTATGAGACAGGGACGGTTTCAGGAGCGGTTTGGCTTCAATGTTTGATTAGGCGTACTGGGTGACCATATCATAGGTTCAATAATTTTTAACGAAACTCTAACTGGACCAAGACATCTAGAATTTCTCCAAAATATAATAGTTCCACAGATTAATCAAATTCCCAATACCAATATTGACGAGGTTTACTTCCAACAAGACGGGGCTGGACCATAAAATGCTATTATCGCTAGGGATTACTTAAATCAATTATTTCCAGATCATTGGATTGGGACCCATGGTCCAGTCAGATGGCCTGCAAGGTCGCCTGACTTAACCCCACTCGATTTGTTTATTTAGGCGCATTTGAAAAGTAGAGTCTACATGACTGCTCCAACCACAAGGCAAGATCTGGAAGAAAGAGTTCGACACGAAACTGCACAAATAACAATCAACAATTACAGAATGTTAGACGTGCAACGATAAGTGTGTATTAATCATAACGTAGAACAGTTTGAACAATTTTTATAATGGTTTATTATAATTCAAATTTTAAATAGTTTTGTTATTCTTGGTAATTTATTTATGGTTGTAACGTTATACTTATTAAAATTATTTCTTGTTTAATTTGCGTTTACTTTTTAAAAATACTTCTTTTATTACGAAGGATATCGTTAAGAAACGATTAATGGCGAAAAAATTATAGTTTATGAATCATTATTTCTGATTAATAAAAGAAATAGCACAGTTCCATTAAAAAAAATTTCATAGGACCCCTACGGAAACGAAAATGAAATTCCGTTTTTTTGAAAAAAAAACTAAAAATACTGGTACCTGTCAGTAATTCAAACAATTTTCTGTTTTACAGACAAGCCTACAACCTTACTAATAATTTCCATAGCCTACTTAGTAATTTTCTTACATCGCATTCATTTGATGCGGCCATTTTGAAAAAATTAAAAATTGTTCGTATCTCACTTATTTTTTGGAATTTTTTACATCTGAAAAAACTGTTGCACTTAGAAATTTATGCTTAATGAGAAACCATAAAAAAAATATAGTCATTCCATTTGAGAAAAAAAAGTTGATGTCACTTCCGGTTCAACCGGAAGTGATATTTTCATTCCTGTTAGTCTAAAAGTAGCCTATTATTGTCTAATTTATTTGTACCAAAAATCAAATTTTTAAATACAAAAACAACCAAAATATTGGGGGCGTACATTGACTCGTGGCCACCCGGTATAATAAAAACTAAACATAAAACTGTTTATTTCAATAGCTGATAGCACAAGAGAGGTAAAAAAGCAAAGAAAAACTGCGCATTTCACATTAATTACTTTGGAAGATTAAGGTTGTGTGCCCGCTCATCAGCTGTCAAATGCACACACGCCTTATTATTTTTAGATTGCTCATTTCGGTTATTATTACATAATACTACTTTAATAATAAAAAAAAAAGCAACTTACTTTTGATCTTTATCAATTACACAACTAATTAGATTTGTTGTTAGAAACTTATTGTAGTACCTGTCAGAATCATGCTGGTCAGTTTTTATTTCAATATCTCCATTATCAAATGGCAGAAGTTTCTGATTTTCCGATTGCAGTAAACATCCATCTTCAAACCCAATGTTATTTTCTGTTTCGTCACTGATTTGTTGTTTTATTTTAATATCGCCAATATTACCTCGATCTTCCTCGAAGGCCGGTTCAGTTTTTATTTCAAGGTGAAGAGCACCATTAAATTTCTGACTGTCCATTTCCATGATATCATCATTAGGTTCAATTATCTCCTTTTTAATATTCTCGTGTGTCTTACAAAGGCTGTCCTCCATTGTTATACCTTGAGTATTACTTTCAATAACGTTTTTTTTTAAATTGCCTTGTTGCACACAAAAGCTTTCCTCCATTTTTACAACTTAACTCTGTTACCATCTTCATTTAACAACATATTTTGCAAAGCAGACTGATGTAGGTTCAATTTTATGAGATCTTGGCTACCTGTATTTCTGGCTATGCAATATTCTTTATATTTTCTCCACCAATCCAACAATTCATTAAAAAACTATAATAATTCGCAATACTGGGTACGGATTATAGGCTGTTTGACGATGCTCCAATCCTATTAAATTAAAAAAAAAGAAAGAAATAATAATAATATAAATGCATACTTTAAATAAAAACAGAGGCTGAAGGCAAAAATCGTCAGTTTCTGCTCTCTTAATCTGAGACCTGAAACCTGTTGAAATCAAATTATAGTCAGAAAATGTTCATGTTAAGGACTAGTCCTTTACTGTATGAAAAGGTTTATAATATAGTAGAGGCATTTTATGCTTTTAACTGGGAACCCATCGCAGCTAATCCGATTTGAGTGATTTTCATTTCAATATCAGGAATAAAAAATATCAAAACATATATCGGTTAAAAATTACAGCGTATTGTTTATTTAAATAATTGGGAGTGGTTCCCAACCCTTCTGGGACCCTATTCTTGAATTCTGGGGAGTAGAACGGCCGAGAGAAAGTGGGCGTGGTTCTCTCGGGGAATAGAAAATTTTATTCAAGGACTCTATTCTTGAATTCCGGGGAGTAGAACAGCCGAGAGAAAGTGGGCGTGGTTCTCTTGGGGAATAGAGAATCATATTCTTAAATAATACTTCTCTCGGTAGGTAGGAGAACGCGCTCCCCGGTTTCATCTCTTGCAAATTTGCAAGGGAGCAGTCACTCCCTGACTGAATTAGACTATTTTATCTATCACATCCGTTTTGACATGAGATCTCTAATTTTTGTGCAAGCGATTTTTTGTTAAATTCGTTGCTTAATTAATTATTAAAGTTTTTTTTTTAAATGGACGTGCATGAAATTTTGTTAGCAGACCAAATTCTGCAAGATATAAAGGATAGAGGATGCGGAGACAAATTTATAAATTTATACATGTATGTATTAATGTACCACCAGTTCGAGAATTAAGTGAAATGCTTACTCCACATTTACAACCAACGCGCATCGACCCGTAGATAGGCTTTAACTATTCAAACAAAAGTACATAGTAGATAGGTATCATAAATATCTTTTTTAAAATAGGCTTATTTAAGGTTTTCGCCACCCTTAGATTCTTGGGTTTGGTAGTTACCAAGAAATTACAGGATCGAATATTTTGTTGGTATACGTCATAGACCAGTGCAAATAATTTTTGGAAAAAAAAATTAATAACAGCATGATAATTGTTGGAAAAGGAAGGAAATATAGCGCAACCAACGGAAAAAATCAATTAATGTCGATCCGAGTTACGAAGGTGAAATAGGGTGAAGTTTAGGGGCGGAAAATCATTTTTCACCATTTCCAGCGAAACTAGACCTGAAAAAAGTTAAATGCAAAAGTTGTAGGTAGTGAAAAGGTCTATAACTTTGTATGAACCGTGCTTTCACATAACCTAAAATTTTTCGAGAAAAATCAAAAAAACCTGTTCTTTCGTTTTTGATTTTTATCTCCCACAAAAAAAAAATTCTTCTCACGAAATTTAGTGGAAACTTACCTTTTTAAGTCCCAAACACATTGTAATTTTTTTGAATCGATATATTTATTTTTACATATTATTGTGATTCCAAACCAAAAAAGAGACCTCATTTTCACCCGAAAATACCCATTCGCTGGAAACAGTTTTTTCAAAAGAAACGTTGGTTTTTATTTTCGTTGAAACCTCTACTTTTAGATGGTGTAAGAAAATAAACATTACTATAGGAAAATTTGCTAGGAAAAACTAAAAAAACTAGATTTTAAGAAATTATTTTTCAATCATTGGTTAAAATTTTTCATTATTTATTAAAATTCACAGTTGAAATCCTTGAAAAATGTGAGATATAATGTAGCGTTAATAAATTAAGTAATTAGAAATCGTTGAAGTATGGGGTTTGCAAAAAACATGCGAAAATGGTATTTTCCAAGCATTAAATGTTAGGTGTGAAATGGTTTCAGCCAGAAAAAAGTGATTACTACCATATTTTTTAATATAAAAAAGTGTGTTAATTAGATTCAAGTGGCATTTATGGAATAGAAAATTTTATAATAAAAAAATATATTTGTACAGTGTTTACATTTAAATGTACCTAGAAATTTATACCTAGGATTGTAAACTATACAAATTAAATATTCATGAAAATTATTACTATCATTTTTACAATATTTTTATTTACATTTATCACACTAATTAGAAATACAATCAATTGTCCATTATTCTTTGCCTCTTTGATGGCAGTTCTTCATCGTCAGATTCGATAAAACTTTCGGATTCTGGTGGATCTTTGAAATCTTCAATATCGCCATCGTCTTCAGATCCAATATTTTGCCTAATATTTATCGGCTGATTGTTTATGATTTCTTCTGAATCACTTACTTCCTCGTAGATTTCTTTTTCAATATTAGAGCATTTTTCAGAATAGCAATTAGAACATAAATTTGAGCATTTGAAACCGTGTTTTCGACAGCCGCATTTTTGACTGTTACATGGCCCAACTTCACAAATTTTTATCGGCTACTAATGATTTTACTGTTGTTTTTTGTTTTCATTTCTTATTTTCTATCTTACATTTTTTAAGGATTTCAACTGTGAATTTTAATAAATAATGAATAATTTTAAATAATGATTGAAAAATAACTTTTTATAATCTAGTTTTTTCAGTTTTTCGCATTTCCTGGCAAATTTTCCCACAGTAATGTTTATTTTTTTACACCATGTAAAAGTAGACGTTTCAACGAAAGTAAGGACCACTGTTTTTTTTAATACACTGTTCTCAGCACATAGGTATTTTAGGATGAAAATGAGGTCTCCTCTTTGGTTTAGAATCACAATAATATGAAGAAATAAATATTTTGATCCAAATAATTACAGCGTGTTTCGGACTTGAAGGTAAGTTTCCACCAAATTTCGTGAAAAGAAAAAATATTTTTGTGGGAAATTAAAATCAAAAACGAAAAAAACGGTTTTTTCGATGTTTATCGGAAAATTGTAGGTTATGTGAAAAACTGGTTCATACAAAAGTTATAGACCTTTTCATTACCTACAACTTTTACATTTAATTATTTTCGATAAAAGGTCTAATTTCGCTGAAAGTCGTGAATAACCATTTTCCACCCTAAAGTTCACTCCATTCCACCCTCGTAACTCGGATCAACTTTAATTTATTTTTTCCATTGGTTCAGCTATATTTCCTTTTTTTCCAACAGTTTTCATGCTGTTATTAATTTTGGATTTTTTGCCTTTTTAAAAGGTATCTGCACTGGCCCATCAGTTAAGTGCGAGTCGTAATGTAAGTGACTTATGTGCTGCACTTTCCCCCCCAGAAATTTTAAATAGATCGGTATATTTTCCAAAAAATATGCAAGAAATGGAAGATTATTAGAAGTAATTTCACTACCACTCAACTTGTTAAAAATAAATGCAAAGAACAAACATGAACTATCAATGACAATTGTTGTTGAATTTAAGTTGTCAAAATTTACTATAATTTTTTTGACTGTTGTTTTCATGGCAACGTTTACTACTGTGTCGTATCGTTCACTCGTGTTCAAGAATACCAACAAATAATTCTCCCGAGAGAAGGCGATGAGGGATTGTTCCCCGGGGAACGCTCCTTTCTATCGCCGTCAAGAATAGGGCCCCTGGAAAGTTGGACAAAGATATTAGAGTAACTACTAGATCTTACGGAGAATTAAATTATAAGAAAAAAGGTGGTATATCTTTCTGCCATAATTAGAGTTATGTAGTTATTTAAACTCTGTCTTCTGTTCACAAGACAAAGCTTATTTTTGTAACGGGCAATTAATGAAAATATTTATTTTTAACAATGATGTACTTAATCTTTCAAACTGACTGAGAAAAAAGTTTGTTGTTTCTTGTTCTTCTCTGTTACCATCCACTGACTTTTAACGGACTATCTTGACCTAACTCAAAATTTTGCAAACAAAACACTGTTCCACTGTTCAGAACTACTCTTAAATTCAATAAATTTCTACCAATACATCTCTCTTCTTACATACTTTTGCCCACCCAGCACCCGTATTTGCCCCACGATGGACACTTGCACATTATTTCCTTATGCATAAACTGTCGTAAACATTCACCATAATTTTTAATTAGATCTATACAAAATCTACCTACCTTATAATTCCTAGGAATATCTGCAAAATTGCTTTTCCATTTTTGCTCAAAACACGTATTTAGCTCCAGTTTGCCATTGTAAATAAATTTAACAAATCAATGAATCCAGTTTTTTAGGTAAAAGTATTTTAATATAAAAACAACTCGTTTTGATAAGATCCGCACCATTTGTATACCTATTTCAGATTCTAAAACAGAATTAATACCATTACGTACATAACCTAAAACTACGGAGAAACTTGCATTTTAAGATTTGTTTTCAAGCTTTACTAATAATATATACCTTAAACACTGTAATAGTTTCCAAGCTCTGAATTCCTCGTTGATCATAAACGAAAAATATTTAGTTAAAATCTTGAAGTTTAACATAAACAAAAACTTTTATGCAGTGCTGCCAATAACAAATAACAATATACGCGGTCACGCGGATTCGTTTTCTGGTTCTGCCACAGATTAACGGGTGGTTTATATCTAAAAGTTAAACTATTGTTTCAGTTGAAGCATAAGTTTAACTTGAAGTTTAAACGTAGGAAGTTTTATAGGTAGTCTTGGATAATCCGAAGCGCCGTAAAAATTCCATATCATCAGAATATTCCAAATGATTAGGCCTTGCTCACTGACCTATATACATATATATATATATATATATATATATATATATATATATATAAATTAAAGGACATAACGGTTGTCATGCCCAAAACATAATTATTTAATTTTCAATTTCAATGAGCGATAAAAACGAGAGAATTACTTGATGCCGGCTCTGAAATTCTGCACTAATCCAAGACCTCCCGCCACGGGAGACACAGCAAAGTAAAATTGCGTCTGCGCATAACGTCCTCTAGAAGAATTCTGACTCAAGCACCAACATACTTTTAAAGCTAGATTTCTACTGCGGCGACGCGAATCCCGGGGACCTTGAATTGCATGATTGAAGTATTTTGTTCACGCGCATATATCTGTATCGGTCTTCCATTTATTATGAATAGTTCAGTGTTTTACACACAAAAAATAAATACGGTATTTTTACATCTTCCCTTGGTAATATCCAAAGTAATCGAGTACTTAATTTGTAGAGTACCTATACATTTTTTTGTTTGCATTGCTTTATTTTCGCACAACACAGATATTTGCTTTATTCTATGAATAGAAAATTTACTTCTTTTGTAATAATTTTATCTAATGAAATAAATGATTTCAATAATACTTCTTTTATTTTGTTACCAGTATCTAGAAAACTTTTGGTGGGACACATTAATGTGATACAATCATGTTAGTGATTGAAATACAATTTGAATTTGCGTACAGATGCCATAAATAGCTAATTAAACGTTTATAAACGACTAATAAGTGATTTGAGTGCAAGTAGTTTATAAGATGGATTTCTCCAAATTATTCATTATTTCTTTAGTTTCTATCAGACACTGGCGATGACGCTGCGGCGACATCACTTTATGAAAATATTATATTCCTTACGTTTATTGATCTATGACTTTTAGTTGAAATTAGTGTAGTTTATCTATGGTTGAAATGGCGGCATGAGAGAAGAAGAATCGCAAGTAAATATTCAACATAACCTCTATCACACATTTTCCAACCCAAGTATGACTATGACATTTCGTATGAATCAAATATTTGTCTTTTATATGAATTGTTATGAAATTATGTGTTCCATACAGTCATATGATTTGGATTTCAGAGCGAATACACTTCTCATGTTTAACCAGTAGTTAATTTTCATTACAAAATAAGTTAAAAACAACCAGCAACCTGTATCAAACTAAAACAGAATAAATTAGGCATTTTTCTGGTTAATAGCTTGCAAATTAATATCCAGTTGGTGTGCAGTGCACTTGGTTGGATGACAGAAACGATACACAACTTCCTGAAACTTCGAACTACTGCTTACTATTGCATAATCAAACCTAACATTAAGTAGGTGGCTATTTAAAATTCGTGTTTTGATACATGTTTATTTGATGTACAAAATGGAAGTCGACGAAGGAATATGCACACTTTGTTTGGAAAAATGTGAGAACTTTAAAGCTATCGCAGGAGATACGAAAGACGTCTTGAATATACTTCTGCCAAAAATAGTAAGTGTAGAAATTATTGCCAAGTTACATACTTAAGTTACACACGTGTAAATTTTATAGATGTAATAGTTGCAATACCTATTAGGTCAATGATAAATTTGCACTAATTCAATGTTTATTCGCATTTTATTTTAGGATTTAATCGTAATACAAGAACCGGTGATGTGTATGAACTGTACAGAAATGCTTGAAAAATGGCGTCATTTTAGAGCAACATGTTTGCACACACACAATTATATAATGTCATTTGTGAACAACAAGGATGATGTCGAACCAGACCTAAAAGATATTTATTTGAGCAAAAATGAAAATGGTACTGATGTTCCAGAGGATCAGGATATATGTAGGTTTTGCATGGGTCTAGTAGAGAATTGCTCCGCAATATCCGTTGATGTGGAAGATGGAGATGTTACATTGAAGATAATGATAGAACAATGTCTTCCAGAATTGGTAAGTATTTTTAATTTTATACACGGACAGAGACTTTCGTGCATAACTGTATATAGCTCAGTGGGAGATAGAGGACTTTCAGCTGAATCCAAATTGCCTCCATATGTACAGGGTTATTCATTATATTTCGACCCTTGTTTATTTGTGTTATTATTGAAGATAAAAAATAATTATATAAAAGTTGTGGAGTTGTGTACAGGGTGCCCCAAATTGCTTGATTTTGGCTGGTTTTCCTATTTTCAGACCTGGTAGAGGAAAACTGACGTATGAGTCTAGAGTTTGATTTTTGTGAAACGACGATTGGTGAAAACCGCATTTCGATATCTCTAACCGTTTCCGAGATATTGGCAAATATTAACATTTGGCAGATTCCCAAAAACTGTCATAACTTTTTTATTTGTGAATATTTTTTCAAACGGTAAAAACTTTCTATAGGCAGTTTTTGACGTAGAATAAGATGCATTTGTCAAAAAAAAATATATCGCTTTTCAATTGTTCGATATCAGAGCTAACTTTGTTATTTCAAATAGAAACCATAGTTGGCTTTGACTTTAGAAAATAGGAAAAAAAATAAGCTTTCCAAAAATATATATGTCAAGATATGTCTAGTCATCCTTGCTGCCAATATAACACATTTCTCTTTAAAAATGACATTTTAGCAGAGTAGCTATCGATTTGCAATCTGGTTATTATTCTCATGCAAATAATAATTCATAGTGGCGATTGACAAATATTTTGTTTGATTTTTAATGTTTGCTTTTTATTCACAGAATTTAAGCATCATGACGAAACCTGTAATCTGCCCGTCCTGCCGTGAATCTCTAGAGAACTGTTTCCATTTTGTGATGACCTGTTTGACTGTAGAAGAGAAAATTAATAAATTCCGTGAAACCCTAGATATAAACAGCAAATACCAGCAAATAAAGCTAAGCAGTGTATTACAGTTTATGACAGATGTAGCAACAAGTGAGGTGGAGGGTAATTCAGTTAGTATAATCAAAATAGAAAAACAATCCTGTGAGGAAAGAGAAAATGCAGCTATGGGAGAACTTGGTGATGGAGGTGCTATTATTAAATTAGAGCCAATATTCTGTGATGATTACGAAAAAGTTAATGAGGAGCTTGACTATAGAAATAATAGTTATATGGTGGACATGGATAATCTGAAAATTAAGACTGAAGAAAAGTTTACGCCAAATAGTATGTTGGCCTGTAAAGAAGAAAATAAACGTAGTCCAATTAAAGTAGAAGAAATATTTTGTGGAGAAAATGAGATTAAACCCGAGGAGAAAAACCTTGGTATGGAATACGAAACAGTTTTAGTCAAAGAAGAAATTGAAATAAAATCAGACGATCACGATTTCAACAGGTAACATTAAATTAAGGTTCATTTTAAATATACAGAGTGTTTTTCCTGTCGTGTATAGTTCTTCTCATCTATATAATGGGTTGAAAAAATTGCAAAGCCGAAACACTTACTCTCGCTCTAAATGAGGGGCAAGTGGATTCATTTGCATAATATGTAATTTGAAATATGAAAACGGTGTTAGCACCTTAATTCTGCTGTGAAATATTACAGAATGACCATATTAATAATTACATTGTGCGGTACCTTTATAGAATAAAATAGCGACGAATTTATTATATTTCTACTGCAAGTCATTTTCAAAAGTATTGTACAGGTCAACCCTTACTCGCATGTCGCATAGTGTAATATATGACCTAGTGTACAAACAGGCACTTGCTAGCATAGTACAGAATCGGCTTCATTTCATATTATATGTGGTGATTAATAAATATTTCTGATTTATTTACTGAGTTTATACTTTAATCAGATTGTTAGACCTTGGGAAAGCTTCAACCATCCACAATAAGCAGATAAGATGTCGAAAATGGAGAAGACAAAAATATTGCAACGTCCTAAGGCTCCCTAAACAACCAAGAAGAAATTATTTATGCGAAAAGGCATAAGAAATCGTACTGTTTATAAAAATATAGTAAAGGTTAAGGTGAATATGTGAGTGGGTTCTTGTCAAACCATATTTATATGCATTTCTCATGTAAGTTTTTGATCTAAAGTGACACCTAAGAATTTAGTGGTTGTGGTACTCTGGATGGACCTATTTAATATTATCAGACACAGATTGTAGTTTGTCACCGTGTTTTTTGGCAAGAACCGCATGAGACATGTTTTTCTCAAATTTAAGTTTAGACCATTCTCACTACAATAATGACTCATTTCCTGTGATGCTTTGTTGCTGTTGATAACAATCTGTTCAATATAATTGTGAGATATTAGCATATTGGTGTCATCTGCGTAAACAAGTAGTTGATTTGAAGTCACACATGTATTAGGTATATCATTGATAAAAATATTAAAAAACGGAGGTCCCAAAATAGACCCTTGAGGCACTCCCAGATTTACATTTTTTGTTTTGGATCTAGCACTATCAACGACGGTGGTTTGAGTTCGATTTTGTAAATATAAGGAGGTCCAGCTGTATGGTGCTCCTTGTACCCCAATGCCTTCTAGTTTCATGAGTAATAGATTGTGATCTATTGTATCAAATGCTCAACTTAAATCAAAAAGACCTAAGGCATGACTCTTTTTGTTTAATGCATTGTAAATAAAATCTATGCAGCCTAAGATAGCGGTATTGGTGGATTTACTTTTACGAAAACCATTTTGAACATTTGATATAAAAATTCTCTAAAGAATTGGTTAGTCTTAAAGAGTATGACGCCTCAAAGATTTTGGCAATTTGACTTGGCATGCATATATAGCTCTGTAATTCATAATATCTGTTATGGGACCTTTGTTTTTATATACAGGTATACATTTGGATTCTTTTAAGTTGGGAAATACACCAGTTGAATTCACTAGGTACGCCAATGGCATTTTATTAATTTCATCACTTTTCCGTTGATGTCATCAGTACCAGCGGTCGGTTTAAGAGTAGTTTTTCCGATTATTTCGCTTATTTCTAGTGGTGTCGTCGGTGTGAGAAAGAAACTGGTATGTGCCTTATCAATGTTAAGGTTATAGTTAGGTTTAGGTTGGTTTGACGTAACATTTATGAAATGGTCATTGATATAGTTACTCTTCTCCGTGGCAGTTGATATCAGAATACCCTGGCTGTCACATGTCAATGGATGACTGTTTCTTATTTACTGTTTTGAACTCATTGATGAAGCAGATTTTTTTCAGAACTGGTTTATAGACCACAAAAGACAATAGTTTTTTGGGGTTGTAGTCTACGAAGTAGTTCGAGTCGGCCTATGAATTCTTTAAAGTCACTGTCACATATTAGTTGTATTCATAAAAATTACTAATTGATTTTTTAAATACTTGCATAAGTTAAATACCAAAAATGAATGTCCTTTATAACTTAGGAAAGCATGCAAAATAGTCCTACATATGTAATTTGTGATGGGAACTCCCTGGGCCCTCTGACTACAGGCTTGGCTTTAAAGCAAATAATTCATTATGTGTCTAGCACCTGCCGGTTTCTGTACTATTAGGTCAAAGATCCGAAGTATTGTTAATACCTATTAATGATTTTTAGGTTTGCAAATGGCACTATTGAGAGGAATTTATGGAAACCACACCTGAAACACACATCGACGAATCAACATGTCCCAGCAAAATTAATGTACAACTGTGCTTACTGTTCTTTTCAGACGAAATATAAACAGAGCCTCAACGTTCACAGTCGGCGGCATGGGAACCCCTCAATACTACCAGTGTATAGATGTGATTCTTGTTCATTCGAAGCAAAGCGCAAATCTTTACTTTCAAAACATAACTTGATTCAGCATGGTTTTTCTCTGTACCAGTGTGACTCCTGCTCATATCGTACACAAAATAAAGCAGAGTTTAAAACGCACTCACTACTTCACAAGGATCCTTTAGAAATTGTTGTGTACAACTGCGACTCTTGCTCATTTCAGACCAAAAACAAATATTACCTCAGAATTCATTTGTTGTCACATAGGGATCCTTCAGAGGTAACAATGTACAAATGCGAGTCTTGTTCTTTCCAGACTAAGAATAAACAGTACCTGAAAGTTCACGAGTTGAGTCATCAGAATCCGTTGACGGTGCCGATGTACAAATGTGCCACTTGTTCATTTCAGACAAAACGGAAATACATTCTGATAACGCATTTGCTGATACATAAGGATCCATCACAGATAAAAATGCACAAATGCGAATCTTGTTCATTTCAAACAAAGCGGAAATATCGTCTCAAGAATCATATGGAGTTGCATAAAGATCCTTCAGAAATAAAAATGTACAGTTGTGACTCTTGTTCATTTCAGACAAGGAGCAACAGTTACCTGAAAATTCATTTATTGTTGCATAAGGACCCATCTGAAGTAACAATGTACAGATGTGACTTTTGTCCTTTTGAGACAAAAATTAAGTATTGCCTCAAAACTCACTTGCTAAAGCATAAGGATCCTTCAGAGGTAACAATCTACCAATGTGATTCTTGTTCATTTGAGACGAGACATAAAGATCGACTCAAAAGTCATTCGTTGGTTCATAAGGATCCATCTGAAGTGACAATGTACAGTTGTGCGTATTGTTCATATCAGACAAAACGGAAATACTACCTGAAACGTCATGTGCAGACTCACAAAAATTCTGTGAAATAAAAATGCACGAATTCCAAGTTGCTCATCTGAGATGGGGCTAAATAGTCATGAGGTTTATTTTCAAAATACGGGTCAAGCTAGGAGATAAATGTTATCATTTTAAATAAGTCTCACAATCTCGGACTGTGTTATGTGAAAAATTCATTAATCTCATAACAGACATTTTCTTTCAGAATTTTTTTTAATTTCTTGGTAAATGGAATATCATTAAGTAGGCTGTAGAATGTTACCATTAAATATCTAAATGAATTTATGTTTCTAGTCGGGCGGAAAAAAGGAACAACAAAGATTAATTTCTTGTCTTGTAGCAATTTTGAATTTGGCAATGAGAAATGGTTTCTAGCAAAAAGAATATACCCCAAAATAAACTGATCAGTGCAAATGAGGATTCATAACTCTTTAAACAAAGCTCTACAGCTTTCACTATATTTTGAATTAATTATAACTCTGATAGCTTCTGCAGTTTCAAAATTTTGACAGCATGTGCAGAGCTGCCCCACAGTTAAATTCCATAGCACATTATGCTATAAAAGAGTCCCATGATATGCAATCGAGATTATGCTTTTGTTGATTTGATATTTAAGTTTTTTTAGCAAATATACTTATTCTACAAGATAATTGTTTGTACATGCAATTTATGAGGCTCTCCCATGTCAGTTTGCTATTTATAGTGATACCGAAGCAATTATTATTGTCAATATAAATTTGTGTTTATATAAAATATTAAATTTCGGATTTTTTGAGTGTTTAGACTTAGTTTTACATTAGAGAAGTATTGCTTGGCTTGTTATGCATCCGCTGACATATTACTGAGAGTATATTATTATTACTGGCCGAAAGTAGAGTACTATCATCTGCATATGCAATAATTTTACTAGAGATGTGATCTAATATGTCATTGATATAAATAATAAAAAACGTTGGTCCTAATATCGACCCTTGAGGAACACCAAACTTGAGACTTTAAGGAAGAGATTTCACCATAACTGCAAGCACATTGACGTCTGTCCAACATATAACCTTTAATGAAAGAATGTGCAGATCCTCTTGTACTAAGACTCTAATTTTATTAATAATATGTTAGGAGACACAATCAAAAGCTTTAGATGAATCCAAGAAAGAAGCAGCTACTAAATGTCCATCTTCAAGTGCATCTGTTATAAATACAATCATATCGGTTAATGCTTTTACGGTAATTTTATTGACTGGGATTTGGTAAGTTCTCATTTTCCAACTACAGCATTAGCCTTATGTTAAAAGCTAAATTAGGCAATTTAGACAGAATTGGAACCGTTGGGAAATATTTCAAAACAGAAATTTATGAAATAAGTTATGAAAGGTAACAGCTCGTCTTTGGCCATTTTAATGGTTTATGTTTAGACCGTAGTAGTCTCTGAATTTAGATGTACTTAACTAGTCTATTAGATAACTGACTTCATATTCCGGGACTGGTTCTAAGAATATGGAAAAACGTACGCTATTGTTCCTACAATATTATTGCAATTACTGCAGTTTAAATTTTCCAGAATTTTATTGGCTAGGTTAACAATAATACTTAATTATTACAAGATATAATTAAATGCAAATGCATTGTTTTATTTAGAGGGATATATGTTTCTGTTCTTATCTATGATACTCATCTATGATAACTCTTTAGTAAGAGATGAAATCATTACTAGTATCTTTTTGCTGGGTATTTCACGATGAAACGGACATGTTTAATGGCAGACAAAGGACACCAAAAGTATTCATAATCACCTATAGAAAAAGCGAATTGGGCCCTCGTGGGTGAAATAGGTGTATTATATAATTTTGCCAAAATCTTTTTGTTGCTATTTTATAATGGATTGAAAAAATAAGTTCATATTTGGCACATATAATACACTAGTGATCTTGAAGTACTTGTGTCACACACAAAAATCCAGGTCTGGACTCGAAAAAAAATGTTTTTCTTCAAAATAACAATACCCAGTATGTTTTTTTAAATTTCAGTATTAAATTCAAAAGTACACAAAAAACGGAACAAAATGGCTTCATTAATTTTTTGCCACACATTTGCCGGAATTGATATAAATTTCAATAAATAATGCAATATGAGAATTTAGGAAATATCGATGAATCATACGCGCAAAAAATGCTTCCACTATTGAATTAGGCTTTTACTTTTTTGCACCAATAATTGTTATGTCTTAATCATCAATTTTTATGAATGGGGTAAAATAAACAGAAAAATAATGTTACAGACCACCGAACCTATATCATTCCTTTCACTTATTAAAAACAAATAAAACAACATAATCTACGTATTAACAACAACAATAATGGTAACTAGCAACTTAGCAAAAAAATAGCGTAAATAGCAAAATATTGCCAAGTTATTAGCAGAATAATTATTATACGAAAAGCAAAAAATGCAGATATTCAGATATAGTTATAAAACGTATTTACAAATTAGAATCATAATTAAATTTTATGTTCGAAATCTGGATTGTTTCTAATTTCGTCGCAGCAATCAACAATACTTTGAATTAACTGATCCGTATCATTAATGTCCACTTTGTAAACCTCACTTTTAAGTGATCCCATAAAAAATAATCAACAGAGTTGAAGTCTGGAGAACTTGCCGGCCATGTATCTGTTTGGATATGTATCATTTAAATGATTTCTAATTTGGTTGAAGCAATGCGGTGGGGCTCCATTATGTTGAAAGAATATACCGCCGATATTTACATTTTCTAAAACATTCGGTAACATGTTGTAAAAAATAAGATAAACGTTACCAGTTAGTGTACTACAAAAAATGTGGTCCTTACAAGTGACCGCCAACGAGTCCAATCCAAACGTTGATAATTAAACATAGCCTTTAACCATTAAAAATTCCTATTAATCATAGTAGCCTTATTTCAAAATGGCAACTATTACAAAACTTATTAACAAATGATACGACGCTACTATGATCAATACTGACAACTGTAAACAATGACTTTAAACGTTAATCAGTTAGTGAAGTTGTCCCTATTGATGAATACTTTTATGAAATATTTGCACTTTTTGTTTTTTGTACAATTATTATGTTAATAGTTTGCTACTATGTGCATTATTGATATGCAATCTTGTTGGTACCGCTTTTGTTATTGTTAGTAGGTATGGTATGTTGCTGTTGTAGTTCTTAATAAATGAGAGAAATGAAATAGATTCTTGATTTATTATATTATTTATTTTACCCCCTCCGTAAAAATTGGCAATAAAAACATATTTACTGCTGAAAAAAAAACGAAATGCCTAATTTAACAGTGGAAGCATTTTTTGCGTGTATCGTTCATCCACAGTGTGTCCCACTCTTCACGGTAACACCTACGTAGCTCAGTTATTAATAAATCGATTTATTTTAAACGTGGTTAAGTTATACACCTCTTGAAGGTAACTAAAGGCGCGTATACCTATTTAATTTATTACATAGACGTGCGGACTAAGGGGGTGAAAATGGGGTAAATTTTCAGGTAAATTGTCTTAGGTTTTTTTTTTAAAGATTACCACCATTTAATAGGTCATCCTTTAAAACCATTTTGTGCCAAATTTTGTTAAAATATGTAATAGTTTTAGAGGTATAAACAGGTATATATGACGTTTTGTCAAGAATTAATGGCCTTTAACTCGGAACGAGGTGAATTTAGAAACAAAGTTATTTTACATTTTTTGCTACAAATTTGAAGTAATAATCAAACATATCTTCAAATGTGACTAGATTTAAAACAAGTAAACTGTATAAGGTCTGTATAAATGGACAGAATTTTCTTAGCGTATCTGTTTATACCCCTAAAACTACTAGAGATATTTTAACAAAATTTGGCACAATGGGGTTTTACACCCTGTATTTCAGCAACGAGGACCCAACTAGCTCTTTCAATGGGTGATTATAATTAACCTCGGTGTTCTCCATCTGCCATTAAAACATGTCCATTTCCTCGTGAAACACTCTGTATACATTTCCTTAGATTCTACTTAATTATTATTTAATTAGCATTAAAAATATTTCAATATTCACAATAGGATGGTTTAGAAATCAAGTTGACAATTTTTTTATCTCGCCCTCTAGATTTGTTCGAGAACTGATCTTCACTGAGCAAAGTCCGTTGATATTAACATGTGCCTCCAAGACCCTAAATTTCCCATGTAATTTTTATGGGCATTAGACATTGTTTCATAATTTTGCAAGAGTTGGTAAAATGTACTGAAATAAAAACTGCACACAAGTCACATCTTCAGAATTAGCAAGAGAATACCAATTATAGGCGAGTCTGCCTGGGATTTTTCCCAAAAATTTTCTATACCATTTGAGTTAGCCACAGATGCTTATAGGAAAAATTCCGCTGAACAAGATTTTCTTATGATTTTCCTAAACCGCGAGCTTCATGGTCAAATAATTGTTTAAACAAAAATTTTTTGTTTCGTTTTTTTTTAATATAATGAAAACGGTTTGACAGATCCGAAAAAATCTCGATTTAGTCGAAAGATATTTTCGATACGCGTCGTTTGGCGCCAGGCACAACTCATTTATTATAGCCAAAATAAATTTCATAATTAAAAAATTGATTACTCCGAAACTAATATATTGTTTTTTTCAAAATATATGCCTTTTATACCAAAGAATATACCATATTTTTTTTGGCCTGATATCTTCAATACTTTTTGATTATTTAAACAATTGGCATAATTTGTTAATTATAATAACTTATAATAATAATAATAACTTTATTTGAAGCTTATAAAAAAATACATAACAATTATTAATAAGATAACAACTTTGAGACAATTGTAAACAGCTTTTATATTCGGCACCTAAGTGACTAAACACCTGTATGTGCCGTGAGAAGTATACATTTTAGCAAATAACTTTTTTTTCGATAGTTTGATCGACTTCAAACCAACTTTAAATGATAAATATTGATGTCGGGCCTAACCCCCATAGAAGTCTGCACGAATGCAACTTTTTGCTTTTGTTTATTTAAAGTTTTAATTAATTTTGCAAATTACCAAATGGAATATCTCGGCTCTGGGTAGGCGTATTGAAGTGGGGTTTTGTGCATATGAAAGTGTTTGCAAAAAGGAAAATTTTGAGACCAGAAAGACCTTGATTGGATAACCGTAACCGGAAATAAAAGTGACATTGCGTGAGAGACTCTATTTTGTTTGTTAACAACTTTTTGGACAGGAGGTTCGGTGCAAATGAAAGCTAACAAGTTTTTCCATCAACCACAGAAAGGTCTACAAAAAATATTCAATCCCTGAAGATACGCGTTTTTGATTCTTAACAAAATCTCTTCCGCAACGTGAAAATAGTAAGATTTGACGCGCAATGGGGTGGCGGGTTCGATCCTCGACGTGGGTAAATTATTTTTTTTTCGTCAAATTTGTTTTTTTTTCATGTAACCAAGTATTCTTTATGATAATAAATGTCTTTACTTTCTGAGAAAATTTTAAAAACGTAAATAATTTTGTTTTGCAATTTTTATTAAATAAATGGCTATCTTGCAACAAACATATGATTGTTCTTGTCCAACGAGGGTTTGTCGGTAATTTTTGTTTCTTTTACTATTTTTTATGAAAGAGAAGGCTTGGAGGGGTGTGCCTGTTGAAAATATTTTTTTTCACTTTTTTCATATAATGAAAATAAGTTCATGCCTCATGAAAAAAACACACACTTTGTTATTTGCAAATGAGAAATAATCAGAAGATTTAACTATTTTAATGGCATTATTTTATTGTTTTCATTACAAATATTTACAATTAATAACTATTAACGCTAATAACTATTAGAGTATTCCACCGTTCCATGATTTCGACTATAAGAAATGTAGAGCATACAAAGCAGGTGCATAGCATCAGCTTGAGAGTTACGGATTTAATGAAATTCTCAAGAATAAACAAGCTAACCATTATATTCTTCGCCGATTTACTACACTTGTTATATAATTGTTGCACATTCTATACGATACTCTTCGCAGTTTTTTTTGTAAATGATATTATTTTCAAACATTTTTTTGTTTAATTACAATTTTTTTTTTTAATTTCAAAAATTTATAACTGTTTTATTTATTGATCAATTTTATTAAAAGACAATAGGGTTCTTCCTCTAGCTAACACTAACTTGCTGCCCAAATTTCAATACTATCGGACTTTTTATTCTTAGTTATAGTGCTTACAAGAAACATGACGGACGGACAGACAGAGAGACAAACGGAGAGACGGACGGACATTTTGAAAGTCGTTCAGAATTCGATAATCAACACAGTGATATGAATACAATATATATACTCTTCATTTTGTATTTGCGAAGAGTATAATAATTATTTATAGCATTTTTTACAATTTAAAAATTATTTTATTATAGGAAATATTTTATTGCACGAAAAGAAAGTGAATTTCACAAAAAAAATTTGCCAACACCGAGGATTGAACTCGCCACCCCATTGCGCGTCAAAACTTACTATTTTCACGTTGCGGGAGAGATTTTTTAAGGGTCAAAAACGCCTATAACTCTTCAGGGATTGAATGTTTTTGTAGAACTTTTTGTGGTTGATGGAAAAACTTGTTATCTTTCATTTGCACCAAACCTCCTGTCCAAAAAGTTGTTAATAGACAAATCAGAGCCTCTCACGCAATATCACTTTTATTTCCGGTTCCGGTTATCCCATCAAGGTCTTTCTGGTCTCAAAATTTTCCTTTTTGCAGGCACTTTCATATGCACAAAATCCCATTTTGATACGCTTACCCAGAGCCGAGATATTCCATTTGGTAATTTGCAAAATTAATTTAAACTTTAAATAAACAAAAGCAAAAAGTTGCATCGTGCAGACTTCTATGGGGGTTATGCCCGACATCAATATTTATCGTTTAAAGTCGGTTTGAAGTCGATCAAATTTTCGAAAAAAAAGTTATTTGCAAATTAACAAATTATGCCAATTGTTTAAACAATCAAAAAGTATTGAAGATATCGAGCCAAAAAAATATGGTATATTCTTTGGTATAAAAGGCATATATTTTGAAAGAACAATATCGTGACCTCATAGTTTCGGGGTAATCAATTTGTTAATTATGAAATTTATTTTGGCTATAACAAATGAACGAGTTGGCAAAATGAGTTGTGCCTGACGCCAAACGACGTGTACTGAAAATATCTTTCGATTGAATCAAGATTTTTTCGGATCCGTCAAACCGTTTTTATTTTATTAAATAAAAACGAAAACAATTTTGTTTAAACAATTATTTGACCATGAAGCTCGCGGTTTAGGAAAATTTTTCATAAGAGAATCTTGTTCAGCGGAATTTTTCCTATAAGAATCCGTTGCTAACCCAAATGGTATACAAAATTTGTAAAATCACCTCATGTTTACCCCAGGCAGACTCGCCTATTAATAATAATTTCTTTTTAAATTTAATGCTAAGGCCTTTTATAAGACACCGAAATGATCCGACGAGGGCAAAAATAGAGTATCACATTTATTATTTATTTATGATTATTCCTATGTACTGTTAAATTATTTTATAAGAAATTATAATGTAAATCAAGTTTTCTGTAAATAGCAATAAATAAATTAATTACAATGTTGATGTTCGGACGAATGCAGTAATTCAAAATTCAGTTAGGTCGCTTGTTTTCATATTTTGAACATAAACCTTATGACTATTGTAGTATTCTTCATCGACAGTTCTCAAGTTCCTAAAATAAGTAGTGGTTAGCGCATTTAATTAGATTGTCGAGTTTTACAAAAATCGGTTTCTCTTAAATAAAATATTTATAAATAGTTTATTAACCCTATTTTTATGTATTAGTATTAACAAAACAGTGTAATGCTACTATAGTATTTGTTTATTGTTAATTAATTATTGTATTCTGGACATGTGTTGTTTCTGTACAAAATAGTAAACTGTCAATTACTAGATAGTAATTGAATAATAAGATTATTATTCTTGTCCTGTCGCCTTCTGTAGTCCACCAATCATTCAGTAATAAAGGGTTAAAGAACTGATGACTTCTTGTTTTCTGGTATTAATGAAAAATTATGTTATTATTAGTACACGCAGACAATATGGGTTCGAGCAATACCAACGGCCATTGATGAAGGAGCATGATAAATGGGATGAGATATTAATAGGAATAAAATATACAAATTACTTATATTCTTTTTTAAAAGTAAATTATTTATTATTTGTTTGCTTATAGTAATGAAACATATTCTTTATAGGATTTTGCAAACAGCGGAAAGGAAAACTATCTATGAGAACTAAAGGAAAAACTATATATAAAAATATTAATGAAATCTTTGCATTCTTTCGATAACCTGACTTCTGGTTATGCTAACAAGTAAAAATTCTTATTTGCCATTCTCATTTTAACACTAGCATCCAACATAGTCCCTACGGCTAGGCAGGCTAAACTAGTATCTACATGATCCCCTACGATATGTAAATTCAGTTAAAAATGAGAACAGGGGCCTGAAATTAATTTATTTACTTACCTTGTCTTTAAAATTTTTTTCATTCTAATGAATTACACATTCATAAAATCTCATTCAGTTTCTTGGAAATGCTTAGGCTTTGAAACATTTTTCGTCCTTATTGTGGACTCATCAGAAAAGCCTAAAGCCACCCATAACGATGTTCCACGCAAAACTAAGACAATATCCATGAATAAGTATGTAATATATTTATATTTGACATTGACTGATAAATAACAACAGATCCTCGCCTATCTATTAGCTAACTAGTATTGGAGCCTATATACTCTATGCATGTTTAAAAGTAAATTATTTATTATTTGTTTGCTTATAGTAATGAAACATATTCTTTATAGGATTTTGCAAACAGCGGAAAGAAAAACTATCTATGAGAACTAAAGGAAAAACTATATATAAAAATATTAATGAAATCTTTGCATTCTTTCGATAACCTGACTTCTGGTTATGCTAACAAGTAAAAATTCTAATGATAAGTATTTCCAAGAAACTGAATGAGCTTTTATGTAAATGTAATTCATTAGAATGAAAAAATTTTTAAAGTCAAGGTATGTAAATAAATTAATTTCAGGCCTTTCTTCTCATTTTTAACTGAATTTACATATCGTAGGGGATCATGTAGATACTAGTTTAGCCTGCCTAGCCGTAGGGACTATGTTGGATGCTAGTGTTAAAATGAGAATGGCAAATAAGAATTTTTACTTGTTAGCATAACCAGAAGTCAGGTTATCGAAAGAATGCAAAGATTTCATTAATATTTTTATATTTATTTATTTATTTATTTGTTACAATATCCAACAGACCAAGTTCAATTACAGGATAAGGGCATATATAGTTTTTCCTTTAGTTCTCATAGATAGTTTTTCTATCCGCTGTTTGCAAAATCCTATAAAGAATATGTTTCATTACTTATATTCTTTATTTACAAAATAATTGCTATTTAACCTGCCATTGCTCACGTGGTTTCTTTTTATAAATATAGTCGCTTCGGTGTCAGAGACCATTATTTTTTTATGACAACTTATTTTTATAGGTTGGTTAGTTATAACTAATGGCAATGAATGAATATAAACACTTTTTCTTTTTTTGAACGTTTATTATTAATTTATTTTAACAAAAATAGGGCAAGAATATTTCATGCTCAAAATACTTAAAAATATATTTAAACAAACCATTTTTTTTTCTTAAATGAAAACAGTATTTTTTACTTCTTTTATTAAATACTAAAAATCTCAAAAATCACTATAATGATTCCATATTATGATCTTTATTTTAGCAATCGAAGCAAATGCCAGTAATGTGCTCTAAGCATATATACTTATTGCATTTGTAGCTGCAAAATCTGTTTTTTCTGTTCTTTTTTGATAGACAAAATGCACATCGTTTGACTTCTCGATTTTCGTTGCTATGAGGTTCTTCCTCCAAATTCACTCATTCTCATTCTTGGTAATGGGGGTAACATGGAATGTCTTTTCAAGTGAGGTTGAATTAAGTTGAAAGCTAGAGAATCCAAAAAATTTCTCCGCGATAGTTTTGATTCGGTATTTGCGTTATAAATTATTTGAGCATTTATACCTGCAATGTTCATCATTCCATAAAATATTACTAAGGGCCAGCGATGAGTAGCTCTTGCGCAATTGTAGTTGGCACAGAGTCGGTCAACGACATCTACTCTACCTTTAGTCCTGTTATACTCGGTTATAATAATAGGCTTTTTGTAATCTCCAGTTTCTTCATCTATATCATCTGTATATATGATGCATAGGAGCAATACGTTTCTTTTTTTTTTTTGGTATATACGACACCAACGTAGTTTCTTTTTTGAAAGCAAACATGCTAGTACATCGTGGACGACAAACAGGTTTCACAAATTCTAGGGGCAATTCGCTTTTGTTCTTACGAAACGTGCCAATAGTGGTTAGTTTATATTGATCATACAATGTTTTTACCAAGTCTACACTGGTAAACCAATTGTCTATAGGTAAATTGCGGTTTGATCCACGCAAATGGGCACATAATCTAAGCACAATATCATGTGCATAGTTTGACATCTTGTAGGGTCCTTCCGGCTGAGTACCGACATAAACCTCCAATCTACTTACATGGGACATTTTAGCGCAACAAAGTGCAAAAATACCATACCTGTTAGGTCTGGATGGTATATATTGACAAAAGGGGCACACGTTCTGCGAAAACCCCACAACATTTCATCTACGGTAACAAATGTAGACAGACAATAACCATTTGGACATTTCAAAACAAAAATATCAAATATTTGGCGTATTGCAGCAAGTTTACCCAATAGTGCAGGAATTTCAATGTTATCAGTAGGTACCTCATCCCTTTCCCGCCAATTCTTCTATTTCCTTGTTCGTTGACTCGTCTATTATATTGACAATTTCATCACTAATGAAATATTCCCAAACTTCTAAAGGAGTTTTCAAATGCTTTGTACTTTACGTAGGCCCTGGTAACTTTCTTAGTAAGTTTTCAGATCTTGTGCGCACATTTTTAGGTAGCAGATTGCGTTTGCGCCATCTTGTTATATTGTCTTTTCCAACAAAACTAAGATATTGTCTGTAATTGTTTATTTGTGGCATATTCAGATTTTCTTACTTTTTATTGGGTATTTTGCCACTGAAAAATATTTAAAAATTTTAATGAAAAAACCTCTGCGCCAAATGGATCAGACAGAGGTTGGTTCTTAAGTACTTGACTGTTTCAAAAAGTCTCACACCTAAAAATATATAAACTAGAACAATGTTATAAACTAAAAACTCAAAATCAAAGCTATAGGTAGTTAACGTTTCGGAAGAGAATCTACTTCCGTTCTCAAAACTTTTTTGGCCGTCAACCATGACGCGGATTCTTTAAGTTTTCTTTTAGTTCCGTTGCTCTCTTTTTCCAAAATCTTCGCCGAGTCCCATTTAATTCTATGATTATTATCCCACGCGTGTTCACAAATTTTGGATTTTTCAAATTCTCCCCTTCTAGCGTAATTTCTATGTTCACCAAGCCTTACGTTGAAAGGTCTAGATGATTCACCTACATAATGTTTTCCGCACTCACACAGAACACTATAAATACAATTTTTTGAATTTTGAACAATATTTAGAGGTTTGGTTCTTGATAAAACCGATCTTAGCGTGGAGAAAACCGTTCGTGCGGAAAACCTATTCCCAATTTTTCGTAATTTATCCGATAAACCATGTATATATGGAATTACTGCCATTGACCTAAAGAGAATTTGAAAAATCCAAAATTTGTGAACACGCGTGGGATAATAATCATAGAATTAAATGGGACTCGGCGAAGATTTTGGAAAAAGAGACCAACGGAACTAAAAGAAAACTTAAAGAATCCGCGATTATTTTATTAAACGAGGATAGATGCGTTTCTAATTATCCAATAGATTTTTGTACTAGTTGGTTGCCCATCCTTACAGACGAAGTAAGTAAAAATAAGATAAATATAATTTAATGTCTCACGTGACTATGGAAATACATAAACAAAGAACTGTCATGGTTGACGGCCAAAAAAGTTTTGAGAACGGAAGTAGATTCTCTTCCGAAACGTTAACTACCTATAGCTTTGATTTTCAGTTTTTAGTTTATAACATTGTTCTAGTTTATATATTTTTAGGTGTGAGACTTTTTGAAACAGTCAAGTACTCAAGAACCAACCTCTGTCTGATCCATTTGCGCAGAGGTTTTTTCATTAAAATTTTTAAACATTTTTCAGTGGCAAAATACCCAATAAAAAGTAAGAAAAACTAAGACTTGTGGACATACTCTCCTCATCGTCCTGGTCACTATCCTCGTCACCATCAGACATGTCTTGCTCAGTATCGCTCTGTAAAAGCTCTACTTCTTCATTATCCGATTCTGCCTCATCAGGACTGTCAAACGGCTCCTCATCTGTTAGAACTGAATCATTAATTCCATTAACTTTAACTGTTCCCTCTCGTATGAATCCATTCCAACAATTTTTGTTCGTTAGTTTTTAAAACCTAAGAAAACAAATGCCTGAAAACTTACCTATTATTAAATACACTTGAATGAAAAAATTTTAACACTATTAATCGCGTCGGTCTCTCATACCAAAGTAATATCCACAGCACCTTATATTCATCCCTCGCTAAAGACAACTAAATGATTTATTCAACTTTAAGAGCTAGGAAGGTACTGGATCGTGCAGGCATTTTCGGATTTGCGTTTTGGAGTTTTTCGAATAAATATTATGACTTGGTCTCAGTCACCATACGCTAGCAACGGTGGGTTGAATGATTTTAATATGCAAATTGGAGACCATAAAACGTTACTTAATGGATTCTATGTCGTTAAGCCAGACACATACGGTACTAGATCGGTACTTATATCGTTACTATATCCATAGGAGAAAGTTCACCTATATCGGAGTAAAAATGCAACTGCAGACTATGTATAATATACAATGGGTCTAAAGCAATGTGATGTTATAACTGTAAATAACATTTTTTTTTTTACTATGAATTGTATTCTTCTCTTGCTTGACCCAAAACCTATCTTCAGTATGTTAGAAATTCAAAAATGTATAGAGGGCGCTTAGAAATAAAATTGGCTTCAGGTAAAGCTGCCATTTGTGTACAAGATATTGAAGTATTTTATAAGAAAAAGGTGCTCAAAATGAAAAAATATAAATTACTTAAATCTATAATTATATGGGGTGACTTGCGTAGGCCGTTCGGTAGTTTTTCAACTTGTTCTACCTAAAACATTTTCAGTTCTACAGCTAGACAGGGCGTGCCAAAAGTTGAAACACTTCTAACGAACGAATCATTCTGTATAGTGATTAAAAAATTTGGTACAAGGCTATATATGTTCAATTTTGAGCAAGTTCTCTCCTTGCACAGAAATGGCAATTTACTTGAAGCGAATTTTGTTTTTAAGCTGGCACCAGCGCCCTCACATTTCTAAAATTCTAATGTACTGAAAATAGGTTTTGGGTCAAGCAAGAGAATATTGTGCTCATAGCAAAAAAAAAAAAATTGTTATTTATAAGGACGTCTCTTATGGTAAGCTATACCTACCTTTTTCATGGATATGACACTGAGTTGGTATTCATCTTGTCTATTTTTTCAATTTTCTTTGCAATCGCTCACAAGTGCTTTACGCTACTTGTTGAGAAAATAGCGTATCCGTCAAAGTACGTTCCCATATTCCCAATTCCCACTAGTTACACAAGTTGGCTGAATGCGACGTTGGCGCCATCTATTATGCAGAAGCTAAGATGGCAAACAGTCTATATCTTAATGCCCGTGTTGCCAAATTGCCTACGTCATCTTTCCAACACATATATGTGTTGTAATGAGAAACTTTCGCTAGGTTATATTTTGTAGCATGCCCTGGCCCAAGATTTCTAAAGGAATTAATTGTTTGGTAACTTAGATAGATACAATTACATAGGCCGCTGTAGACAAACTTAGCATTAAATTATGTTTTACTTCTTGGTACAGAGATGGCGCCATGTTTCCTTTTATCCCCAACCAATTAAAAATACTCGACGTTTTTATGGAATACCGTTTTAGAGATACCTGAAATGCATATCAAAATCAAAGAATTTATATAAATAGAAGCCGAGATAAAGTGTAAAAGTTATACGATACTGTTGCCATCATGTCCAACATACCTTTTTCTCACCATTTCGTTCTAAGATACAATATTGCCTATAACGCTATCTCTGTTGCAGGTACTCCAAGACCGTGGTATGAGTGTAGCAAAAACATATGTGGAATTTAGTCATTTATGAACTGTGTCTGTTTTAACTACTCTAACCTCAAAATTATTTTCGTGTTTTGTAAATTTAAACAATTATTCTCGCTGAATCGTAAAAATAGTGAAAAAATGTGTTGTTTGTGGTGTAGTTGAGGATAAGAATAGCCTGTTGTCTTACATTTATTTGTCATGTTAAAAACAGTAGTACTGCAACAAAGATGGGGCTATAGTCATTTTCATCATAAAGAAAGAGATAATTATAAAATGTAATGTCTGAACCCACACAACACTGGCACATTTATGACATATGCCATAAATATTCAAAATAAATATTGAAATATTTATATAATATTTCTTTTCACATCATTTACGTTATATACATATTATATGAATATGAAAAAATCACATTTTAGCATATTGAAAACATATTCATATAATATGAACAATGATATTTCTGGAATGTTCATTCATATTCTTTACATATACGGATTACATTATATACATATACAACTGATGCCTGAACCTGAATAGTACACGCATAAAATGTGACCTACATATTCATAATTTTGTATTAATATTATGCACACATTATATACATGTTACACTGGCATATTTACGACATATGCTATAATTATTCAAAGTAAATATTGAAATATTTATATAATATTGCTTCTCATATCATTTGTGTTATATACATATTATATGAATATGAAAAAATCACATTTTAGAATATTGAAAACATATTTAATATGAATAATATTTTTCGTATGGTCATTCATATTCTTCCGGGTATTTTCCCGTGTGCTTAATGCATGGATGGTAAAACGACGTTTTGGCAAAATCCCATATGCCATCTTCAGGTTTTCGCTGCTAGCTGCTTCTCGTTGTTCGTCTTGAACTGTTTAGTTCAAGCAATGAAAAGCGGCAGAAAGCGGCTAGCAGCGACAACCTGAAGATGGCAGATGGGATTCTACCAAACGTCGTTTTACCATCCATGGTTCCGCCGGGAGTATATCAAGCACGCGGGAAAATACCCGGAAGTCTAGAAACACTTCATTCTACACCTTCGAAAACCTGGACAACAACTACATTATATACATATACAGCTGATGCCTGATGGATATTCTTAAAGGAATATTAAAGAAAAAGAAACATTTCTTTGATTTCTAATAAAAAAAAGCACTGAGGACACTATATTTTAAAAAATTTAAAAAAATGTCCCAATTAGCATTTTCATATTCCTACGATATACTATACATATTCCAAAATAAAATTAGTATATTGCATAAATATTTGAAACTAATTCAAAATAAGTTGTATACTGGTTGTTTTGTCACAGGTTTTCACATTTTATACATACTCCTGCAATATTCATATGTATGTTGCTGACACGTTGTAAACATATTCTGAAATGTACATTCATTCTACAATATAGTTACAATATACACAAACCTTTTCCGTACATACATGCAACATTATCCATGTATACTTTCAATATACAATGTATATTGCAAAACAACAATGGTATATTGAATAAATATTTAATACTGATTCAAAATAAGTTGTATACTGGTTGTTTTGTCACAGGTTTTCACATACTATACATATTTCTGCAATATACACAAACATGTTGGTGACACATTGTAAACATATTCTGAAATAAACATTTATTTTACAATATAGTTATAATATACACAAATGTGTTCCCTACATATAGGCAATGTTATCCATGTATACTTTCAATATTGCAAAGCAACAATAGTATATTGAATAAATGTTTAATACTTATTCAAAATAGATTATAGTGTCCCAATAAAAACTCCCATGCTGGATATCTTCTAGATGAATAGAGATATTTTAATTCTGTAAAAGTCAGTTTGTAGTACATAAAGAGTGCTTCAGTATTAAATATAAATAATTTTTTAATACATATATGACACTGATCAAGAAATATTTCGACGAGAGGAACTTTGAAATGTGGTTTGTGTAAAGGGAAATGCATTTCTAAGTAAATATTGTTAAAAAAAATCGCAAATCCAACTGCTTTTGAGATATTTGTATCCAAACGTTGCCATTTGCACCTGTTAAATAATTATTTCCGAAACATTTCACTATTTAAGTGATTTAAAAAAAATCACATTTAAGGCATTTTCATATAAATCAAAATTTCAAAGTTTATGATATACAGATTGTCCCCCTTAAAGACTAAATAAATCTTTCAGAGATTACAACTATTCAATAGGAACAAATGGCAATATTTGGACACATCTCAAAAACGGCTAGATTTGCCTTTTTTCTTAAGAACAAAATCTACTTAGAAATGTATTTCCCTTCCACAGAAACCAGGTTTTGAAGTTTCTCCCAAAGAAATAAGATTTATTTAGAGCCCAGCACCATCTACACACTGATATATTCAAAAACCATTCATTTATATTCAAAATTGAAGCACTATTTATGTGCTACAAACTGGCTTTTACAGAAATAAAACGTCTCTATTTGTTTAGAAGATATCCAGCCTGAGACTTTTTACTGGAACATCCTGTATACTAATGGTTGTTCTCATCCCACAGCATATCGTACACATACGTCTTGTAGATCTGCATGTATGCTGAAAAAATATTGTAAAGATATTTCGAAATATATATTTATTGCTCCTAACAATGTACACTGCATGGAAAATTTGTTTTTACCATTACTTTTCAGTTAAACTCAAACATGTTTTATTGATCAAATTTTGTTGAATGGAGCACACAAATGCTAAATAAACCTACCGATAAAACTGCATTTGCCATAACAATACTTTACAAAGGCCCAAGAATATCATAGCAAAAAAAAAATACTACTTTACATCGTCGTAACAATTATGTATCTTAAATTATAAAATAGGAAGTGTTATAATTAAAACAGTTGTGTTACTTTAAATATATTTTTATTTTTTGTTACAAAATGAATTGCAGTAATAAATAACAATTGTGCCAAGAATTTAAATCGACATTTTTTAAACAAAAAAATGTGCTTTGCAACTTATGAACTGATTAATATTTTTTTAACAAAAAAATGTTGTTTGCAACTTATAAACTGTCATATTTTACTATAAGAAATATTTGGCCAGTAAGTAAAAAATAGTAAAAACTGGAGGGCTTACATTTTCAAAACCAGTGTCCGGGTGTTGCCGATGGTGCTACTTCTAATTGCGAAACTCCACTTGACATTCTGAACACGTCACCTGCTCCTATTGGCTGAATACTTTCTTTTGGCTTTTCCAATTTTTGGGAGAAGGTATTTTTTTCCTGAGTAGAGAGGAGGTGGGGATACACGAGCTACAGTTCCAACTATAAAAGAAAAAACAATTAATTATATTTGAATAGGTGAAATTTCAATTTAAAAACTGTCCTTGATGAAGTTAATAAATAAAAATAATCAAAAATAAATTAAACAAATTGATATTATCATAAAACAAAACATAGGTATAGGTATTTTTTTGAAAATCGGAAATGTTTGTGTTTGTGATTTTAAATGCCTACCAGAGTTATTAGAAGAACACATATTCTCTTTCAACTTCTAGTAAAGACAACATTTCTTTCACTTTGGGAAGTCGACGGCTTCCAATACGTTCTTCGATATCACTATGTTCATCTGACAATAATAATCTTTTCGGAGGGCTAATATGCTTTTTGTACATATAGTCCCTTGATTTGTTTCTGTTCACTCTGTACATCTGATTTCTGATTTTTTCCATTTACCTAATTGCAGCTTTTTATAATCCTCTGAAATAGATATAAAGCAAATTAATACGAATAAATATAACAACTCGTATGTTGTAATTAAAACCAATGGTTGTGATTTAAATAAACAAAAGCACCTTAATATTGAAATAGATCGAACCTACCTTCTTAAAAATAAGATTTAAACACCCCGTAAAGTGTCCAAGTTTCATCTGGGATTTCTCCTGTTTTTCAATGATTTGTCAAATTGGTTCCGTTTGAATAGTGACCACCAACCACTACCTCCGTTTCTTTTCAAAAAATTGGTGCCTACAAACGCCGCCATTATTATAACAACAGGTAAGTACAAAGGGATACATTAAACTTTAGTATCTGAATATAAAATATCTGCAAATAGCAAATGACAACAAAGGGGGTCATCCTTAAAACTATGTGGTAGGTAGTTGTATTGTGTACAATTGTAAAATACTTACTGCAATGCAATTAATGTACCCACACATGAACTAATAATTAATAATCACGGGAAAACAAAACACAAACGAATTGAAATCGACATTTGACAGCCTGTGCACTGTGGTGGCAAAGAGCATGCGCTAATCTAAGGACGTGGCGCGCATTTAAAAAATTCGACAAGGGGCGATTGGAACGACATGGAAAGCGGAAATCTAATTATAACGATAAAATGTAATTAAATAATCATTTCTCAAGTCCGAACTACCTGCTTAAGAAATGCCGATAGCTATTAATTAATTAAATACAGTAGGAAAATTGAAAAAGGGATGAATAAGTTATCATTTTTATTATTCATTATTATTTAATAAACGATCACAAAGTCCAAAGTCTGGATTCAAAATTTAAATCATATTTCATATCTACAATTTTAACCAACGATTTATAATTTATAAAACGTATGCCATTCGCCACAGGGGATGATTATAAATGCACTTAAACCAAGCCTAGATAGAGAAATATCGATTTGTTTTTGTTATGAGGTAGATAGGTACTATATACCGACACTGGCGTAGAATTAATATTTAACTTACCATAATTTTTATGTAATATAGCCCAAATGCATGCAGCATTACGCTGTCAAAATCAGTCAAAAACCGCATAAATCTTATTGGTACTTTGCAAAATGTAACATATTGCTGTGCAATATTACTAGAGCTATATTGTTTCAAGTTTCAGTTGCAATGTTGCTAAAACTGTTTTGTCGGTGGGTATACATAATTTACGTGTGCCAACGATTGGCTCAATATGTTTACACCCCATTCTAAAATTTAATTTGTGTTTTATTGCATACAGCAGTAGTGTACATGTGTTCAACTTTTGAATGTCATTTTTTAAATATTAAAAATACAAACATGAATTCTATGTTGCAGAAATGTTCCACTGGTACATTATCAGGATATATATGATGATACACATATATTATCCATTAAATGTTTATGTGATATTTATTAAAGATTTCAAAATTAATATAGCTTTTTGTATATGTCTACAGTATACGAAAATATCATGTTGTAAAAATATTCCATTTGTAAATTGTAAAGAGATTGAATTAAGTACGTAGCATAAATATTGCCTATTGTATATCTATATAATATTTGACACATCAGTAAATTTTTGAGAAGATTCGTACAATATTCTGTGTATATCGCAGAATCAACATTATTTCATGTATATTATAGGTATATATAGGAATATCGTACAACGTACTGGCAATATCTTTCCTATATTGATATAAGTACGTCGCAAAATGTATATTACGGCTATATGTAAAAGAAGTTCTGAATATTGTTTGAATGTAGACAATGAGTTTTGAATGTTCATTTCATATCGCGTGCTATGTGGGGTGTTTTATGTCCTGCATCGGAATTGGTATGGGAAGAAGTGCATTGGTTCTTTAGAATATCAAAGTTGAAACATTTTAAAGCATAATACACACATAAAATGTGACATACATACTCATAATTTTGTATTAATATTATGCACATATATACTAGTGCGGAGCAGAAAAAATAAAAATTTTAATTTACAAATGCACAACCTGGTTTGGTACTGTGTACCAAGAGTAATATAATATGTAAATTTTTAACAAAATCTGGTTTTTATTTATGATTTTAAAAATAATGAAAATGCAAAATGATCAGTTTTAAAGCCGTTAAGGCTACTGTTAAACATTAATAGATTCGGCTAAAAATTCATATACATTATTTGGATACACATAATAACAAATTAGGTCAGACATTTGTAAATTCGAATTTTCGTTTTTTCGTATGGACTGAGCTATACTTGTAAAATTTTTCATCTTTCGTTTTTTTAAGTCATCTTTCAAACTTCTAGTTATTCTTGAAAGACTATAATCATTCTAGGATTACTATTTTTTATACAAGGTGACGGAAAATTTAAAACATACAAAATTTTACCAAGAGTAAATATGTAGGTACCTTTCCTTTAATGCTTATAACTAAATCTTATAAAGTTGTAAATAATGCTAAAACAAAGTTTCATCCACATAGCCAATAACTAAACAATTAAATTTCTAAAATATATTATAAAAAAAAAACATTGTTAAGTTAGGTTGGTTGTGAATAGTTAAATTAATATCGACTATACAAGTAAAAATGATAATAAAAAAAAACAGAATGTACTTACTGTTGCTAGTTTTCCATACACTTCGACGGAAAAATCGCTCTAGGCTGTTTTATATTTATTGTATTTAAGGGCCATTTCATAATGAAAATAACGTGGATTTTAGTGTTATTGTTATAATAATGCTTTAAAAGTGTTTTAAAATTACAGCCCACTAATTATTTTTATAAAATTGGCTTTAGTATTAATGTATGTATATTAACCAGCTATAAAAAATATTGATTCGGGTTTAAATAAAAATCACATATATATACATTTCAAAGCATATAATATATTTACCAAAACAAAATTCACATTAGGCATCTACAAAATTAAACTCATTACTGCTTATTTCTGTCTCGTCTCCCTCATCACGAGTCTGCCTAAAATTTCAAAAAGATAATATTAGAGGGTCTGTTAATGTGGTTCAGGTGGAGATCATTATTATTCAGCCAAGTGCACTTCGTTCAAAATCCAAGGTTACATAATTAACATATAATCGTAATTCTAGTTAGGGCAAGTTGTATCAATATCGTTCACTACTAAATCAGTTGAACTTCATTAGACAGCAAGGTACGTTACAATTCTCGACACAATTGTAACCTCTGCTAGTTATTAACAAAGTTCAGCTGAACTAGTGTTGAAGATGCTGGTACAATTTGCGCGTAATACTTAACAAAAATCATAATAAGGACATTAGTAAGAACTAAATGTGTAGTAGAGAGAGCTAAATGAATTGTTTGGCATACAAATTGTCTCTACCAGCACATGCAAGATTTAACCTTTGGTTTTAAACCAAGTTTTGGTTCAAAATATAAACGTTATTTGTTAAGCTACTTTTATAGTTGTTAAATGAGAATATTTTATATGAATTTTTTTAAATTTATTTCCAATTTTGTTGCAAAGGTAGCAAGCAAATGAGGTATAAAAAGGTTCCTTTCAATTTAACTTGAAATAGATTTGCAAAAAAGATAAGGATAATATTTGAAATCTGTGAAATCAGCTATAAAGTAATACTTTTCTAATAGTATAATAGACGAATAAATCTTTTTCAGTGTCGTTACGCCAAAATTGCAGACTACATAACACTTTGCACACATTTCAAATATTACCTTTGGTTTTGAAATTGCTTGTCTGTGTAGTTTTAGATGAAACACTATATTAATAATTCCGATATAAATAAACTCTACGTATAATACATATTTTTTTAATTAGTAGACAGTTACTATTAATATAAAGCAGACTGCAAGTCAAGGTAACATTTATAAGTATCATATTTATATCTTACCCTGCTTTCTTCTCTGCCGCTTCGGCTCTAACTAGCCACTCCTTAATATGTTTTATTATCTCAGTTTCTGTGGCCTCCTTTGTGGTTTTGTTAAGTCTTACAGCTCCTACAAAAAATTGACAGATTTTTATCAATTACATGTTAATTCTTTTATTTTTAGATTAGAATATAAATCAATTTTGACTTACGCATTACTAATTTTGCCATTTTCATAGCCTTGAATTTCTTCTTCCCTTTTGCACCCTCCCAACTATATAGTGATCCCATGTTGTTACTCAATATTTGAAACATAACTCTTTTAGTAATGTCCTTCACGGTATCTCCTCCAATAAGTGATAACTCCTTCGCCTATAAATAATAGAAGGCAATCTCTGTCATAATCAAAAAGGCAGTCTTATTTACTCACCAGTATCTCCATTTCATCACTATCTTGTAACACTCTCTCAATTTCCATCAAATTGTCCTCACTGTTAATGGGAAACTTTTTCATTTTCTGCATTATTTCTTGTCGATGCTGTTCATTGTTTACTTCTCTGCTCTCTTCACTAGTCTTGTTTATGGCCTTCATAATTATTTCAGAGTTTTCTGCATATTCTGTAACTCTTGTATTTATTATAATTAGCTGTCTTAACACCTGACGTTGGAATTCTAAAAACAAAAAAATAATTACATAACAAAGACTAAAATAAAAATGAGCATTACCTTGATTCTCATTAATGAATGTTTTTAATAGGGACTCTAGATTATTCAATTTAACCACTATTTCTTTATTATTTTCGCAACCTAAAAAAATGTATAAATTAATAATATGCAAAGTCAATTTAATGAAATACTGGATATTGTTGTGGTTAACTTCAACTTCTGTAGTGGTTTACATAAAAATACAAATAAAATAAAAAGTAAAATATGGAGAATGGGTACCTAAATTCTTGCTTGCAGGATTCAAATCTAAAAAAAAAACACAACCATTTAAAACAATATTAAAACAATATACATATACTTTACCAGTTATCTGTTTGATGTTTATAGTCTTTTTCTTTAATTGTAACGGTACAGATGGCATGTTAATATGGTCATCGTCACAGCCTTCATCACTATTGCTTATTATATCAAAATCCTCAAATTTACGTGATACTCTGGTACGTAACCCTTTTCCTAATGATTCCGAGTAAGGTTCTGAGTTAGATGATAATTTATCATTGTCGCGGGCTCTGTTGCATTTCCTCTGGGCCACATGAAAATCATCTAAAACACTTTTCTTGTAAATATTGTGCATAGTTTCTTTGTGCCGAATATTGTATGTTTATTTTATTTGCCATTATGTATTTATATTTATTTTTTTAGCACTTAGCGTATTAACAATTTTAGGTTTCATTACTAATATATTTTTGATGCATTAAAGTTGAAGATGTTTAACATATTGTAGTGAGTAAATGAAAATCAACATTAAGTGAAGATGAATAAAAACACTCACCATATTGACCAAGAATTTTTATTTTAAATATTTTCCAATCGCTTTCTGGTGAATCCCTATTTTTAATAGCGTCATATAATTTAGCCCGTCTGTATGGTGGAAAGAAACATTCCTTATCTTCCACCATCCAATTTGTCGGCACCACTTCAACGGTATTATCTTCTTTAAAATGAACAACAAACCATGCCATGGTTTTTAATAAAATATATGCTAGAAATATAAATAAGCCATCTTAATTCTATATAGAAATAGAAATGACATTGATTCGTTATTTTTATTGTACTGCGAAAAGAACAAAAAGATGAAACTGTTACCAAATAAAAGCTTTTTATGAATACAATTGAACAACATAAATATTTTCCCTTGTTGGGAATTTCTAACACATGAATAAATCTTCTTAGATGCAGTAATAAAAAAAGGTTTATGAAGAAGATTACTGAGGGGCCTCTGCATATTGATAACATCAACAGAACAGTCTGGAGGCGTTTTTGACAAATAGGAACAAAAATAATAAAATATTTTCCTCATATTTGTAAGAAAGCACTTTCTGACTGTTCACTGACGTTTTTAAGGTGTTGCAGGGGGCAATTTTCACAGTAATTTACTGCAACCATATTTTTCAGATCTAAAAGGAATTTAGACACATGGTAGAATTTCCCAACAAGAGAAAACAGAGGGATTAGATAGGGTTTGCAATTCCGAAATCTCGAAACCGGAAATTCAGGGATCCCGGTGATATTTATATATCGCAAATCCCGGAATCACAGACGACTGGATCCCGGGATTTTCGGGATTGGTCTTGCATAAGATTTCGTGATTGCCGCCCCTGAACAACTTCGGAGTCGGCATCTATGGTTAAAAACTGTGCAAAATAAAGTAAGGAGTATGGACTCGCTAATCTATTTTTAGGCAGTTAACTGTTGTTGGTGACGCATGTCGAATGTTGATAATTTTAACGATTTTAAAGATTATGATTCGAAGTACAAACAATAGATAGAGTTGTAGTTAGTTAGGTTGTAGTTTTACTTTATTAATAATACCATTTATATTTAAGTGATTTCTGTTATTACTATCATTTTTTTAAAATTTTTAATCCCAATCCTGATATACCGGGATTGTATTGTTACTTCAGGATTGCAAACCCTAAAATGCAACAAATCATTTTTAGACAATCTATTTTTAATGGGTAACGAAGGGTTACTGATAAACACCTACAAGTAATATGTATCCAAAATAAACTGTTTGTACTTACATAACATTTGAATGCTGAAGATTGTTCAGGATTTTAGTAACAAACAGATTGTGTGATGTGGTGATGAGATTTAAATAGTAATAACTCAATTGCAGATGATAGTACTTTTTGACAATCCATTCAAACAAAAATAAAATTAATTTTTTTACTTGCAAACAATTAATTAATCTACATATGGAGAAGTGGAAAAACAACAGCTTGATCTTTCTTAAATGGCAAAAACACTAATTTACATTTTACTTCTGATATTTTAAATATTTTTAAAGGTCCTAATATGTTGGTATTAATCAAAAATATACCTAAACCAGTAGAATCACAAGGTGTCAAAAAAAAAGGATATTTTTCTACAATTTCTTGTCCAATAATAACTTTCTCATCGTCTAAACAGGTTGCAATATTACAAATTTTAACAATATCATCATTTAACATACAAATATGACAGTCCGCCAAATTTAATTTCAAAATACATTTTGGTAATAACAATTTTTTATATTGAGGAGATCTGCAATTAGGTAATAATGGCCCTTCAAAATGTTCCTGGACTGCATCTGGTTCTATATTTCGTTTATTTATTAATAAACTACCTTCCGACACACGATTAATAACTTGTTGAAGTGGCTTTTCACTTTTTCTTATCATTTTTTTAATCTTCTGCATAAAATTTTCAAATGAAAATGCACTAAAACTACTTAAATTACCAAATCTCAACACATCATCTGCTAAATGCAACAGATTATGTACATTATGACTGACAAAGTCAGGTCCATATAATCGTATTGCTGTATTTACAAAGCATTTCATTAAATCGTTTGCATAAACGAGCAAATCTTCTATTTCAAGTAATTTTGAATTACACATTATAACGGTAGCTACATGAAGCACTAAAAAAAGATTATAATATTGACACTTAAGTACATTCTTAAAAACTACTGGTCCTGTATATAATAATAATAATCTGAATTCTGTTGCTTTATAGCGTTTACAGTCTTGAAGGGCCCTAGTTTTCCTTTTAGAAAATTCCACGGGGATGAATTTTTTAAGTTTTATTAAATGATCTGAAATACACTGAATTTCTCTGTAACACAATTTATATGGTTGTTTTCCAAAAACCCAACCATATTTTTTATTAACTAGTAACCTTTTCACAACTCCCAAGCACAATAAATGCATATAGTCTAATGGTACGTCTTGTATCATATCAAACTGTAATAATTCTGTAAGTATGCTTGTTGCTACATGATAATCTTCATCTATTTGTAGTCTAAATTCAGAATCTTTACGTTTTAAAATGTTGTGAGTTTCTGGAAAACATAGCACATTGTTTACCATTTCTCCTTCTTGCTTACATTTGGTACAGGAACCGTAGGCACCATGCCCCTTTATACATAAAACATAAGACTTGGCTGGCACATCACAAGTCAACATTTTTAATCTAAATTTGTATCTTTTTTGCTCAATGTAGATACCGTTATCTGTTAAATTAACCACTTCATTCACAAAATCTCTCAAGTAATCGTTAACAGACTTAGGTTTTTCGTTACCAAAATAGAGACCGATCATAATAACGTCTGTCAAAATTTCAATACTTTTAATTTGAATTAAGATTGGCCACAATGACGCTGACGTACTATTGCTTATTGGTAAGCCATCGATGTTTACGGCAATTTCAATATGTGAGTCATCCGGAATACAATAATTTACCTGTTTAATATATTTATTAATAGATGTTGCTATACCAAAATAATAAAATAGACCGGGATATACTTCCTTCACACACGTATTTTTTGGAGTTTGAAGTAACGTCCTGGGATCTTTAGGCAATTTAATAAACGACAAAGGATTTGACTCATGTCTTAATATTGTAAGAAGTTTTTTTAAACTAGTATGTGGTATATTTTCCTCAACTGCCCACAAAGATAATTTTGAAGTTAACGATAAACTACTATTAAGAGTATTTTCTATATTATCTTCATCACCACTACCCAACTCTCTACTACCACAATCTGGAAGAATTTGACATTCTACAAAACCATTTAATAACATACTAAAATCCTGCATATTATCATTACTTAGTTGCAGTTCATTATTAGATTCGTTTTCACTACTATCCTGAATATTAATATCTCCTCCAGAATTTGTACTACAATCACCGTCACCGTCATAATTGTTCTGATTTACTGGTAATAATTCATTTTCAAGGTACGCTCTATCTTCATTGTTATTCCCCTGGTTCTTCCCGTAACTACATTCGCCAGAATTTTGAAAATTATTTTTAATTAATGAAAGAGCGGCTGCAGTTTTGTTTGATACATCTTTATAAAAGTATGTTTTTTTACTTTTGGCTTTAGGCATTACGATTCATAAAAATAATATACATTCGAATATAACTGAAAACAAACATAACCTAAGAAAGCTTCTTTGTTCCTTTTTATTTTATCAAAACACAAAATTACAATCAGAGATAAGTTATGTAATGAAAATGCTTACCTCAATCAAGGTACAGAAATAAACAACTACCTATTAATAAAACTCATAAAACACTGAAACGATTAAACAATTTATCCATGTACATCAAACAGAAAGCAAGGCACAGTGCAGACAAGCCAACGGTCAGCATAAAATGGCGGTTTTTAGATGCAAAGATGCAGATGCAATGGTATTAGCTATTAGATCAGTTGAAAACATCAGGAACTATTCTGTATTTTAATATGTGACTAATTTAATAGCCAACTGGTACAAAATAATAACTTAGATACGTAGACATATATTTAATATATACAAACGCTTCCGTTGTGAAATTATTGGTTAATATGTGCGTATATATCGTGATGTTTTTACATGCAATAGTACAGTTGCCAGTTGGTTGATTCGGCGTGCGTGTCTGGCCTGAAATCAAATGGAGTCATGTGATGTAGAATGGAAAAAATGATTGGTCTGCTTTTAGGTTTAGTGGACAAACCGCGGTAAACTCTCTTCGTTCGAATGTTTGTATCACTAATAATTGGCAATAATAGATCTGAAGCTCAGCATATCTCATCATCATCATATAGGTATATGCCATTTTACGGCAAACAACAGTTATTATTGGAAGGAGATACAGTCTTAATGATAACTTGAATGCTATAACAACCTTGGAAAATTCAAGAAAATAGACATGAGTTGGTAATTTTGAGGGAAATAAAACTTCAAATTTTCCGTGCTATAGAAAAAAATTACCTACATTTGTTGTAATTTATTCTCTAGGTACATACCTACTGAATTTATATACCTATACAAAAAATGTTACAAAAACTATAATAATATATTACCAAATATCAAATTATTTTTTAAAATACCTATGATGAATAATATTTGCATAACATGTAGAAAATATTTCACAAAATATTGCTAAAATGTAATTAAATGTCTTAAAATATTTTATGAATATGAAAATTAACATTTGTATAATATGTACCAAATATTTCACAATAGGTATTTAAAATATTTATTAAATGCTACGCAATATTGTATAAATATGAAAATTAATGTTTGTATAATATGTAATAAAATATTTTACAAAATATTTCTAAAATATTTTGAAATATAATTTACACATTTCCTGTATATTCTCAAATAATGCCATTTGAATATGTCTTTATAATATGTATTTCATATTTTAAAAATATTGTGGATATAAAATACATATTGTGCATCTAATTTGCATATGAAAAAAATATTCAATGTTGTGTGGGAACTTGAGTACGAGATGTTGACAACACACTTATAAATGTGTATCTGCTTCTATTTATATAAATTCTTTGATCAAAATATCAATTTGAATAAACGTATCAAGTAGATATTTGTAAATGCATTTCAGATATCTCTAATTCAAAGTAAACATTGATAAAAATAGTGAATAACTATTAAAATGGCGTTCCATAAATATTTATGTAAATAAATAATGGGTACCCGCTGATATTTTGTAGAAAGATGCACCACTAATTTTTTTGTGAAACTGTGAGCAGTAAACTCGAAAAAATAGAGCGAACTTGATTTTGTGGATTAGCCGCTAACCTGTTAGCTTATACCAGCTGCTCGCGATGTCGCTGCGGACACATGAATATCGATTTGCATTGTATGTTAATGTTCTACTTTGATTGTGAGTTTATCAGGGGAGAAGAAGAAGAGCACGAGACATAACCTATATACCTCAAATGTATTGACTTTTTAATAACGTAGGGATATCTGTGCAGTGTTTGTTTTGGTATGAATTCTATTAATTACTTAATGCAATTATGTGTTTCATACATTCATATGACTTGTTTGAATCGTTTTCTGAGTGAACTAATTTTTCGTATTTTAATAATTTCAGATTTAAGTACACGAGCTTTTAGTGATTGAACCAGTGCAGTGTTTCATAAACAATAAATTGATATTAGTCAGCGACTGGTATCAAATTAGGCAAGCGCCTGCCGAACAGGTTGCAAATAAATCTCCAGGTGGTCTGACTATTAGCAAATAGTTGTATGACGTCGACTACTTGATTATAGAAGAGAAGATTAAGAAATGGATATAAACAGTTTATCACAGTTTTCGATACCAGATGTAACAAGTGAGGTAGATGGTAACTTGCTTAGACTGATCAAAGAAGAACAATTCTGTGAGGATGGAAGTAATCCTGCTGAAGCGCAGATTGGTAACCAAAGTGATATAATTAAATTAGAACAAATGTTCTTTGCTACTAGCAAAGATGCTAATGTTGATGTTGAAAATAACAGTGATCCTTTTATGGAATTCGATGATCATAAATTCAACATTGATCAAGAGATTACTCCAAATAATATGTGGGCCTGTGAAGAAGATACTAAAGTAAATTTCATTAAAATAGAAGAATTGTTTAGTGAAGAAGGCGAGATTAAACATAATGAGGAAAACCCTGTTGAAATGGAGGACCAAAAATTTGTAATCAAAGAAGAAATTGATATAAAAGGCGACGAGCACGATTTTGACAGGTAATATTAAATTAAGTTTCCTTCTGTATCTTAAGAATTCTTTTTGCTTGCTTGTTTTTATGTACTATTAAATTCATCCACAGAGCAGGTTAAATACCCATTTCTAGCATAGTACTGTGATATCTAAAGATAATCTCGGTCTTACCTTATGTTACAGAAAGAACCGTGCACATGATTTGCAGGAAAATAGTACACTTCAAATTTGGTGAACTAAGGATATTTTGTACATAGGACCTATTATTTATTATAAAAGTTTTGATGTGCACCACCTCCAGAAATAAAGTTTTTATTTTATTTTAATTTAAATTAAGAAATGTGCTAGCAGTGAAAACGCCGTCAACTTTAATAGTTCTCATTTTATTTTAGTGTATCTTAAAAAATGTGCTAGCAGTCAACATCTATTTCGCAATTAACTTCTGTGTTAGATGTACTAAGGATTTAATTTTTAAATTAAAGCTAAATAACCCACCCTTATATTAAAAGTACTCTGAAAGGGGCAAGCTATTCAATTTTTTTTTTCGTTAACATGTTTCTTGAGAAATTACGCCTAGTTGTGGAAACGCTGTCAACGTGTTTTTTGTACTTCCTAAGTGGTAATTGACAACAAAGAAATCAGATTGATATTTCTTTGTCATGCCCAGTGACATAGCTTGTAGGTTTAGGATGTCTGCTTTTGGACTTCCACTAGCCGAAGTGAATCTATGCCAACTGTATTATTTTATTCACTAAGTGGCAAATAATCGATAAAAAAATATTCCCTTGATTCAAACTCTGGCACTAACTGCAAAAGACGTTTCGAGTGCAACCACAACTTCTCAGCTGGGTGCTGAGGAAGCTATGAAAGAGTAACAACCGGTTAGCTCAGAGTTGGTCGAGGGTCACTCGGTGGCGAGAAGAGTTATTTATGTATTTTTTTTTTCAATAAACAATTTGAGTGTTATTAAACCAACTAAACAAAGAAAGAGGGCGCCAGCGTATTCATACAACTGATATTCATGCAACTGTTTGAGGATGAAACAACCAAAATAAAAAAATAATATATTAACAAATAAACTTTAAAATTTACAAAATCTTTACATGATATGTATTAATAAAAATATCTAAAATTTACTGCAATACCAAAAAAAAAAAAACTTAACAGTGACTTTGGCGGTGGGAGTGGAGTTCAACGAGGTCGAACTCTGGAGATGGCTACAGGTGCCTGGAAGTGAGCACCGATTGATCGTGTCCTGGTCAACGATGATGTTCCAGGGAGATGCTGCATTGAGAAAATGCCCAGCCAGTTACAATTTTCATCCAGCCAATAGCAAATCCACCGTGTACTTGATCCAAGGTTGGTCAATCTAGATTATTACATGAAAAACAATGATAATTCAGGAACCACTTGATACTAATTGAAATAAATTACAGAAAAAAAAACTAATGATTTAAATTTGAAATGACGAAATAAATTATTAATAGATTTTAAAACTTATTGAAAAGAATAAAAAAATTGGCCAAGGTTACGAATTTTATAAAAACTACACAAAAAAAATAAAATTTGTCAAATTTAAGCATTAAATTACGAAGAAAATGGTTGAGGGCCAATAAAAAACTCTCTTTTTTAAGTAAAAATTAGAACAGTCTCACCTCAGCGACGACAAAATGGAAAGTGCCAGTTTCCAATTGCTGTTAGCTCCACCTCCCTTTGGTATTCCGCTCGCGCATGCTCAGTGGTTGTCGTTGACGTTTTACCGCGAACAATTCAAAATTATGTAGTACGGGTGCTGAATTAACTTGTTACACGAGTTATTTAGTGAAGTTTTCATCACTAAGACAATTTTTCATGTCTGCTTTACATTAAGAAACAGGATTGCAAGCTGACTGCTGTACTATCCATTATTAGGAAATAAGCAAACTCCCTTATCTTCAAGAGTAAATACAAATGCAGGACAGTATTCATCAGTAGCCTAAACCTCCTGAAAAAGTTCAGATTATCTAAATAATTAATATGGTCACGTGGTTTTCTAAGGAATTCGAAATCTATTATCTTTATTATATCTAATTCATCATTGAAGATATTGTTGGAGTCGGAATCCATCTCGCGATTTATAAATTTGTGTTAATGATAAACAACATATAAATAAATAAATATCCCTCTCTGACAAAGTGTGAAAATAATGAAAATATACTAATAACAGAGGTTATGCAACTACGATTAATTTTGAAAGTGACCCACTTTGGTGATTTAAATTAAAGGAAGTTTCAGCTGATTTAATGTACGATTACCGAGAGGTGCAGAGAAAATTTTATTTTTAACAAAGGTTTGGTATTAATCCTCTGATAACCAATACTTTGCATACGGCTGTAAGTTTTGCTTAAGGTGAAAAGCTCGTGAATCAATAAATGTGTTCAGTAATGATATAGGAATTTTTCCAATTTTTTTATCAACTTTTATGAATATAATTGCAGAGGTCGGATTACCTATCGAATATTGGGTAAAACCAGGGTTGGCCTTAGGTGGTTATGGGTTAGCGCATAAAGATTTGCATGCATGTGTGAAAAAATGTCTTACCTTGAATTTTTTTTATCAAATTCCATATTATCCAAAGCTGATAAACTCAATTTATTATAGATAGATAGATAGATAACTCTTTATTTCTTCTTTACAAGTACCTACCCAAAAGGGTGTGGGACATATCACAGAAAAACTAACACAATGTATAAAATATTGCAATAATGTATGTATAATATAAAAAAGATAAAACTTAAAATTAAAGTCTTACACTAAACTTACAAACATACACATAGCAACATACAAATTAAAAACTTTTTAAGCATTCTACAGATTATCCTTAAAATACTCGTCTAGAGTGTAATAGGCTTTTTTTTACAAGTATGGCCTTTAAATTTGTTTGTAGTTCTATAATTGTACCATTTCTTAGAGTATGTGGAAGCTTATTGTAAATTTTGATCATGGTATATGGCATGTTTTTTTGGATAAACGTAAAGCTTGTTTTAATGTTTAAAAGATCATCTTTGTTCCTCATGTCGTGTATGTGGTTTCTGTCATGATTTGCAAACAAACAAATAAGTATTCCGCACAACAAAAATAACGGACTCATATGTAGTGACTGACCAAGGTGAGTATTTTTTTCTATAAATAGTGGTTTGCAACTAACGCCCTGTTAAATGTTGAATATATTTCTCAAGCATCTGGTTTGTAGTACAAATATTCCATACACATGACTTGTTCCGCCCCAAAAGATAATACCATATCTGAGTCTAGATTCCACATAGGCATAAAAAGCTATAAGAGCTGCTTCAACACTAATATTTTGCGATATCACTTTCAGGGCATAACAATACTTCACTATATTATTTGCAAGGTCATCAGTATGGGCTTTCCAGTCAAGTCTAGCATCAATTTTAAATCGCAAGAAAGTCATTGCTGGGATACTTGTCAATGCACTAATACCGCTGTCGAACGTTTTCTCAATATTAGATGAGTTACATGTAAATAATAAAGCTTCGGGTTTATCTGTATTTAATTTGAGATTTATAGAAGTGAAGTATTTTTCTAAAACATGCAATGATGAAAAGACCTTTTCTTCTAGAGCTAAAGAGTCAGATGAGTGGATGGCTAATGTGCAGTCATCAGCATATTGAACTGCACAGTCATCAAATATCATAGTTAAACCGTTAGTGTATAAAATATACAGTAACGGTCCTAAGATTGAGCCTTGCGGGACACCTCTTTTAATTTTTCTGATTTTTGTAATTCTCCATTACTGTCTATTTCAACTACGCATTGTAATCTATTACTTAAACATGATACTAATAGTTTTAAAGCAATGCCTCTAATTCTGTATTTCTCCAGTTTCATAATTAAAATGCGATGATCTACACTATCAAATGCTTTTGATAGATCTAACTCGAAAACAGCTGTATGTGTCTTGTTGTTCAGGGAATTAATTACTTTATACAGAGCTTGATAACATGCTCTAATTGTGGATTTGTTCTTCCTAAAACCGTTTTGTGTATTACTTAATAAACTTTGACTCTCTGGATAGTTTATTAATCTTGAGTATATTATTTTTTCAAAAATTTTGCTTATATTTGAGAGTAAAGCAATAGGCCTATAATTCTTATCCCCCTTTTTCTTACATACAGCTTTTTCATTAGCAATCTTTAACTTTTCTGGGAATATTCCAGTTTGCAACTATAAATTTATTATATGACTCAGAAGATTAGATGTTTCTGCAGCAACATGCTTCAGAAATTTTACTGGTATTTCATCTTCCCCTATAAACTTTATGTTTTCAAGTTCTTTATTACATTGCATACCTCTTCAGGGCATGTTGGCAACAGAAATATGTTCATTTCTGAATATTTCACATGATCTACAACTTATTAAAATTTATGTTAGGACTAACATTTATAAAAAAAATTGTTGACATTGTTTAAAACTGTACACTATAATAGTTTTTATATTTTAATTCTGATTTCACCACAGATTTTTTGTTTGATTAATTTCCTTTTTGTGTTGCAAGATATTTTAATGCCTTTCGTAATCCATTTTCTTTTTTGGATCGTTTTACGATTTTTTTGGGAAAAAATATGTTCATAATTGTTGCAAACTTGTGTATAAATAACTCATAGGCTTGATTGGGATCTTTATGATTAGTATGTCACCCCAGTCAGTAGTTTGTATTTATTGTTTGAAACGTTGAAGCTTTGCAGTGGAAAACACTCTGTTTACCTTTTTGAAATTAACTTAATTTTCTGGAAAATCAATTTTTAAAACTTAAGCTTCATGATCACTTAATGCAGTTGTTATAACTGGTCCTACATAAGGATTTTCAAAATTTATAAAAATATTGTCTAATAATCCATTTTCTTGGTACCTGCTTTATGGAATAAGTCTAATTTAATAGGAAATAAACGTCTTGTTTAGTTTATTTGCATATTTCCATAATAATAATAATAATAAATTATTTTATTAATCTACTTTCTCTAAGTACTGCTCACCAATATAATATAATATAATATAATATAATGTATAACAGAAAGAAATTAATAAGACTATTCAAGCTTTTATGAACGTCTATATGAAAGTCGTCTCTGGCACCGAAATAAAATCCCCGATTTCTATTTATGACTTTCATTTTTATATAGTCTATTGTTTAGAGCTCAGTGGTAATAACCATTTTTTTAATTTTCAGGTTTGTAAACGAGATTGTTTCGTCACAATCGGAAGTCAGCACAGGGTTGCAGAGAACAGAGAAATCTTTAATTACTATGTATAAATGTGACTCCTGTTCGTATCAAACAAAACGTAAATATTTGCTCAAAAGTCATTCACTGGTACATAACGGTCTTTCAGAGGTAACAATGTACAAATGTGACTCTTGTTCTTTTCAGACAGCAAACAAAAGTCGCCTTAAAAGCCATTTACTAAAGCATGTGGATTCTCTAAAGGTAACAATGTATAAATGCGATTTTTGCTCCTTTGAGACGAAACTTAAATATTCCCTTAACAGACATTTGCTGAAACATAAGGATCCTTCAGAGGTAACAGTGTATAAATGTAACACTTGTTCATTTGAAACGGTTTATAAATATCACCTTGAAACACATTTGCTGAACCATAAGGATCCGTCGGAAGTAACAATGTACAAATGTGATGTTTGTTCATATCAGACAAAGCGTAAATATGTCCTCACAAGACATTTGTTAATGCATGAGGATTCTTCAAAAGTTACCATGTACAAATGTGACTCTTGTTCATATCAGACAAAATATAAACATCATTTGAAAACGCATTTCCTGGTTCATAAGGATCCTTCACAAGTAACAATGTACAAATGTGATTCTTGTTCTTTTCAGTCAAAATTTAACACGTGCGTCAAAAAACATTCCTTGAAACATAAGGATCAATTAGAAGTAATAACATATAAATGCAACCATTGCTCATTTCATACTGTCCATAAAGATTACTTTAAAAGTCATTTACTTATCCACAAGGATCTTATAGAAACAACAGTGTACAAATGCGATTCTTGTTCTTTTCAGACAAAATATAAACATTGCTTCAAAAATCATTTGCTAAAGCATAAGGATCCTTCAGAAGTAACAATGTACAAATGCGACTTTTGTTCACACGAGACAAAATACAAGCATTATCTGAAAATGCATATGCTACTGCATAAAGATCCTTCACAATTAATAATGTACAAATGCGACTTTTGTTCGTTTCAAACAAAATTTAAAAGATGTCTTAATAAACATTTGTTAACGCATAAGGATCCCTCAGAGGTAACAATGTACAAATGTGACTTTTGTCCACATCAGACAAAATACAAAAATTACCTGAAGATGCATTTGTTACTGCACAAAGATCCTTCACAATTAACAATGTACAAATGTGACTCTTGTAACTTCCAGACAAAACGCAAAGATGGCCTTACAAGACATTTACTGACTATGCATAAGTAAATGTTACTCTTGTTCGCAGGCATTGACTGACATTTTAAATTTGTTGATAATTAAAATTGGCAAATATTGAGGGCAATTTTGTTACATAAGTCAATAGTCAGCTAAAATAGTAACTTTTAGCAAAGTCAGTACTTAGCTATAAGTTAACTTGGAATTCTGTAAGTCGTAAAATTGTTATAATTGAGCCACTATGGATAGTAGCAAACTTAGCAAGTGCCTTAAACTTGTTTAGAAGAGAAAAGTAGTTGATAGTAGTTGAATAAGAGGCCACATTATCAAATTTTATAGTTTTAAGCCATATTTGCAATGAGATAAATGCGAAACAATTTTAGAATAATAAATGTTTGCTAGAAACTTCAAAACAAATGAAAGACTACTTGTGCAGGATTTGTAGCAGGAAGCTCGCTTGTAATCCGAAATGCAAGTCGTTGCTTAACGTGATGTGAAATGGCCGATTTAAAAATTCATTGAATTCATCATTTTCTCGGAGAAGTGAATTGCACGGATAAAATCAAACATTGGATCTGAAGGAAGTGAACGAAAAATGGGATTCAGTGACAATTCATTATAATTTCTTATTGCAAGCAGCCCAGGCGACGTTGGTACGTAAATAATCGGAAAACCCATAAACATAATATCTCGACCAAATAATATCGCCTATGATGGATTGAATTATTTCTTGCACTGTTTCTTTCATTTCGAGGCCATTACGATAATCGCAGATCACTATGATTATTGTTATAGATTAATAATTAATACATATATAGTGGATATCTCTTCCGGGAAGAGGAAGGCATACTATTGTTATTTGCTTTTATAGTGTGCTGTGATCATCATAATGGCATTGAAACGAGGCAAGAAAATTTCATCTGCGCAGTATGAGTATACAGAGTATCTCACTTAAGGGGCCTAGGGTCATTCATTGTACAAAGTATTCACTATGACTTCAGATTTGAGTAAAAATGCTTTTTTTACAAATTGAAGGGTAGATAATGTTTCGATGCAAACAAAATTTTCAATATAAGGAACCTCAAAAAGTAATTAAAAATGGTTTACACAGAAATTAAGACACATTAAATGCTCAAATGTGAAAAATATATAAACCTAGCAATAATGAAAATATTCGAATGAGATGGAAAGAACTAAAATGGATCTATAATTAAAAAATAAAACAATTAGGAATTAGTTATAATAATGATAAACTAGTCAATGCTTCAACTTTATGAAAAGAAAGCCCATCATTAATGAGCTAAAAAATGATTTCAACAAAAATCACCTACAGGAAATTATTACTATGAATAATGAAAACGCCTCAAATAGATAACAAATAACAATTCCAATGAGTTTTTTATAGATGTGTGCTCTAAACCAAACTATAATAATATAATCTTCCTTTTATGTCAGTAAATCTTTTTGCTTATACCCCACAACCTCTTAAATAAAGACGATATTAGGTAAAAGTGATATTGAAGCAGCACCACGTATAGATGAAATTAATGGGAAAATGTTCGCAACATTTCTGTACTTCATTATGTTGGAGAGCCAGTTAGCAAACATTTGTCATATCAGTTATAAAAATAGAGGTAATTTTTTATAATAACCTATTAGCTTCATTCCAAAAAGTCTGAAAAACTAAATCAATATCCACTGTCATGTTTCAGTTGTGCAAATATTTAAGAATAGTCAAATAAAACATCCAATAACATTATTTTTCGATTTAAGTCACGCATTTGATACAGTTGACCATAAGCTATTTATAAAAAATTACCTAAAATTGTGGTCTGCTGATATTGCAAATGCATGGGTATCAAACTATGTAAGTGAGAGATTGCATAGTTGTTGATAATATCAGTAACTTTTATATAACAGGTGAAACTATCAATTTAGCTGTTGAAAAGGCCAACGCTTGTGCTGATAAATGTAATAAATTCTGTGTAGGCTATAGTTTGTTAATATACATGAAATATATCATTCCCACATAACAAAATTATATGCAGTGTACATATATTGTATATTCAATTTATGAATATGTATATTTACAAGATGGAAAAAGTATATCTAATATACATCTAATGGGTGTGGAATTAACATTCCTAGCATATACGTTCATCGCCGACTTCCATATCTATTTGATATCCAGTGAATGTGCATAAATATATGCGGTGCACATTGGATCTGAAACACACATATACAATCGCATATTTTATGAATATACATGACATATCTCTGAAGTAATTTCCACGGACATCAAAACTCTGCACTCGACGCGTGTTGCGTCAATCATGTTGGCATCGGGAGATGATTAAAACGAACAGTTTTAAATGAAAAATGAAAGTGGTCAACTGTTTTGATGTTTGTGGGAACTACTTCAGAGGTATCCATATAAGAGGTAATAAAACGCAGACAGTTTATCAAGAAATATGTTTTATATAGCTATTTTAACATACACAAACTTTACATTATCAAAATAACCTAAACTATTACACAATATTTAAAATTTTCGATATTTATGTAAATATACTCTTACATTAAAAGAGTTTCATGCAAATGTAACAGCATAATATAACAATAAGCAAATATAAAATCCAGAGAATAAGAAAGAGTGTATAATTTAATTATACCTTAATGAACATATGTGTAAATTATTATGTGTGTACCTCCAGCAATATACATTGTATATGACACTGATAGATGTCAGTAGCTGAATATACATTTCATATGATATGTATGTTTAAAAATACATATTGAAATTCTAGCATCTAATGTATATGCTATGGATGTACGTATCCATGAGATGTTATGTGAGTTTCAAAATATGGGAATTCTCACTCTTCCATCACTGTACATATATTTGTTGGTGTTAAATACAAGGAAACACAAACCTTTATTAATTGGAAATAGCTCAGTATATACCAACAAGCGCAATAAAAATAATCCATTAACATTTTCGAGACTTTCTCTGTTGGACAAATTCTCATGTATCCCGAGCTATTTACTGTACTAAGTTCATATTCCTGTTATGAAATAACTATTTACCTATTAAATATAGTATTTTACTCCCTTTCCAAATATCCTAAAATGCAATGATATTCAATGTTTCTTGTCTGTTATATGTTCATAATTTGTTATATATAATTACTTATGTTTATACAATTACTCATTTATTTGTATTATATTTATATTATTTATTTGCATTATTTCTAAATTTTAGACTTGCTATGTGTGAAGTTTTGTGATGAATAATTTATTATTATTATTATTATAGTGACCTAAAAAAAATTAAAGTAATATACTCTAAAAAGTGTCTTATCTTATTTCCTGTATATTTTTTTATTCATATATTGTATTTTATTGGGTAGGTATGTGTTTTATGTTGCTTTCTATGTTTTAGCGGAAGGTTAAAAATCATGTAAAATGTACCTTGTCTTTTCGTGTATATGCTATCTAATGTACAATAAATATTTTATTCTTATTATTATAGAATATAGATGTAGAATTTAATATTAAGTAAGCATCAGTGTATTACTTTGTATTTTTAATCAGTAAATATTTTTGACACTCAATCAAGTGGATTTTTTTTCAAGTTGGGTAACATGGCGGCCTTATTAGATTAAAAAAAATTGTAACTGTTAGCAAGGTATAATTTAATGAAGTGTTGATGAATTTTGTAGACTGATGACTAGATTGAGATTTCTTTCAGCTCATTGGTGCGTTTCGTAAGAACCTTCAGCAGAGCATTGTACAGAATAGTCCACAATGTCAGTTGTTGAGTGTAAAAATACTAAAAAACATATTAAACCAAACTAAAAAATAATTTTTAACCATTTTGTTTTGTTTAACAGCGATGGAAAGTCCACTGACTCAATACAATTAAAAGATATTTAAGAAGTTTAAAATAAGAATAAAGTGATCAACAAAAAAATATATTTCATTGTAAAAAAAAGCGTGGGGTGTGCTTATTACTATATTTTTTAACACTAACTACTTTCACAAATAGCTACCAATGACATACGCTTTTTTTTACAAAGAAATATTTTTTTTGTTAATCACTTTTTCTTATTTTAAACTTATTAAAAAAAAGTCGATCTATTCACAGTAGAGGACTTTAGCCGAAGTCGGGGCTCCCCCCACCACTTTTTGTGACCTTGACCTTGACCGTGAACGTGTATGCCACTATGGCGTGACCTTGAGCCGTAGCCGGTGCGTACCCTTGAAGCCGGGTTGGTTGGGACACCAGCGTGCTGACCACACAACCCGCCTTAGTCCTCTGTGCTATTGTGCCAACGAATGAATGTATCTTTTTAAAGGTATTGATACATTTAATTTAATATCTGCATAAAAACTCCAAATTTAATTTGAAATTAACAACTGTTTTATATGAAAGAAAAAGTATATTATAAATAATTAAAACATTTTATTTTTCAACATAATATATAAACAACACTTGGTTGCAAATCTATATTCATTGCTTCCGGACGTGGAAATATGAATACATTAATCTTCAAAATATTCTTCTACCTCTTATTAGTGGATACTGTAAATTAGTTACGGCACCCACAACTTTAAACGCTATATCAGCATTTTCATGCACATTTGTGAATGCCAAGCATGGTGAGCTTTGCACACTTGAGATACTTGGCTGATATAAAAATTCCAGAGATGGTCTCGATGTGGAAGGTTCATCAACTTCTAAAGTGTGTTCTTCAACCTCGTCTCTGTTCTCCATCTTTGTCATTTAGCGTCTTTTCTTCTTGTCGGGTGTTTAGTAATGCGGAGAAAACCGCAAATAATGTAGGGCCATTTTCTTTCTTTCCATCTACGAAATGATAACTACATACCTCTTCCAGGTTCTTCAAGGCACCTAAAATAATAATTCACGTAACTAACAAAATCAAGTCTAACAATTTCATTACTTACCTTAGAGCCTTTGTCGATTTCCGTCTTTCTTTAGGGTCCTTAGGCAATCGAAAAAAATGGCATGTTTCCTTTACGTTGTAATGTTTACAACCATATGTCTGACACATACCACCCATCCTAGCACTAAAAAGGAGATGTGAATAAATAAATTATACAATAGAATATAAAAGTTTAAAGAAATAAAGATAAATAAAGATCTAATTATGATTCATTATTTTAAGGTTATATGTGCATGTTAGAAATTTCAAAATTTGCCTAAAGTTAATAACAAAAATATTATAAATTTTATATGAGTTAAATCCTTACACAATCAGTATTTAGTTTATTACATACCAAAAGGTTAAAAAGTTTCTAATTAGGAAATAAAGATCTAATTATGATTCATTGTTTTAGGGTTATATTTGCATGTTAGAAAGTTCAAAATTTGCTCAAAGTTGGTAACAAAAATATGATAAATTTGATATGAATTAAATCTTTACATAATCGTTATTTAGTATATTACCTACCTGAACGTAGAATATCCCAAAAGACAATATATTCAACAAAATAAAATTCACAATACATTCAATATAAACGTCAAATTCTTTGTTTGGGTTCAGAATCACTCAACCGTAACAAAAATGACACATGTGACGTCACACTAATTATGCGTATTGGTGACTGATTTTCGCGAATAGTTGGTATTTCTTAAGCTGAGCTCTTCGTTACTATTGTTATCGGTGATTAGAAAATCACTGATAACAATCGCAGTGATTTAATCACCGGTAATGGCATAATAACGTTGCTCACCGGTAAAGACGTTGTTCTCGTTCTATCGGTTGACGGTTATCGGTTCTATGTTCTATGTCAAATATCCTACGTGTTAAATATTAATATTTGTTTTCGTTTCGGATTATATTTTGGTTGTAAATAATGGAAATTGTGAATGAAATATGCACACTTTGTTTGAAAAAATGTGAGAACTTTATAGCTATAGACGAAACAACAAAAAACGCATTTGATTTAGTTCTACCAGATATAGTAAGTGGCAAAAGTATCGTATGTTTAGGTTATGTATAAATTTGCCCACTTAAATATCATATTTATTATACAATCTGTTTGTTTACGTTTCTAGGATTTTACTCGAATACAAGGACCCGTAATATGCAACAACTGTGAAGAGTTTCTTATAAAATGTTTTGATTTCAAAGTAAAATGTTTACACACGTATGATTACATTGTTTCATTTGCGAACAAAGTCAATGATGTCGAACTGGATCTAAAAGAAATCTGCCTGAACAAAAATGTAACTAGTGCTGATGTTCCACCCGATGAGGATATGTGTGGATTATGCATGGGTCTAGTAAAAAATTGCTCTACTGTGTCTCTTGATGTTGAAGATAGAGACATTATGTTAAAGATAATGATAGAACAATGTCTTCCAAAATTGGTAGGTAGCAAAATTATGTGAGATATTATTAATCTTAATACCATATAAACGTCAGTCTTAAATAAATGTTTCACACCTAGTATAAGTGAATTTTTCTATGCTTTTTACATAAAGCCATATGATGGAATGTTTACAGAAACAAGTTATATTGAGCCAATGAGACAGAAATAACACATGTAATAACAGAATGTGGAAGATTGGCATGAAGTATTGGGTACTGAACCATGTTTGTTGTCATACATTGTGAAAAGAAGTAAATCTTGTCTGAAGCTTTCTAGACAAGCACATGTTAGAGGTGTTTTAAAACCTCATGAGCTGTGACCTTCATATGCGCAGAGGCATAATCCCTCCTGTTGACTCAGTTACACTTCTTAAAAATATGATATTTATTGTTTACAATTTATCCCGAGCTCTTGTTTATGTATACTGCAAGGCAGCCTCCAGTGTCTTCAAAAACATACTTATAACTCAGAATAAACTTTGCCTTTTGCGCATTTCGCGGCTCATGAGATTCTGAAACACCTCTAAATATCTAACTTCACGTTCATTTACTTATGACTACCGAATTAATTAATATTTTTGTAATAAATGAGCAAAAATGCATTTTAAACATCACTATTTACTGTCAATTCCTTTCTATAAATTAAGGTAAGTTGTTCATATTATATTTTTCAAAATAAAGAATATGAACAGGATGCCTTTAGGCTTTACTGAACGTCGCCCAGTAAAATCATGATTATAAATTGTAATATTAATTTGGTTAATAAAGTTCTTTATTATTATTATTATTATCTACACTTCGTTAAACGTACATACAAAAAAGGTTTTTGATTTTTGCCCCAAAATATTCTAATAATAAACTTTATTATCCATACTACAACATATGGTATCGGACAGAGAATAAATACATAAAATAAATAATGACTACAAATACGATAATACTAAAATAAAGGTACACAAATATAAATGAAAACAATTACTAACAGCCAGGCCATAGTTTCTGCGATTACGTTGCTGAACATATAATAATCTTATCTCAAAACTACGTTTCAAAATATTCTCTTATGTTGTAGTATACATTATTTAAAAGTAATTTTCTAACTTCCTTTTTAAATGATGTACTATTTAATTCTTTTATTATTTGCGGCAACTTGTTGTACAGTTTGATACCCATATATCGTAGACTTTTTTCGAAAACATGGTGTATATATTGGTATTGATAAGTCATTTTTCCTTCTAGTTTCATAGTGTTACAGTCTATTTTCGTATCTGCACATTTACAATTTGAATATCGTAATATGTTAATATAGTATAACTGGTTGCCTACCGTTCGTGCTCCATGTGAGCCACGCACAGTGATGTTAGCAGCGAGTTGCTGGCAACGCATTGCTAGCAAGGCACTGTAACTGTACCTAATTAGGAAGCGAGTTTCGAACGTCTCGATTATAACCTTTTCAAGACCGTTATTATCAATTAAACCTATTGTTTTGTTAATGAGAATTATGAAGTACTGTATTATGTGTGAAATATAGACGTCATTAAGGGAGATTTATCAGATTTGTGGGTTATGTTGTATACTGTTCATTCGGAACGTACCCATGGACAAAGTTTTAGTCATTCTCAGATTTTGACAGAGGTTTCCGTCTGGGCCATTTTTGGGGATTTTTTCCGTTTGCCGGCTCGAAGAGAAGTTGTGTCACTGAGCACGTGGATAGCATTTTGTTAATTTGCTCCTTTAATGGGATTTAGTGCTGTAGTGACAAATTAGCAGTATTTTATTTTGATATTTTATTATTTTCTGTTGGGAAATACTGCTACGGAATTTTCCGGATAAATCAACTTGCTGGAAGCACGTGGCAAAGGAATTCTGAAAGCCCACTCAACATCTAAGGTATACCTCTGAAATCTCTTTAGAAAATAGATTTGTAATATTCGTTATTTCTTTATTGCAGGGCTTTTTGTTCTTTTTGGGTTTTTTGTTCTTTTTGTACCTTTTGTTCTTTTGGTTTCATTTTATCTTGGACTTTTACTGGCATCGCATCATGTATGTTTGACCCCACATCTTACCTGTTGGATTTGTACATCTGTATGTGAATTTGGTTTTACTGAAACTTAGTTGGCAAGATATTTGGTGAATTTGGAATCCTGAGTGTACCGGTGAGACTCTCCTGCCTGGTTCCATTGGAAGCTACGCTCCCCTGGTAGGCCTAGTGGTTACATTTTGAAACCTGCTGGAGGTAAAGCGTCTTTGAATTACCTAACGAGGGACCTTATATCACATACCACCTTCTACGTGAGGCGTAGAGAGCCCGTCAGCTTTCTTACGGTACACATTAAATGTAAATTATCAGTACATATTTTGCATATGACCAATTAAGTTTTAGTAGTTTTGAACACCACGCTTGAACCTATTGTCACTTACCTAATTCACATTATTTTGTTCATTTCATGTTAATTTTCAGTATTTTAATGTAATCGTCTAAGCTAATATATTTTGGGGGGTCATATTTTGCCTATTATTAGTTAATATTTTATTAGTTTTAAGTTATCATATGTTTTGTGTTAGGTTAAGTGTGGGCCACACATCTAAGCATATCGATTGTGTGTAAGGTTATCTCTGGCTGTAAGCGTACCTATATATAATTATTAAATCTGTTATAGTAAGAAGCGTATTTGTTTTCACCAGCGTACATTTAAAGCCCCAATTTGTTCGAATTCACTCCCCAGGTACTTGACTAGTCGGCCGTGTGAGCCTCTTTCGCCACCAATTAAATGCAGAGAGGGGACTGCACGTAAAACATAAAAATTTTGTTCAGGGCACAGGGTGACCACCCTACCCTGCTGTATTGCTGATATATCAGCCTCTAAAGTAAATTTTTTTTTTACACATTCCCCTTTTATCTGGGAGCCCTGCAACAATAGGCATGGTTATAATTATTACATAAAAACTATTGTAAATTCCGTTTAACAAATATGACATTTCATAAATAAATATGCTAGGTATTGTTAGAATATTCAATTCCTTGAAGACATTTCTGTAAGACACAATCTTATCCCTTTTATATTTCTTACTGCCATTTTTTGGATTTTAAATATTCTTTCTAAGAAATAAGATGAGCCCCAGAATACGATGCCGTATTTCACCTGGGAGTAAAATTGAGCATAATAATAGGAAAGGTGTGCTAGTTTGTTCTTAATCTAAGTAAGACAAAACATGTTGAAGAGAGCTTTTTGCACAAAATGTCAATATGCATTTCCCAGTTTAGGAAAATAACTAATCATGGGGTTTTCCAGCTCAAAAAAACTCAGAATGACAACTAGAAAAAATTAAATCTCAAACTATTTCAATTTTAATTATAGGGTAGAATTAATATTCCCCGATGCAGGACATATTGTCATTGTATAGGCAAATAACAGTTGTAGGTGTTCGTATAAAATTGGGGGTACACACTAATCTTGTGAAGTGTAGTACACATAGATAGTTTTAGACATGTTTTAATTATTAAAAATTGAGTAATCGCTCAAATTGTAATCTATAGAATCATCTGCCAAGACATTTCAAATTTTCAAATTATACAATTAAATTTGATATCAATAGAATCACAATTTAATTTGGAATTCAAAAATATAAAGTTTTATAAATAAATTTATTATTTAACTATTTACAGGTCAAAATTATGGACATATAAAGTTTCCAAGTCTTGATATTTTGCAAATACAGATGGCTATGGTTTAGAAATTTCGATCAAAACCAGTCGCCATGTGAAAATGGTCAGTCTATTTCATGCAGCCATCAAGCACACAGCTTGACGTTTTGAAAATATAATCTCAAATATTAAGTAAACCCGGAATTGTGAAAGTTGACAACAGTAAATAAGCTTTTGCAAACAGTGGAAAGAAAAGCTATCTATGAGAACTAAAGGAAAAACTATATATATAAATATTAATGAAATCTTTGCATTCTTTCGATAACCTGACTTCTGGTTATGCTACCAAGTGAAAATTCTTATCAGCCATTCTCATTTTAACACTAGCATCCAACCTAGTCCCCTACGGCTAAGCAGGCTAAACTAGTATCCACATGATCCCCTACGATATGTAAATTCAGTTAAAAATGAGAAGAAAGGCCTGAAATTAATCTATTTACGTACCTTGTCTATAAAAATTTTTTCATTCTAATGAATTACATTTTCATAAAATCTCATTCAGTTTCTTGGAAATGCTTAGCCTTTGAAACGTTTTTCGTCCTTATTGTTGACTCATCAGAAAAGCCTAAAGCCACTCATAACGATGTTCCATGCAAAACCAAGACAATATCCATGAACAAGTTTAAAATAATTATAATTTTGACATTGACTGATAAAAAACAACAGATCTACACCTATATATTATCTAACTAGTATTGGAGCCTATATACTCTATGCATGTTTAAAAGTGAATTATTTATTATTTGTTTGCTTATAGTAATGAAACATATATTCTTTATAGGATTTTGCAAACAGTGGAAAGAAAAGCTATCTATGAGAACTAAAGGAAAAACTATATATATAAATATTAATGAAATCTTTGCATTCTTTCGATAACCTGACTTCTGGTTATGCTACCAAGTGAAAATTCTTATCAGCCATTCTCATTTTAACACTAGCATCCAACCTAGTCCCCTACGGCTAAGCAGGCTAAACTAGTATCCACATGATCCCCTACGATATGTAAATTCAGTTAAAAATGAGAACAAAGGCCTGAAATTAATCTATTTACGTACCTTGTCTATAAAAATTTTTTCATTCTAATGAAATAATAAATAATTCACTTTTAAACATGCATAGAGTATATAGGCTCCAATACTAGTTAGATAATAGATAGGTGTAGATCTGTTGTTTTTTATCAGTCAATGTCAAAATTGTAATTATTTTAAACTTGTTCATGGATATTGTCTTAGTTTTGGATGGAACACATCGTTATGAGTGGCTTTAGGCTTTTCTGATGAGTCAACAATAAGGACGAAAAACGTTTCAAAGGCTAAGCATTTCCAAGAAACTGAATCAGATTTTATGAAAATGTAATTCATTAGAATGAAAAAATTTTTATAGACAAGGTATGTAAATAGATTAATTTCAGGCCTTTGTTCTCATTTTTAACTGAATTTACATATCGTAGGGGATCATGTGGATACTAGTTTAGCCTGCTTAGCCGTAGGGGACTAGGTTGGATGCTAGTGTTAAAATGAGAATGGCTGATAAGAATTTTCACTTGGTAGCATAACCAGAAGTCAGGTTATCGAAAGAATGCAAAGATTTCATTAATATTTATATATATAATTTTTCCTTTAGTTCTCATAGATAGCTTTTCTTTCCACTGTTTGCAAAATCCTATAAAGAATATATGTTTCATTACTATAAGCAAACAAATAATAAATAATTCACTTTTAAACAGTAAATAAGGTTACAAAAGTAGCAAATCAATTTCTAAGGATTAATTAATCAAATATAAAGTTTATACTCGTGTAGACTGATATATGGAGATCGGGAATTTTATCTCGGTGCCAGAGACGGCTCTCATACAGATGTAATAATATTATATTACAAACATTTATGGAAACAGAAAAGCGATGAAGTGGTGAAATATTTATTATTGCCATCTACATTGTATTTTTGGTAATAAATTTAACTTAAAACCATGTAAAACATATCTAGCAAATAAAAAGACAATTTTGATTCAAACACACTTTCCTATTCTGTTTAATGTGTGGTGTGTTTATGTTGTTTATTTTCATAATAATTATATATGAAAACCCAATTAACTGCTGGGAACATAAAACAAACCATTTTTATATAATATTAAATCAAACAACAAACAAAATCAAGAATTAATGGTATAAAACCGCCACGTACCATGTGCATCACGTGATAAAGTGAATTTAATTTAATTTTAAAATACGTATAACCTACGGAAATCTACTACACTTGTGTAACGTACTGACAATTACCTAAAAACATAGTTGATTTTTCATAGTTGCAGTGTTAAAGGCATTCGACCCCGACCGAGCGTCAACATTAAATTCCAGTGTACGGAGGTACTTTTATGTTTTATACTATGCGGTTTTATCTCCTTTAATTATACGACGCCGTCAAAATTGCGAAACATTTCAAAATCGCTTTTTACCTACACTGCGGCAATTATTGGCATTTACGCCAACATTTAATAAAGAGAAAGGGTACACCATCCCACATCGCAGTTTAGCAAACCGTTGTATAAATTTAGCCATATGTATGTACATATGAATCTACAAACCTATAGTGAAATTATATAGTCAGCGATATACAAAAATGTCTAGTGCTTCTCAGGCAGTAGTAGACTTGTGGCGATTTCCCAGGACTGCAATTTGATGAAACAGATCTTTATTGTAGTTGCAACAGGACAATTTCTTAGACATCTAAAACAAATGTTAATAGCCATATTTCCTGACAAAAACATTAGTGCTAGTGGCTCTAGTGTTGTGATAGTCAACGTAGTTTTAATTTAAAAGGAAATGATGGTGGCATGTAACTTACCATGGTGAAAACTAGATAATCCACTTTTTAGACAATTTTTGGAAAAGTGTATTAGTGGCAAATATAACAATGTTCAGGTACCGTCGGAAATGTCACAGACGAAAATATTTATCAATGTAGTGTGATAATGTTAGACACAAAATTTCTTCTGAGCTCACTGGGAAATATATCTGGGTTAGTGTAGACGAAACCACCAATGCTTGTGTTGAGAAGGTAGCGAATATTTTAGTGGGTGTGTTGGAGGAATATTGTTCAGTGCATGGACACTTGATCGCCTCTAAAGTTGTAAAAACAAATTGTCGCATTATAGTGAAGGTAGTGAATTCAAGTCTACAAGTGTAGTGACAAATATGTAGAAAATAAGGACAAGGTTTTATTATTTCTTACCGATGAAGTGAATTATATGAAAGCTGCAGGATGAATTATGAAGGAATCATCGCAATACACTGCATGTAACATGAACACATGGACTCCATAGAATTACTGAAACTATTAGAGGGTGCTATGCTAATGTTGATATTTTAATATCTAGTGTAAAGAAAGTTTTCCTGAAAACAGCACATCGTGTACGGTTATTTAAAGAGATACTTTCAGATACACCGTTATAACATAGTGGGGAACTTGGCTAGAGGCGGCATCATACTATTTTTGCCATTTTGAAAACGTTAAACTAGTAGTAATGCTGTTGAATCCAGATGACGCAGATGTTATTTCAGAGGCTCAACAGGCATTTATGGATCCAACTGTTCAAGACAATCTGAAGACCATACACGGAAGTTTTTCGCGAATTTCTCTAGCCATACAAGACCTTCAAGATATGCCAACAACGTCAAAATTTTCTGCAGTTTATGCAATAAACGTGTTCTTTCTCTGGCAATATATTTTTCAGTTACCAAGAGAAATTGCTGAGAGGGTTCAAACCAAATTCCAAAGAGTTTTAAAAATCAATCCCAGGTTTGTAAAGATGTCATCTGTAATAGACCGTTTAAATGATGAAGAAGTAGACTTTTATACACCAGACTTCAGAAATTTCACATATTTTAAGTATGCCCCGATGACATCTGTTGATGTTCAGCGGTCGTTTTCTCATTATAAATGGATTTTTAATGACAGGCGGCAGAGGTTAACTTAGGACTTTTTAGAACAAATATTAGTTATATACTTTTATATTTGTTATAGGTCGTGAAAAATTACATATGTGTGCCTTACTTTAAGGTAGTGAAAAATACATGTGTGTTTTAGTTCAATTTTACATCCCCAATACCTCTTCGAGTGAATGTTTATAATAAAGTGACCATATTAACTTTAGATTTTACGGAATAACTGTTGCTGAAATTTTTATTTTGAAGATACTTTGGATTCTGAAATGTTTTTAAATTTCCTAAATGTCGAGTTGCAAGATGTTCTTGTTGAATTGGCATTTCTCGTACAAGGGTATTGTATCTACAATTGGAATGGTCACCCATTCATAATTCAAGAGTTAACACCTGGTTAACGGTTAACCGAACACTTTCCTCCACACTAGATAGGACCCAACAGCACTAGTACAATGGACACTCCAATCTCCAGACCTGACGCCACTTGTATTTATGGTGATTACTGATATAAAAAATATACAAGGCTTCTCACTCTATTGTAAAGTGAACTGTTTGCCAATATTGGGCAAGCATTGCAAAAAATTACTACCCAAGAACTGAGAAAAGTTATTAAACGCGTGAAAAATTATGTTGGATGGTGGTTTGGTGGAGGCTAATTAAGTTATTTCTGTTAAATTTTGTTAATTTGTTGATGCTAGTAATATTAGTGTATTCGTAAAAATGGCTTATTGATATTTTAACTATTTGAATAAATGAAACACTAAAATAATTTTTTCCCAAAAATTTGTATATAAACTGTTTACAGTTCTGAACATTTTTTTTATAAATGAAAATTTTCAATTAAACAAATCCTAGTATGTTTTTAAATTTTCATATTTTTTAACCATCCTCAGTGGGCCTTGATCGGCAAAGTAATGTTCTTTTGGCAAATAAATAATCAGTTTTGTTGATTACATAACCGACAAAAATTTGAAAAGACCTAGAAAGATATAAGGGTGTTTAAGAGAGACATTAGAAGCACTGTATTGGGTGTTTGACGGATGGTTTGCCAAATGAAATGGGTGGGATAAGAGAGGCCATTTGGAACATATTTAGCGTCAATAACCTCTATACAAAGTTTCACGGTTTTCAAAATATTTTTTTTTTGTTATTTTTGAAAATTTCCCAAAGTTCAGCATTTCAGCTGTTATAACTAATATTTTTATGATTCTAACAGCTAAACATAATTTTTATCTGTAACTTTAATGTATCTTTGTTCCAATGAAATAGATAATTAATAAGGATAAAAAACATAGCTAACAAAGTTACGACAATGGGTAGAAAGTTTCAAAATAAAGATAAACATTGCGTTCAAAAAAAAATAAAAGCGATCAAGATTCTCAAATGTTTTTACAATATTTAATTTATTACAGAGGGCATAAACTAGAGAATATTTTAAAAACATGAACATCTTCATCCTTTTTATTTAAATTTTTTTGAATGCAATGTAAATTTTTGTTTTAAGAAAATGTCTACCCGTTGTCGTGATTGTTAGCACATCATATTTTTTTTCTTTATTATAGTTACATCAATTTCATGAGAACACAGATACATTATAGATATGTATAAAAATTATTTTTATCTGTTAAATCTATAAAAAATGAGTTGTAACAGCTGAAAAGCTGGATTTTGGGAAATTTTCAAAAATAACACAAATTCTACACAGAGAAAAATGTGTGATATTTTACCACAATTGTAGAAAATTGTACTCCAAATTGGTCTTAAAATGGTGACAGGGACGATTTGTGCAAATAAATAATACATTTTTGGGGCAATGATTTTGTACAGTTTATGCATTAACATTGTTTGAAATTTTTGTACAAACTTAAAAATCACATAAATTGAATTCTTTACAAATTTGAATTATGGTTGCATAAAAATACTTAAGTTTTATTCCACTTGTGGAACAAATCTCTGAACAGATTAAGTTAGTTTCTACAATTTGTGTGAAATTTTTAAATATATTCTGAAGGTTTCCTAAACAAACATTCACGTCTAAACCTCTTCATTTGTAAAACATATTTATAAAAAATTGTGCTCTTAAGTGACACAATATTTATAGTTTTTTAAGAGAATGTGTTTTTAGTTTTCCACAATTTCTAAATGAGAAATCCGCAAATTGTATGTTTGTTTTGTCAACTCATTTTGCACAATATATACACTTAATTCAAAGAAGCTGTTCAGTAATGTATGAACTGGGGTTAGTTTTGCACAATTTATTACTCTATAATCTCCAAATAATGTATATATTTTTTGGTTCACCGTGCACTCATTTCACACACTATATGTATCCACTTCATTTTAATTGTATTATTTTGTAACACGGATTGTGAAATATTATTTCCAAAATTGGAGGTATTCCTAAAGGATTTCAATAAAAAAATTAAAGAATAAATATTTTATTTTAACAGAACAACGATACATAATAGAGCCATGCATTTATATATTATCATATGGTAAATGAAAACATTTCTATTTTTTTAAATACAAATAAATTTTATATGCATAAAGTTCTAGTTGAAGAGAAGTAGGTGAATTACATTTATGCTTAAAATAAATCCATTTAATATTCTAATTTGGAAGGCTTCCAGTGCTTCTTCTTTTTAGCTTCTATTAACGCAGTTTGTAGTAATTAAGCTTATGTCGTAGTCACGTCATATTCTTAAAAAAAAAATAACATTTATCAGTTCATCACGAAAATCAAATGTATTGCTTACTATCAGAAGTGCTATCTTCGTTTTGAAGCAGTTCTTTTACAAGTTTGCCTTTTGGGTTTAGTAGTTTAGGAACAGCTTTCTGTCGCTTCGCATAAGAAGACGAAATTGCTCTCAAGCTGTAAACGAAATCAAGTATTAGAAGATAGGTATCATGCATTCTTCGTATATAAATAAGAAACCATTGTCATATTTATATGTTAACGAAGTTAATTTAAGAGAACATATATGGAAATCTGTAACTCTGTCTGAAGTACCTACCTCTGTGAATGCTGGAATTAGATCTAGGAAATCCCACTCGGTTAATAAGTTTTCAACAAATTCCATCACAAATGTAAGTACTTGTATAATTCGGAAGTGTACGTCTTCACTTAGCGAAATATCACCTGGATCTGATGCGTAATTGCCTGCGCGTATATGCGTAGCATGGCCGGCACGGTCGGTACAATTTTTAACCAATAAACTTTACGTGAAGCAAATGAAACAATTATACGAAATTTTAAAACAATATCACCAAACTGATTGTGAATAGTGTCATTAAATTGTGCAGTTTGTGCGGGCGGCATAGATTACTATTATTGTTCAGCGGAAATTAATATATTGGGGCTCCTACTTTCACAAGTTTGTCAACAACCGTTTATAAAATAAAATCACACTTTTATGTTACATAAGTTTTGCAAATCCGTTAAACAATTACTTGAAACTAATTGTAAATAGAATGGCAACACATTAATTAGTTAAATTTGCTATGATTTGTTGAGAAAATATAAATGAATTTAACTCTAAATTTCGCCAATTTGTTGGTCGAAGTTTCCAATAAATTCATCGTAACTAAATAAAACGCACAAGAATTATGCACAATTAAAATGTATAAAACTATATAACGTTGTGCCTTAAAATTTTAAAATTGTTTATAAAAATGGAACAAGACGTTGCTCCACAACACTGTGCAAAAATGTTCCAAACCGATTTCTCTCTGTGTAATATCCCCAAAAACTGTGAAACTTTGACTAGAGATCTTTGGGGGTAAATGTTCCAAATAACCTCTCCTATCCACCCTTTCTGTTTGGAAAGCCACCCGTCAAACATCCTGTATCACAATACGCTCAGTAATTTTTTCTTTCAACTTCAATATCCTTCTTTAAGAACCGCCATATCGGTTTCAATGAAAAACAACTAGAAAAACAACAAACTTGTAATAAGGGAAGCGTTAAATATTTAAGCATTAAATTGTTTGTGTGTTTTCTGTTTGATAACTACTCAGCTTTTGCATAATGCAACAGCTATCTATTAGAAAAAGAGAAACATCATACCAATACTTAAGAAACGACACTGCAAATGTCATATTTGACAACAGCAGCTGTATCGTGATTAACGTAAACATTCTATCAGGGCCTGTTAAGTGTGTGTATGTATGGTGATTGTGTTATTAAAATTCAGATGAACGTAACCTGTTCTAATAGAAATGAATCTGGATTATTTATTGCTTATACTTGATCAAACTCGTCTTTTTCAAATGAATCCCCTATTCATAAAGAGAATATGTACAAATGAAACTATATTGTTTTTATGGTTCCATGCTTTTACTTCCGCAATGCTCAATCCGTGCATCTGCTGTGCACTTGATAATAAATAATGTTTCTTACTCTTCTATTACTGTTAATTGAATTTTATCTCTAAACAAAAGTAAGAGTAGTAATTGATAGATAAATTTTGTTTTTTATTGGTAGGATTTAAGTATTATTAAGAAACCTGTAATCTGCCCACCCTGCCATGACTCTCTAAAGATGTGTTTCCATTTTGTGACGAACTGCTTGATGATAGATGAAAAAATTAAGAAATACTGTGAAGCTCGAGATATAGACAATATAGGTCATATGGAGCTAAAAAGTTTATTACACTTTACAACAGAAGATGTACCAACAAGCGAAGTAGATGGTGACTCAGTTGATATAGTCAAAGTAGAACAATTTTATGAGGATGAAATAAAATCTGCTGAGGCAAAAACTGGTAAAGAAGGTGATATAATTAAATTAGAACAGGTGTTCTTTGCTAGTAGCAAAGATG